>JAOTRH010000002.1:219072-260122 GCA_034768845.1 Heliamphora exappendiculata
TTAGAGAGATTTAATATGCAGTTTTGTTCAGCCAGTGATGCACCCATTGTAAAGGGTGATAAATTGAATGAAAGTCATTGTCCAAAGAATGACTTGAAAAGAAAGCAGATGAATGGCATTCCTTATGCATCAGCAGTGGGGAGCTTAATATACGCTCAGACCTGTACTAGGCCAGACATTAGTTTTGTAGTTGGCATGTTGGGTTGGTACCAAAGCAACCCTGGCATTGAGTATTGGAAGACAGTGAAGAGAGTGATGTGATATCTTCAAGGAATAAAGGACTATATGCTTACTTACATAAGATCAGATCATTTAGACGTGATCGGATACTCAGATTCAGATTTTGCTGGTTGTCTTGATAGTAGAAAGTCTACATCAGGTTTTGTCTTTCTACTGGTTGGTAGGGCAAACTCATGGAAGAGTGTGAAGCAGTCCATTATTACTTCATCCACGATGGAGGCCGAGTTTGTGGCATGCTTTGAGGCTACAAGTCATGCTTTATGGTGGAGAATTTCATCTCTGGGCTTGGTGTTGTTGACTCAATTGCCAAGCCGCTAAAGATATATTGTGATAACTCCGCAGCAGTGTTTTTCTCTAAGAATGGAAAGTACTCTAGTGGTTCGAAACACATGGAGGTAAAGTACTTGGTCGTTATAGAAAGAGTTCAGAAACCAGTGTCAATCGAGAACTTGAGCACTACCCTTATGATTGCAGACTCATTGACAAAAGGGATTATCACCCAAAATTTACAAAGAACATGTTATTAGGATGGGTCTCTTGAGTAATATGTAATAAGAATGATTAAAGTTTTTATTAGGTAATTTCTTGTACTTGACATTATATTTTGCGCAATAAAAGTTTGTTTCTGCCTTTTCATGTATCCAGTTATGTGTGTACATATTCTATTGGATGATTGATAAACAGAAAAGTCTTGACAAGACAAATAATATGGACCGTTTTAGACTATGTAACCTATATTTGTATTTCCCTATTATAGACTGGGTTAGTGATAAGAGTTATCTTTCTAAGAGTTATCTTCTGAAAGGTTAGAGATAGAGCGAAGAAGGCGAGCTAAGAATTCAAGAATTTAAGTAAGGGCTTTATTTGTTCAGATAATCGATTATCAATGGCCGCCAAAAGTACGTTCTTAATATTCAATCTTTTCTTAAGATGTATTAGATTCATGATCCTGTATTTAAATATTCCGCATAATATTATATGGAAAAGTATAGATTTTTTCCAACATTTTCCCCCCATAATTTTTTCTTGGGTAAGTGGATTTAGTATAAAAAGAAAAGATTACATGTTTACAAAGGGCATTGCCTTGGTAAACTACAAACCACCCCCCCCCCCGCGAAAGAAAAATGCCAACAAAATCTATAAGATAGAAGAAACCTACTGCTGTGAACACCATTGTCACTCAAACAATGGCAAATAAATCAGCATGTAACCCCAAAGCGAAAAAAAAAAACCACTGACAGCAACAAACCCAGTCAACAAACCATACTGCTCAATCAAATATGTCCAACATAAACGTCCACAGAACCTCTAACATTGGCACATTGCAACCCGCCGAATTGGATGAGCTAGCAAGTCAAGCTAATTGAATATCAGTCTAATTTTAGAACTGAAGCGCCCAACCAGAATTGGATGAGGTAGGGGAGACAACATCCAAAAAATCCAGCCACTATGTGTATACCACTACCAATCGTCTGCCCACTACCCAGTTCTTAAAAGACACAATGTGTAAGGAAAAAAGTTACAACAGAATTCAAAGAACTAGTGAGAATACTAACTGACAGCATTAGTAGAAAAATTGAAAAAATGAAGAACAAAGGAGAGTGAAAGAGATGGGGGGCGATAGATAGAATATTTCCTTTGACACAGAGGATAAGGAACAATTACCGACCAAGCATACGGGGAAGAAATAGTGAGAGAACTCACAAGAATACATGTACGGTCAAAGTTAGAAGAGGAAGGTGGGCCATAAATTGTGGTAGATGTATCAAGATGATCCATTAGTTACAGGAGAATTTGCAAGTCTTCTTGGAAAAGAAAACCAATCTCATTAGAAGTGCTTGTAGAAGCCTTAGAGATGTGAGCATGTGAACGCATAGTACTACCACCGTGACTTTCACCATAGCCTTGATTAGGGCAACCATTCCAACAGTGCTCCTTGTTCCACAATGATCACAGTGTAGTTGATCGCGACCAACAATGGTCCCTTTGCTACTAGACTCGGGTTGATTCATCGTTCCATCTCGTGGAGCAGGAGACACTGCTAAAGCAGTGTGATCCTGATTCACAAGAGTTGCCACTAACAAAATTACTAGCACACAACAATTTATACCTTACTAATTTGAAAACTTCCATAGTCTTTCCCTCCTCTCTTTTTGCAACTTGCAAAATACAATAGTTCCTTCCTTTCCAATTCTAAGTAAGCTGTGGGTGAGAAAACTAATTTCTTCAAAGTTGTATGGAGAGATTTCCTCCTAAGTTCAAAAGCTAGAAAATTTATCCAATCTATCCAGGTGCTTACAAGATCAAATCCATTGAGAAAATTCTCATTCAAAGAACAAGTCGACACTTTCCTACTCACTGTGATAAACCGCACGTTTTATTTATGCAATTACTCCAAATTTATGTAATCTATCCATAGTACTGAGGCATCCCTAAATTATAACCATACTAAAAAACTAATACCAGGAATATGCGAAGGGAACCAAACTAGGGAATACCAAAACATCCTTTTGTTTAGTTAGATTATCAACATATAGAGGTTTGCGCGGTACATGTGCTATTTGACTAAGCCTAGTAGCATTCCAAATTCAAGAGGAATATTAAAGAATTTTACCTAAGACTGGAATATTTTGCATCGTTTCCTTTGTTTGCTTTAACATTCTATGCCATTTCTTTAGAATAATGAGCTTACCACGTGTTACAGGATTGATTATTTCTATATGACAAAACTTTAGAGGCGTTTAGTAAGAGTTTGAGTGTGTTCATAGTACGGAAGCAGTTCTCGAATTTTTGATGAAGTTCGTATCAAGCCTGAAGTGGTGAAGATTATCCGTTCCAAAAGTGTGAGATCAGCCCAAAACTAAGGCCGAGCAACTAGCTGCTATAAGATTGGACGTCTATTTATCTCAGCACGCTCCCCTACTCCTATAGAAGCCGGTAGAAGGAATGCCATGCTCATCTTTCTTACGGCTCGTTACCGTAGCGCTCGTTTGCCCCTTCGACTTCTTCCTTTCAAAAAGAAGCACTCCAGATCTGCACTTCCCCTTAATTCATTAGGCCAAAGCTTCACTAAGAAGGGCCTTTTCATCATTAGAAACGATCTGATTTCCGACATCTTACATTGCATTACCATAACGAAAAGAAAAATGCATTAAAAACCTTTTTTGGTGGAGGAAAGGAAGAGCGATGGATTCCTATGGAGTGTTTCTTTTTGAATTGAAGAAGCTGAAGGGGTGAACGAGTACTGTGGTAACGAGCCGTGAGAAAGATGAGCAGAGCATTCCTTCTGCGGGCCTTTATAGGAGTAAGGGAGTGTGGTGAGATAGATAAACGTCCAATCCTGCAGCAGCTAGTTGCTCGGCCTTAGTCTTGCGCTGGCCCTCCTCTCTGTAAAGGGACCCATCACTTCGTTCATTTCACATGTTTTTTTTTTTTGGGTCAGGTAAGTTGGGGAGGGAGGCGTTGACACCCCAGGGGTCGAACCCTTGGGGAGGGGGGGGTAAGCGGGGCTTAGGAAGCGCTGCCATTTCTGCTGGCACCCACTTTATTTCACACGTTTTGTGCTTAATAAAAGGGGTTTTTATGTGAAACATTGCAGAGGGCTTGATAAGGGGTTGATAAGGACGTAGAACAAATATTTTTTTTTTCAAAACTACTCCAGAGAGGAGCGCCCGATGAGCGCTCGTCTTTTAGCAACAAGCGCTCGCTAAGCGCTTGATACGCGATTGAGCACCGCGCGTCGTTCTAGTTTTAACTTTTAGGGTTTCAAATTGCTGCATGCACACATATATAGTCTTTTTCCTCTTCTAGAGGACATATCTTTTTAGATCGAAAATTTTGATGTATAAAACCCTTGTTTTGCAACTTAAAAGCTTGTTTTGATTTTCATGGCCTTGCATCTCTAAGGTTCAAGTTGGGTTTTCATTAAAAACCTCACACACTCGCCTTCATATTCATTGCGATCTTGTTGCCATTCCTTCAACTGTTTGGCCGTGTATTGTGGGGCCGTCTGTGATGGAGATTGGGAAAGCGGTTCTCGTGGACCATTGTTGATCAAAGGAGGTAGACAGGGTCAGAGCCATCAGGCCGTGGAGAACAAGCGTGAGGGGTGCTTATAGAGGAGCTTCAGAGTTTGGTTAACTGGTGCCGGGCTGGAAGTCCTTTCGTCTGAATCTTTTTGTAGTCTTTGATTCAATAGTGGATTGTTTGCATTGTTGGCGGCTGTGGTTTTTGTCCTTGAGGAGTTAGCTCCTTGAGGTTTCCACGTAAATCTGGTATCTCATTTATTTTCAGCATTTGTGGTTGTGTAATTAAGTTCTTATTTTTGAAATATTGGCCAATTCATCCCCCTCTTGGCACAATCTATACCAATTCCTATTGTTCACCACCTGTATGCCGAGGCCCGTTCTCCAGGATCACATCCCTACTATCCTCAGTGTCAAAACACAAAGAAGAAGAATCCACTCTCTGCAGCCAGAACATCCACAAAACCCTCTTTACCCCAAAGACTTATTGCACTATTCTTCACAAAGGAAGAAGAAAGTTATATTTCTAGAAAATAGCTAAATCAGAATTTCTCCCACATTCCAACATCTTTGGATCTCTGTTCAATAACCACTTCAATATGTCCATCCTTCTTCACTGGAAGAATAAAATCAATCTTCATATCCACTCTATTATCAACAGTTACTACATTTGCCCGAGTCCTTTGAGCACCTTGGTCCTCCTTCTGCACATCCCTTCCTAAGGGCATACTATCAAGCGGTTGGTGCCTTGGTGGGTGTTTGACCAATATCATACTGCTGGCATCCAGCACCCCTACCGCCAAGATCCCTTGCTCCTCTTCTTGTCAATAGTTTATGGGCAACTGCAGGCCTCCTCTAGTACTAAATCCACCCCTCCTGAGGATAGTCCTTCTTGGGAGGTTTAGGGAGCGTGTCGGCTTCATGGTAGCCAAATGGGTCAAAACCCATTGCTTCTGTTTCCTCAGTAGCAACTTCAACAAAGTTGTCAGAACCATTAACACCCGCAGCTCCAAGAGCAGACACCAGATCCAGGATAAGGTCCCACTGTTGCATTTAAACCAAAGTCCATTACTCCAGCTACCATATTCATATCCACCTTGTCCGGATCTGAAGGTATTATCACTCTATTTGCACACACAGCTCAAGGCAATTCTAAACTGTGTGAATGTTTGAGGCTCCTCTTCTGAAGGCTGCTGCGAGTTTGTGGGATCCAGAGGTCTGTGTTTTTCATTTTGGCTACAAGGAGCTGTGCCCTACTTTGGAAGGGTTCCAATCCATCTTTGGTTTTGACCCACGGGGATGCTCTCAAATTTTGCGTAAGCGGGTTGTAGTCTGAATGTCCTTTGCATTTGCTTGTAGGAAGCGAAACAGAGGAGTCAAAGCTGCTACCAACCACTTTACCAACATCTGAACCCAAAGAAACATCAATAAATGAGTGAATCTAGCTGAGGCGAGCAAAGGATCAAGAGATACGAAACATCCTGCTGTGGTCAAAGAAATACATGAGTTTTGTTTGTCATCCTCAACAATGAACCTTTCTTTTCTTGTGCTTTACCATGAGATTTCGTTGTCCGCTATCATTTGGCTTTCACTTTTGAATTAATCATTCTCCACCCATCATATCATATTTGAATGCAAACCATATTTAATTTTCCAACCAAATTTCAACTGGATCGGATAGGAGTTGGCAATTAGAAACATATGCAAATTGAACTTACAAGTGGTTTAAAAAAGAAAAAGAAGATAAAACAGTAATATCTGCCAGGTCATCATCCCTTTTTAGTGGGTTTATTAGAATTCTTATTGGTTGAGTTGGGCTGGTAAGAAAAAATGGCACAGGTTTGTCTAAAGAAAAGGCTAGCATCCAAAAACCCAAGTCACCTTCTTAAACAAGATTTGGTTACATAAAATCCGTTCAGTTGAATACTAAATTAAAATCTACACAAATAAAGACTCATAATTATTCCAAAGCTTTGCTCCAAGATTTCCTAACGTACTCCTTTTGAAATTCCAGATACTTGCCCTTTTTCTTCTTTTCGTGCTAGTCATCACTCGGTCATTAAACATAGTACTGTTTTAGATGTACTATTTGAGTTATATTTCTTTGCCTTCTTTTTCCTATTTCGAATTGGAAGATAAACCAAACCAAACCAAGCCTATTTAGAATGGATGATCTGAACTCAAAATAGTGTATCAATAAAGTCTTCTCTGCGTATGCATCTCCCTTTTTCTCTCTCTCTCTCTCTCAGGTTTTATCTATTCACTATTTGGCAGGGTGAGGGGTGGGCTTGGGAATTAGGCATTGGCCTTGGTGGTTATGGGATGCCATTGTTAGAGGGAGTAGCCAGATTGTTTTTATTCACGTTTTGGAGTTAATTGGTTTTTATTTTGATAATGATTGTTCATAATCCATTTCTATTCCATTTAACTGCAGGAACAAACTTGTTTTCTTCGCTGGGCGCAGGCAAAATTCTCGCATTCGAGAAAAATTACTAGCTTCCTGGGGAAATGATACTTTGATGGACATTTTTTGTGGCAATCTATCCTTCCCTTATGAAGAAGGATTTCGAAGGAGCAGATACTGCCTACATGTGAAAGGCTATGAGGTGAACACTGCAAGGGTCACTGATGCTATACATTATGGTTGCATTCCTGTTATAATTTCCAATTATTATGACCTTCCATTTAGCAATGTATTGGACTGGAGTAAGTTTTCGATAATTGTCAGTGAGGACGCCGTTGCTTTCCTGAAGAAAATATTGTTGTCAATATCCAGAGAAATGTACCTGAATATGTACCACAACCTGTGCTTGGTTAGGAGACACTTTATATGGCACACACCGCCCGAAAGTTATGATTCCTTCTACATGACTGTTTACCAACTCTGGCTGAGAAGAGGATTGCATCGGCTATCTTACGAGCCGTCCATACTTGGGAGTTATAATAACTGATCTTTAAGTTGGATGACCTGCCCAACGGAAACATTCAAGACGGGGATCAGATAGGGAAAATAAATATTCAATACCCACATATAGAGGGTTATACGCTGATCTGGCATTTAATGAAGCTGTTAAGGATGTTTTCTACGCAGTTTTGTGGAATTTGAGCTGTTTTGTTGTTATGTAACTCATTTGGTTTCAGTTGGCTCTGGGTTGTAAGATACCTTGGGTTCTTTTGATGCCTAGTGCTAGGATCTGTTCCCATCTTTATTGTTATGGTGCTGTTTATGTGTTGCACTATGTAATGGCAAAACTTGTCACTGTTTTCTCTCTCTCTCTCTCTCTCTCTCTCTCTTATTTTGTTAAGGTATATTGACATCCCTTGAAATTATTCATAATTACAGAGACCCCTCCTCCGGTGTTAAACTATTCCGTCCGTGCAAATGGCATTAGCATAATTGGTTGTTATATATGCTCAAAATTGGTTTGGAAGCAATTTCCCACTTTCCATTCAAAAGGCAATGGATGATGCTGATAAATTTGAACAATTTGACACAGGTAACATATAGAATTCTTCTTTTTAGTTCTTTTACATTTTATAGTATTTAATATTATATTTTCTTTTTTTGGTTAACTCATTTTCATGTTTAGGAATTGACAACAATATTTTAGGTTATTAACATGAAAATGAGCTAACCAAAAAAATGTAAAGACGGTTGAATACTTACATTGAATATTTACCAACGTTGTAATACTCTATTTCACATCGGTGGGAGATAGAAAATAAGTTTGATATATAATGAAATTTGTAAGCTACTACTAATAACTTGGTTTAAGCATTTTAGGCCGCATTGTTAGACTCTTTATTCAAGTTATTGGGCTAGTGGTCTACTTGGGTCGTTACAAATGGTATCAGAGCCAACCCTGGTTCCCATGTAGGGCTCCGTGGTGGTGTGGATAGAGGAGTAGAGGCTCTGGAGAGGGGTAGATGTCCTAAGGTTGTATACCTTGTGCACGCTTATGGACTGCTATCCACATCTTAATCAGGGGAAAAACTTGGGCCACGCGACAAGGGCATCGCGTATATTTAAGTGGGGGATATTGTAATAACCCATCCCACATCGGTGGGAGATAAAAAACAAGTTTGATATATAATGAAATTTATAAGTTATTATTAATAACTTGGCTTAAGTATTTTATTTCGCGTTGTTAGACTATTTATTCAAATTATTGGGCAAGTGGTCTACTTGGGTCGTTACAATCGTAATATTCAATGTAATTTACTTTTTTTTTGTTTTTATTTTTGTTTTAGAAAAAAAGTAATGAAATGTTGAGCATGTTAAGTGTGGATGCGCTTGCCTCTCTATTTTAGTTATTTATTTAAACTAATTTAATAGATTTTTAAAAGAAAAAATTTGTATGCTTACAAGGCAATGAAGTGGTGGTGACGTGATAATTTTACAACAGTTATATTTTTACTTTGTACTTTTTGAACGGTCATATTTTACGATGGTTATATTTCTAATGGTCATATGTAACAACTGATATGTTTTCAACGTTCATATTTTACATTTATAAATACAATTTCTTCTCTCATTTAAAATAATACCGACAGTCTCTTTTGATAACTTTATTCTTCTTTTGATCAATATGTCTAAAACAATTACTAAATGTTATCTATCAATATTGTAGAATTATACAAATCAACTATTTGAATTCATTCAAAATTATCATCGCATTACAGATAAATCAACTCATTCAAGACTTCAAGTAGACTTAGTTGAACATTTGTGACATATCCATGGATCAATGTAAAAAACTCAATGCAAGTAGTAGTCAAAAAAAAAATTATCTGTTCGTAATTTATTCAAGTATTTTGCTATATTTTAAATTTTCAAGGATAGTAGAATTTTTAATAGACTTTAAAAACTTAAATTAAAATTTGCTAATTTCTCTTCTCATTAAGCAATAGTGCAAGAACGATTTCTCATACTACTCTCTTCTTTTAAATTTTAATTTCTTTGTTGACCAAATTCAATAAAATTCTCTTTTTCCATTACACTAAACCCATTCTAGAAATTGTAGAACTTTCTAGATAACCCCAATAAGAATTTTAGAGAGAATCGCAACGAGAATTTTGAAAAACAACATAAATTTGAGTTTTAGCAGTGTCAATCCATCTAACACAAGATCAGTGTCAATCCATCTAACACAAGATCATTGATTATTTGAAAGCTATATCAATTTCTCCCATCACCAAAAATGTTATAAAGTTTATTTAAAGGTGGTGATAGCTGCGGCCATTTGCAGCGGTTTAAACAGGTTATGGGGTGGTTGACCGCAGTATAGAGGTGGTGGGTGGTGGTGCTGGTGGTGACTGTGGTGGCCAGAAGTGGCGGCACCACCATGTGAGGAGAAGACTGACGAAAGAGAGAAATGAGAAAAGATAATACCGGAGAGGGAGAGAGAAATGGTGGTCGACGACAGTGACAGAGGTTGATGACGGCGTGGGTGGTGTTGGCGGCGTTCGGCGACGGCGGTGGCTAAGCGGCGTTGCACGGTGGTGGTGCGTCGCGGTTGGCGCTGTGATTTGGTTGCCTCACTGTGTGTTTGTATAATATGTATATATATACACACACACAAACACGTTTCTTGGAGACCAAGAATTTATATGTCGGTTGAGTATGAATCAGCTTCCTAAACTGACACGTGACGACGCGTGTCAAATTTTTGAGTATGTTCTCGACCGCTTGATTTAGGTTTCCTCTTTCATTGTTGGCTACTAAGAGTTTTGGACAATTCTTCTTAATATAGACTTCCACGCCGCAGCTGTAGCATTGGTTGGTCGCTTTCCCACAAATTCCCGAGTGAACATTTTCGCACGTCAAGCAGTGGGTCCTCCAGTGTGAGACCCGATTTCATTTCATTTTATGATATATACATGTTTGGCATGTTTCTTTTCGTTATATGTATATCCTCGATGAATGGTTTATACTTTATTATTGTAGAACAACATGCGTAGATGTGTTTTACGCTTTCTTGGGGTTTGTTTTGGCTTGTTTGGTGGGTCCCAGGGTTGAAAAACCTATTTTGATGCAAGAAAAACCTGTTCCTACCAGTCCAGTAGACTGGACTAAAGAACCCAGTCGACTGGGTCGACAGTAGGCTTGTCCAGTCCACTGGATTGGGCCATCTAGTCGACTGAGGTGTGGCGGTGGAGGAGTTTTTGAGATCTAGAACTCCTTTAGTCGACTGAATTGGGCATTCAGTCGACTGGATTCCCTGTTTGACGAGGCCTATAAGTATTCCAGCGCCTGTTTTCTTTTTGAAAACTCTTTTTCTCTCAAACTTTCCACCTTCTCTCTAGATTTTCGTTATACCCGAGCCTAATTTTTGACGATCAGCTTGTGGATCCTTACTATTCACGCTATTAGCTTCGTATCCATCTGGATAGATTCTCGTTTCGACGAGGTTCAATTTTCGAGACTTCGAGTTTCGACTCATCGAGGTAGGATCCGAGACTATATTGTTGTTAAAGGGTGCAACGTGTAATTATATCCCTTTTCACCGGTTAAAAATGCATTATATATCATGTTTTTCGTTTAAACCAAGTTGTTCAGATAAAAAGCATATTTTTTGATTTTTTATTGGTTTATTACATAATATGACTTGTGGATGCTGGTTTTCAAAGGGTGGTTTTGAAAATAGTGGATTTATGAAAATCTCGATAAACGGTATTTTGGAGTTTTGAACTAACCGTTGGGGTTGAGTCTCAGTTTTGAAACGTTTTGTTGGAAACGGTCAAAACATTTTTCAAATGTTTGGAAGATGTTATTTGATCTCCATGTTTAATGGATGGATCTTTATACATGTTTGATGTATAAATTTTGAAAATATTTTCGTAGTCGAGTTACGGGTTAATTTTTAAATGATTCTCTAGCTGTGTCGGGATAGCGGGTATTTGGCACTAGTTGTCATCGGTGGAAGTCTGAAAACGTGTGCATAGTAGGTGCTTTGTACCTTCGAGTTAATCCCCGTAAATTAAGTGGTGGGTGCTTTGTATCCTCGACTTTTGGGCCCGTAAATTAAGTAGTTACGTTGTGGTATTCCCTTATAGAACTTGTCATTATTTATCAGGTCTTAAATGATTCAGAGATAGGTAATGGACATGAGTCTATAGTTATTACCTTTGTCCCTTTGTGACAGAGTCGGTACATAGGATTCATCTCTTTCCTCGATTGTGTGATCCGAGTGGAAAATGACATTTTGGTTACTATTTTTCTTTAACTGTAAAACATTTTGTTGACATACTTGGTTTTGAGGCTCTCGTGATTGAGTCAAATTTATACTAAATGATTGCATATCTTGCTTTACTGCATCATAGTCTGTTTCTATTGGGTTTCGGCTCACATAGTGGGATTTGTTAAAACTTTTTTCAAGTGTTGATCACGTGGAGTTGATCTAGATGTGCCCGTGGTGGCAGGAAGACTATTGTATAGTTTTTTTTTGTTATAAAAACATGTATTCATATGTATGTTGCCTATTTCTGAAGGCGTGTTTTGTAAGTCTTATGGCTGTATATTATACATGTATGGACTGGTATGCATGTTTCATTGAGAGTGAACCTTGGGTACTCTTTTAAATTTCGAAAGTTATATTATCTTTGGATGATTGTTTATCGGTAAAATTCTATTTGTTTTACAAACTGATGATTTGATGGGTTTTTCGCATGACCCTAGATTTTGGGGCGCGACAACTTGGTATCAGAGCTCTAGGTTCGAATACCTAAGAGCCATGGGAAGAGGGTGCATCACCTGGTGAGGATGATTGTGTATGCTTACTTGCATGTGTTTAAGAGTTTTTATGACATGCTGATAGCCTGTTAAGCATGAAAGTTAGTGTATATGTGAGTATGGAAGTTGGATCTTGGGATGGATTAGTCTTGCCTTAGGGCGTTTGGGTTAACAAATTTGGAAGCCAAGTTAGAAACGCGTTTGGCCGACGTGTTTTCTAGTAAGGAATCTGAATAGGTTATCAATGCGTCCGTCTTGTTGATTCTCCTCGGTATGTGAGACGTGTTTGCATAATCTTAAGTGGCTATGTGTTAGCATGCTTATGTGTGTTATGTCTTTATGTAACATGTTGTATGAAAGCTTATCTTGTTATATTGCCTTCATATAGAATTATGTCCACACGGGAAGGACAGGGACTGGGTCATGGCCGATGCCGTGGCCGAGGTCGAGCATATGTTTAGGTTCCGAAAGAAGGGGACATTCATGCCTCACCGGAACAGGTGGGCGGTGCTGACGTTATACAGGAGATGCTTGCTACAATGAGAGCAATGGCTGAGGCGACCAGGGCTGGAGTGAGGGCTCCTGAGCTCAGGGCTTCTGTGGCAATGAGGGAATTTTGGCGGTTGAATCCTCCAACTTTTTTTGGGAAGCCAAACCCCAAAGTTGCTACCGAGTGGTTGGAAGTAACCACGACAATCTTGGACACCCTGGATATTGAGGAGGATAACTTACGCGTGAAGTTGGCGGCGTTCCAACTGCGAGAGGATGTGAGCGAGTGGTGGAAGTTTGCTAAAACCACGGTGGATGGCACGTGGGCTGCTTTTATTAGAGCCTTTTTGGAGAAGTACTTCCAGAGTTCTTTGAGAGATACATACCGAGATGAGTTCCTCTCCCTTGTTCAGGGAAATCTTACCGTGGTCCACTATGAGGCCAAAGTTCGCGAATCTGTCGCGGTTTGCATATGAGATGGTGTCAATGGAGGAGTTGTGCACCAAAAGGTTTGAAAGGGGCCTTCGACCTTCTATCAAGGATAGAATTGCAGCGCTGGGTTTGTGTGTTTACATTGATATGGTGGAAGCCGCTATTCGAGTAGAGAACTCGATGGCAGAGAGCTGTAGAGCTAGGGAGAGCAGGAGTCAGCAGAGTGATGAACGTACACAGCTTTAGGGGCGTCGAAACAAGTGCCAAAGGTCGTCTGGTCTGAGTTCTCATCTTGTGGGATCCTATCAGCTGCAGTTGTGCACACTTGCACTTTTAGTGGCCTCGACAGGAAGGCCAGAGCAGAGGGAGCTTATTTGTTATCGATGCAGACAGATAGGGCATCGTTCACCTGAGTGCCCGCAGAAGGGCCAGGTTAAGAGTTCAGCGCTTGCCCAGTCACAGGGGAGAGACCCACCTGTATGTTTTGGGTGTGGTCAGCCGGGACACATTTGTAGATACTGTCCCCGAAGAGGGAGTGTTCAGAGTGCGACGGGAGCGCCAGTAGTTCCATCTACACAGAGACGACAACCTTCTCAGCAACCTAGGGCTCAGACGTCTAGGTTTATGGAATGAGGTGCCTTAGCACAGTCTATAAGGCAGCCGACGGCTCAGGGTTATAATGGGCAGGCCAGAGCACCATAGGGCAGAGCTTATGTTATTGCTGATCCCAGTGCTTCCAAAGCACCAGTTGTGCCCGATGCTACAGCTACTCCATTCATGATCAGAGGTACTCTCCTAGTATATAGTTCATGGGCCAGTGTTCTTATCGACACGGGAGCATCACATTTATTTATTTCCTTTGCTTTTGCATCTGCATTGGGGTTGAAGGCAGACTCGTTGGATAGTGCGTTGAGCGTAGAGACCCCAGTCAGTGGAAATGTGGTTTTGAGAAGAGTTTGTAGATCCTGCAAGTTGGGGGTCGCCGGTTGTTGTTTAGCGTTTGACTTTATCATTCTAAACATGCCCACGTTTGATGTCATCATAGGGATGGACTGGCTAAGTACCTATCGTCCCTTTATCGATTGCGATCGACGGAGGGTATCTATCTGTACGCCCGAGGGTGACTTCTTTTGTTTTGTGGGTGATCGAGATGAGGGTTTGTGTCTATGCCCGATGTTGCTAAGAAGCGAAGGAATCTAGGGTTTCTCTTTTCTGCTCTCATGTTGGATGAGACGGCTGGGGTTCGAGGGGAGTTACCCCATGTGGTTTGCGACTATCTAGATGGCTTTCCTGACGATCTGTTTGAGTTACCACCGAGCCGTGATGTGGAGTTCTCTATTTATCTGGTTCCTGGAGCTGCTCCCATTTCTATGCTTTCTTATCGCTTTGCACCGGCTGAGTTGCGAGAACTTAAGGTACAACTTTAGGAATTGCTTGACAAAAGGGTTTGTACGTCCGAGTACGTCGCCGTGGGGAGCTCCAACTCTTTTTGTGAAGAAGAAGGATGGGTCCTTGAGACTGTGCATAGACTACATGAAGCTGAATCAAGTAACGGTAAAGAACAAGTATCCTATGCCCATGATTGATAACTAGTTTTACCAGCTGAAGGGGCGAGCTTCTTCTCGAAGATTGACTTGAGGTCAGGGTACCATCAGCTGAGGATTAGGGACGAGGACATAGCGAAGACTACCGTTCGGATTTGTTATGGTCACTATGAGTTTCTAGTTATGCCGTTCGGCTTGATGAACGCTCCTGCGACGTTTATGGGTTTGATGAACCATATCTTCCACCCGTATCTAGACAGCTTTGTGGTCGTGTTTATGGATGATATCCTTATCGATTCACCCACGAGGGAGATGCACGAGGAGCATTTGCGTATTATCCTACAACTTTTGAGAAAGTATCGCTTGTATGCGAAGTTCGAGAAGTGCGAGTTCTGGATGTCAGATGTGAGATTTCTTGGACACGTGGTGTCGAAAGATGGGATATCGACGGATTCTTCGAAGACTGATGTCGTGATAGATTGGGAGTGACCGAAGAATGTCTTTGAGATCTGCAGTTTTATGGATTTGACGGGCTACTACCGACGGTTCGTGAAGGATTTTTCTAGACTTACAGCACCGATGACGCGTCTTACGCGAAAAGGAGTCATGTTTGTGTGGAGTGAGTTCTATGAGTCGGCATTCCAGGAGTTGAAGAGGAGGTTGACCAGTGCTCCAGTGTTGATCATTCCTGAGCGAGGCTTGGGTTACACGGTATACTGTGACGCATCACACGAGGGTCTGCGGGGCGTGCTGATGTAGGGAGGTAAGGTTGTGGCTTATGAATCTCGACAGTTGAAGACACATGAGAAGAACTATCCGACACACGATCTGGAGTTGGCAGCCATGGTCTTTGCCTTGAAGACATGGCGATACTATCTTTATGGTGAGCACTTTAAGGTTTTCTCCGATCACAAGAGCTTGAAATACTTGTTTTCGCAAAAAGGCTTGAACCTGCGCCAACAACGATGGATGGAGTTGTTGGAAGACTATGACTTTGACTTGCAGTACCACCCGGGGAAGGCCAATGTTGTGGCCGACGCTTTGAGTAGGAGATTTCATGGTTCGTTAGCTTCTGTGGCTATACGTGAGTGGGACATGCTTGGAGAGGTTGGGGAGTTTGATTTGTGTCTCAGGGAGATAAGGAGGGGTGCGACCTTATTTTCAGTAGCTTCACGACCCGCATTGGTTGCACGCGTGCTAGAGGCTCAGCAAACAGATCAGGAGGCTCAGATGATACGGGACCGCATTGTTAGTGGGAAGGACACAGTGGGATGGGTTGTAAGCCCTGATCAGAGTTTGAGATTGACAAGGAGATTGTTTGTACCAGAGTCGTGCCGTGCTGGGGTGCTACATGATTTTCATCATTCACGTCTTGCAGTGTATCCAAGAGGCACGAAGATGTATCACAATTTGTGCCGTCAGTTTTGGTGGATGGGAATGAAGAGAGATGTGATCCGATTTGTGTCTCGGTGCCTTACTTGTCAGCAAGTAAAGGTGGAACACCAGAGTTCGACAGGGTTGTTACAATCGTTGCCGATATCTGAGTAGAAGTGGGAGAACGTCACGATGGATTTTATATCAGGACTTCCTCGATCGCTGAAGGGACACGATGCTGTTTGGGTTGTGGTTGATAGATTGACGAAGTCGGCACACTTTCTTCCCATTCGTGTGAGAGATTCAGTGGACAGACTGGGTAAGTTATATGTTCGTGAGATAGTCTGGCTGCACGAAGTACCTGTGACTATTGTTTCTGATCGAGACCCACGCTTTACATCATATTTTTGGCAGAGTCTTCAGACAGCTTTAAGGACGAGCTTGACGTTCAGTACATCTTTTCACCCACAGACAGACGGTCAGTCTGAGAGGACCATACAGATTCTGGAGGATATGTTGAGGGCCTGTGTACTTGATTTTTGGGCTTGGGAAGATCATCTACCGTTGGCAGAGTTTGCATACAACAACAGTTATCAGTCTAGTATCGGAATGGCATCGTATGAGGTTTTGTATGGTAGGCCGTGTAGGTCACTTGTATGTTGGATAGATGTGGAAGAGACTACCGTTTTGGAACCCGACATGGTACGGGAGACGACAGAGAAGATTTTCATGATTCGTCAATGCCTTGTGACAGCTCAGAGTCGTCAAAAGAACTATGTTGATCAGAGAAGTAGACCGTTGGAGTTTGCAGTGGGGGACCATGTGTTTCTAAAGGTCTCGCCACGTAGAGGTTTGATGAGGTTTGGCCGTAGTGGGAAGCTATCACCGCGTTTCGTTGAACCATTTGAGATCCTCGACAAGATTGGGGAGGTAGCATACCGTTTGACTTTTCCACCTCAGTTGGCGTCTGTGCACAACGTGTTTCACATTTCCATGTTTCGAAAGTATGAGCCTAACCTGTCACATGTTCTGGATTGGGCTGAGTTGCAGGTAGATGAGGATGTTACATATGAGGAACGGCTGGTGAAGATTTTGGACACAAAGGAGCAAGTGTTGAGAGGGAGGACCATTGCTTATGTCAAGGTCCTTTGGCTTCATCACGGCGTTAAAGAGGCGACTTGAGAGCTTGAGTCTGGGGTTCGTGCGAGATATCCAGAGTTATTTTCCTTGTAGCCTTATAGTGAATTTCGAGGGCAAAATTCCTTAAGGGGGGAGAGTTGTGAAACCCGGTTTCATTTCATTTTATGATATATACATGTTTGACGTGTTTCTTTTCGTTATATGTATATCTTCGATGAATAGTTTATGCTTCATTATTGTAGAATACATTGCGTAGATGTGTTTTACGCTTTCTTGGGTTTTATTTTGGCTTGTTTGGTTGGTCTCAGGGTTGAAAAACCTGTTCCCAGCAGTCCAGTCGACTGGATTGAAGGACCCAGTCGATTGGGTCGACAGTAGACTTGTCCAGTCGACTGGGTTGATTGGGTTAACAGTAGACTTGTCCAGTCGACTGGGTCGACAGTAGACTTGTTCAGTCGACTGGATTGGGCCATCCAGTCGATTGAGGTGTGGCGATGGAGGAGTTTTTGAGATCCAGAACTCCTTCAGTCGACTGAATTGGGCATTCAGTCGACTGGATGCCCTGTTTGCCGAGGCCTATAAGTATTCCAGTGCCTGTTTTCTTTTTGGAAACTCTTTTTTTTTTCTCAAACTTTCCACTTTCTCTCTAGATTTTTGTTATACCCGGGCCTAGTTTTTGACACTCAACTTGTTGATCCTTGTTATTCACGCTGTTAGCTTCGTATCCATCTGGATAGATTCTTGTTCCGACGAGGTTCGATTTTTAAGGTTTCGAGTTTCGACTTATCAAGGTAGGATCCTAGACTATATTGTTGTTAAACGGTGCAACATGCAATTATATCCCTTTTCACTGGTTGAAAATGCATTATATATCAAGTTTTTCGTTTAAACCACGTTGTTCAGGTAAAAAGCATGTTTTTCGCTTTTTTATTGGTTTATTACATAATATGACTTGTGGATGTTGGTTTTCAAAGGGTGGTTTTGAAAACGGTGGATTTATGAAAATCTTGATAAACAGTGTTTTGGAGGTTTGGCGCTAACCCTTGGGGTTGAGTCTCAGTTTTGAAACGTTTTATTGAAAACGGTAAAAACATTTTGAAAATGTTTGGAAGATGTTGTTTGGTCTCCATATTTAATGGATGGATCTTTATACATGTTTAATGTATAAATTTTAAAAATATTTTCGCAGTCGAGTTACATGTTGGTTTTTAAATGATTCTCTAGATGTGCCGGGATAGCGGATATTTGGCACGAGTTGCCCTCGGTGGAATTCTGAAAACGTGCACAGAGTAGGTGCTTTGTACCTTCGAGTTAATTCCTATAAATTAAGTGGTGGGTGCTTTGTACTCTGGGGTTTTGGGCCCGTAAATTAAGTAGTTACGTTGTGGTATTCCCTTATAGAACTTGTTATTACCTAACAGATCTTAAATGATTCAGGGATAGGTAATGAACATGAGTCTATAGTTATTACCTCTGTCTCTTTGTGACGGAGTCAGTACATAGGATTCATCTCTTTCCTCGGTTGTGTGATCTGAGTGAAAAATGACGTTTTGGTTACTGTTTTTCTTTAACTGTAAAATGTTTTGTTGACATACTTGGTTTTGAGGCTCTCGTGATTGAGTCAAATTTATACTATGTGATGGCATATTCTGCTTTACTGCATTATAGTATATTTTTATTGGGTTTCAGCTCACGTAGTGAAATTTGTTAAAACTTTTTCCAGGTGTTGATGATCACGTGGAGTTGATCTAAATGTGCCAGTGATGGCAGGAAGACTGTTGTATAATTTTTTTTTTGTTATAAAAACATGTATTCATATGTATGTTGCCTGTTTCTGAATACGTGTTTTGTAAGCCTTCCGGCTGTATACTATACTTGTATGGACAGGTATGCATGTTGCATTGAGAGTGAACCTTGGGTACTCTTTTAAATTTCGAAAGTTGTTTTATCTTTGGATGATTGTTTATCGGTAAAATCCTATTTGTTTTACAAACTGGTGGTTTGATGGGTTTTTCTCGTTACTTTGGATTTTAGGGCGTGACATCCAGTTTATTGCTCCCATGTCTTGCTTCTTTGAGTTCTTTTCCCCAGCATTTTCCGAACTTGTGGTTTGACGCTTTCCTTTCTCGGAGAGTTTTCGATTTTCATTGTTCTCTTCTTCTACCAGCAACGCACGATCAACGACGTCAGCGTAAGTGGTTAGTCTTAGAGGTAGAATCATTCTTCTGATTTCGGGCTTCAACCCGTCTTCAAATATTCGGGCCTTCATGTGCTCAGTGTGAATCATGTGCGCGGTATTCAGCTAAGTTAGTAAATTTCGCCTCGTATTCGAAAACTGTTGTTTGTCCTCGTTGCTTGAGTTGTTGAAACTCGGTGCACTTTGCATCTTGTAGGGATTGAAGAAAATATTTCTCCCAAAAATACACTAGGAATTGCTCCCATTCCATCCGCCAGTCACCTTGCTTCGTTAAGTTCCACCGTCGTTGTGCCTCGCCTTCGAGCTGGTAGGTTGCCAAACTGACTTTCTGTGCTTCGAAACACGTCACCACATTGAATATTTTTTTCCATTGCTGCTACCCATTCGTTAGCTTTGACTAGATCTAACCTTCCTTTATAAGTTGGCGGTCTCATATTTGTAAGAATTCTCTCATATTCGCTCCTTCTATCGGGTTTTGAATTCGATCTGGGGGTGAATTATCCTAATTAGTAGAGGTTGGGTTTGGATTTTGTGCTAGTCGGTCCCGCTCACGTATTAAAATATCGGGTTTTAACAAACAACATTAAAATATTTTCATGTATCAAATTATTAAAGTTAACTTTTTAATTTAACTTAAGTTTAATTTTTCACTTAAAACATTTCTTTTTAGTGTAAACCAAGTTTTTAAATTGAAAATAAACGTAGTTCAAAATGATTGTTGTTAGAAGATTCTTACATGTTAAAAGTTATATCTTGTGACTTTAGTTACGTCGGGTTTTAACTAAAATAGGAATTTTAGAAATCTAAAGATTTTAATGAAGAACTCATTTTTTAAAACTAAAATAGAATAAAAGAATTTAAAAATTGTAGTTAAACTACGTTAAGTATTTTAGTGAAAATTAGTATGTATTACTTCTGAAAGTTAACATTTTTAGAATTTATATGTTAAGTGTTTGAATGTAAGAAAGTATAATTTATGTATTTTAATTAATTTGGGTAAATATTCAAATAAAGTTAAAAAGTTAAAATTAAGGTTTAAAGTTAAAGCTTAGGAAATAAAATAGTTCAAATTTTTCTGATTAAATCAGTATCTTTGTATGTTGTTTCTAGATCAATAAATTTTGGAAGGAAATAATCGACTGTCTGTTGATAGGTGAGTTCTTAGATATTTCGTTTTCTTGTCTTTTCTTCACATGTTTATGAAATCTCAAAATAAAAACTAAATTATGAATGCCTGCTATATTTTTCGGACTAGTAAGCCTCTATATACATGGGTTTTGAATACACGATAAATGTATTGATAAAAGTTTAGAAGGTCCCGACTGGGGGGCAGTAAAGATACCGATAGGTCCCTATTCGGGGGGACAGAAAAATAATACCGAAAGATCCCTACCCTGGGGGGACGGAAAAACAATACCAAAGGCCATTGCTATTCGGGGGATATGAAAATAATACCAAAATATCCCTACTCTAGGGGGACGGGAAAAAAATACCAAAAGTCCTTGCTTTGGAGGGACAGGAAAATAACACCAAAGGTCCTTACTCGGGGGAATATGACAACAATAGCGAAAGGTTCCGACTCGGGAGCAGAAAAATACCGAGGGTTAGATGGAATAAGAATGAAAATTAGTATGATGTTTGGTACAAAGTAAAAAAATTCTAATTATATGAAGTTAAACTTAGATAATTCATGGCAAACTAGAAATCTTGATATCTTTGAATTCACACTAGCGTAGTTAATGGATGTTAATATTTTTCAGGTGACGCATGGCGGAACAAATGAAGTGGTACCCAAGAAAAAAATAATTACTTTGTTTATATTTTTATGTTTTCTGTGTAATTTCGATAATTTACTTTTTTGTATTTAGCACTTGGATATATGTTTTAATTATGTTGGATGTTATTTCACTAGTAAGTTCTGGAATTTTCTTTTGAAATGAGATTCTGGAAAAATTTAATTAACTTGTCTTCTCTTTTCAAAAAAAAAAAAAAAGTATCGTCGGCAATTTACAAAATGAAGTGAAAGTTACGAAAAGAAAATAAAGGCCTTTGGTGAGTTTTGACTCATTGGTTGGTCACGGACGCTATATTTAAAAATGGGTCGTGACATGGACCCTCCAGCAGTATCCGCCTTGAGGTGAGGTCTCGGCTGCGCATCAGATCTGCGTTAGCCCGATCCTCCACTCCCTGCCAGATATCCCAGTGGACCTGCAACAATTCAAAGTACAGTGCAAAGCAATCAGTAAACAATGAGCAGTGAATGCAGTACAATATCATAATCAGTGTGCAGTGATCTGTGTACGAAACAAAAAATAAAGAACAGAAACAGTACAGTGCAGTGAATAGAGAGCAGTAAAAGTGATATCTGGTCGGGGGTCAACTGTCTAGTGATACCCAAAATCGATCGATGTCCTTACCCCCGGCCTTCTTTCCCTTTAGGCCTTGAGACCACTGGATGGCTCAGAGAATGACTAGAGGGTGTGCCGAGGAGTTCGCCGGGACATGAAGCCCGAGGAACTCTTAAATCTATAGCTGCAAAGAGAAGATGTCAGCAAACGGATAATGGGTAACAGATAAAAGAAATGAATGGAAATATGCAGAAACTAAATCATACCTCCCAGACCCTCCAGTATCCCCAAATGTTGAGCTCCTGAGGGAACCGGGTCAAGGTCCTCATCAAGCCGTAAAGGGTGGCGAGAGCAGCTCCTCCCCAATCGAATGAGGCAACCAGACCAAGACGAGGAATATAAATGAACGGTGTTCTCTTTGTTCGAAAATAAGGAGGTACCGAGCATATACATAAAAAATTCTCGGGCGACCCACTCGAAGTGGAGGGGCTCGAAGCAGTGGAAATGGCGAAAGCACTCGAAGAACTAGGTGTACCGAACCCGATCTCGATCTATCTGTGTAGGAACAGCTCTGAGCAAGTACAGCAGCGCGTTAGTGGAGCGAGCAAGGGACGGGTCAAATGGAATGGGGACTCCTCCGACCCGAATGTCGGTGATCAGCGAGAAGTCAAGAGGTGTCAAAGTAGCCTCGATGGTGGTGAAGTGGAAAGTGTTGGTGGTATCCCACCACCGCTCAACAAAGGCTGTCAGCCATACCCGGTCATTGCTCATTCTACCCAGAAGGGGTACGAACCGAGCAAAGCCGGAGGCATCAACAATAGCCCGACTAGGAACAGAGAGGGCATCATACCACTCTAAGACCTCTCTAGAGGCAAAACCACTGAAGCCTGAAAAGAAGAAAATAAGCAAAAAATATATATGAGCAGACCAAACAATGTAGAAAATGACTGAAAGCAATAAAAATCCTAGGTTCCTATATGTGTAATGACCCTTCAATTCTTTCAAAGCCCTCGAAGACTAAGCACCCTAAGCCCTGATACGCCAGGTAAATCTCTAAAGCCTTAAAGATTAGGCACCCTAAGCCCCGGTGCGCCAGAAAAATCTTTCAAGCTCTAGAAAACTAAGCACCTAAAACCCTGGTGCGCCAAGAAAACCTTGCACGACCTAGTAGAAGACTAGGAACCCTAAGCTCTGGTGCGCCAGGCAAATCTCCCTAATCCTAGTTTCGTGTGTGAGTGACGATCTTTTGGTTTTTGCACGTCTTAGTAGAAGACTAGGCACCCTAAGTCCTATTGCGCCAGACAAATCTCTCAAGCCCTAGAAGACTAGGCACCCTAAGGCCAGGTGAGCCAGGTAAATCTCTCAAACTCTAGAAGACTAGGCACCCTAAGCCTTGGTGCGCCAAGCAAACCTTGCACGTCCTAGTAGAAGACTAGGAACTCTAAACCCTGGTGTGCTAGGCAATTCTCCCTAATCTTAGGTTCGTGTGTGAGTAATGATCCTTTGATTTTTGCACGTCTTAGTAGAAGACAAGGCACCCTAAGCCCTGGTGCGCTAGAAAAATCTTGCACTTCCTAGTAGAAGACTAGAAACCCTAAGCCCTGGTGCACCAGGCAAATCTCCCAAACCCTAAGTTCGTGTGTGAGTGACGATTCTTTGATTTTTGCACGTCCTAGTAGATGTCTAGAAATCCTAAGCTCTGGTGCGCTAGGCAAACCCAGCACGTCCTAGTAGAAGATTAGGAACCCTAAGTCCTGGTGCGTCAGGCAAATATCTATCATTTTATGTTAATTTTTTCCAAAAATCAAAAATAAAAAAATCCACCCTTTGGAATTCATGTTTTGCCCCTTTTGCCCAAATTTCCTAAGATGTTTGAAAATTTTTCCCAAATTTTTCTAGAATTTTTGAAATTTTTTTCCAAAATTTCTAAGTTTTTCTCTAATATTTTTTTAATATTTTTGAAAAATATTCCCTAAATTTTTTAGATTTTCCTTAATTTTCTAGGGATTCTTGAAATTTTTTTTTTCTTAATTTTCTAGGAATTTTTGAAAATTTGTCCCGATTTTCTAAAATTTTTCCTAATTTTCTAAGATTTTTGAAAAATTTTCCCTAATTTCCTAAAATTTTTCTTAAGTTTCTAAGAATTTTGAAAAAAAAAATGCTCCTTAATTTTCTAGAATTTGCGATTTTTTATAAAAAAATTGTTCTAGATTTTAAGATTTTCGACAAAATTTCCTTTAATTTGTAGGATTTTTAAAAAAAATTCTCCCTAGTTTTTATGCCCAAAAAACAAAACAAAACATAATCCCTTAGTTTTTTTGATGTTTTTCTTAAAAATACAACTAAAACAAATCAAGCCCTTTATTTTTGTGATTTTTGTTAAAATAATCGCCTTTTTTATTGTTTGCATCTAAAACTCTAACCATAGTGTTCATACTGTTTTAAACTCCATTGCACAAGTACCTTAACTAAAATTTGTAGTATAGATATCAAACATTTACAATCATCATATGTATCAAAACAAATCACCATCATCACATCACATCATATCATCATCATATCACATGAGAGATCTTAGGCATGCGTCTATGTTTGAGATATATCGTAAAAAACATGCTCTGGGATTGAACAAGGATAGAAAACTTACCAATGGACGATGGCAAGAAATATGCTGATCAGGCTCCTGAAGAAGGGCATCGGCAGCAACGGCATCGGTGGGTAGCTCGTAGCGCCTCATCTCACCCGGAACCAGGCAGTGGGGCATCGGGATATAAGAAATTGGCCATCTCGGCCTCAGTAGCAACGTTTACAGCTGCCTATGCTTCGGCAGATGCTCGCACCTCCTCTTCGGCGACACAGTGGGAGGCCCGCTCCGCCTCAAGCATAAGGGCGTCCATCACAACAGAAGGCTGCGTGGTGGTAACCCTACCAGCAGAAAGGCTGGTGGTTGTGCCCCCGAGAGTCCTCATGACGAAGCTCTCACTCACGGATGAGCCTCGAATGGCTTCTACAATATCCTCAAAGTGTCTATGACCCGCCATGACAAGAAAAGTAAAAGGGAGAGAGCACGAAAGTTAAAAGGCAAAAGGAAAGCACAATGGGTTAAGAGAGAGACGAGAGAGAACAAAGAGCTAGAGAGAGAGAGTGGAGTGCGTGAATGGACCAAACCATGCAGCTTGGGAGACATATGCGCGCCTGGAGTTGGCGGTTGCCACTTCCAAGGTGAGCGACCGCCATGTTTGTGAATCGCCACATGGTGAGCGCCATGTCAGACGGATTTGATATCGGCAGCCGCCAGGTTGTCAACAGTTACATCAGTGGCTTTGGGGTTTAGAGGGGTCTGGACATGTTGACAAAGTACAGAACATACTTACCACTTTCAGTTTATTTTATATATTTAATCACTAGTGGGTGAAGCACACACAATGCATGTGCAATTCAATTATATAAAAATAAAAGAAAAAATCTATTATAAATAATAAATAATTTAAATTCTTTTTACACTATAACCAATTCATTCAAACACTTCATATCCATTAGTTCCACAAATTTTATAATACTCATCAACATAAACCCAAAAACAATTCATCTCTCAGCTACATTACGTAATGAAATTGTTTTGCAACAGTATTTGCCATTATCCTTAGAAGAAGCAAACTATGTATAATAAATCAATTTTAAAATTGAGTAGTAGGTAAATTTGTAAAAATAAAATTTGTGACATAGAAAAAGTTTGCCATAATCCCAAAGTAAGCAACAACCGTGACGTCTCATCTTCTGGGCACGTCGGAACATACATAAATATAAATAAAGAGATATTCTAGCCATTTATTCATATTTACATAACTTAAATATTACATTATAATAGAGTTTGAACTGATTAAAAGTACATAACGATTACAGTTTTACTAAGAATTTTCAAAATGTTACATGAGTTGTAGGAAAACTGAACAAAAGAACAAAAATAGAGGTCTCGAATCCTCAGAATGCATCAGTGGGGTCTACATGCTCCTGGAACTTAACATGCTTTTCGAATTTTTCTTCTCCCTCTGGGATGACTTCCTCAAAGTACTCATCACCTGTGGCACGAATGCCATGAGCCAAAACCCAGTAGAACAACACTCTAAACCTTTTATCAAATCTCATGACACAAAATTTAACACAACGCATACCAAATAACGCTTAAACACGCTTTAAAGTCAAGGAGACAGACAAATTTATAACAAGGTAGTAGATAAGTCAATAAACATGCGTATGGGATGTCGTGTATGCAATGTAAATGCCCAACCCGAAATTCACCCAGATTATAACAGGAATTCTACACTGAGAAATTCTAAGGGACAAACTATGGATAAGTTGCACACTAAAGCCATCATACTACTCGTTACAAATAGTAAATCCTTCGCCTAACTACATGCCACAACTGTTTTACTGTCAAATTTGCAACAGTGTGGGATTTGGACTGAGCCTAAACGCTCCCACCTTAAGAAGCATGATGCCTTCGCATCAGTGTCAATTCCAAAGTCCAAACTACCAATAATAGCATGCCATCAAAACCAAAATTCTAGCGACAAACTCATGGTGCCCAAAAATATCCATGATAAACCATTTCAAATACTGAGGACGCACCTAGGGTCTATAAACCAAATCTGTAATACTGGGGACACAACCAGGATGTACAAGGGGAATACATCCCAAAATATTCACAAAAATGGCAACTAGGAATGCTATAGATTTAGAACCAAGAAGGATAATTCAACATGGCCCATCCCAACAACGATTTACACAAATGGACTCCAATATGCCAAGATGCAAGCGACAATGTCCATGATGTATAATATGGATCCCAAGTGCAACTATCTATAGCATGGCATCAACTAGCATGAGAAAGTTCATGGTACAATTCACTAAGCATAAGTACAACAATGTGAGGCTTAAGTTCAATTCTCAAGATACAATTCAAACTTGATGGTATGAGTTCTAATCACCGTATATTTACTTAAAAACACTAATCAACTAATTTAAATCGATCATCATATAAAACTCGGGTCTCACGACAAAAGGGTACTCAAATCAAACTTAGCAATTTTAAGGCCAAATTCGAGTATTAAATAAAAAGGGTCGTCAGAATTTTGTGGCATCTAGACTTGGGATCAAGTTATAATTTTTAAACACCATTCAGATAAAAATATTTTCTACAACTCTTATGTTTAATACTAAGGCCAAAACCTAAAGCAAATGGGTGGATAAAACATTATAAGCGAAAACAGTTCAGCAATTTCCTCAAAACTTTATCAAAAATAGGCCTCTGTTGGTCTCCATTTTGGGGTATCAAATCAAGTCGAAATGAGTCCATTTTTGGATATATTCTAGTTTAATATGTCATCTACAAGTCTCATGAAGGGTGTGAGGGATGGTTGTTTGAAACAAATTGAAAATATAAGCCATTTTGTAAAAAAGATTTTGTCAGCCCCCAAACCCTTAGCAGAACTGGTTTGGGACAAAGAGTTTGAAACGGGTTTGAGGGACATTACCGAGATATCTAGATCTGATTTTTGGACAACAAGTAGTTCAATATGTTACCAACAATATTCATGTAGACCACTTTTGGAGTAAATCACTAAAAATAGGAGTTTTTGGCTATACAAAAATATGTGACAGAAGTGTTCTTTAATGGCTGAACCACAATAGAGAGTTTCAAAGGGGTTTTGATCTATCAAACATCAATATTTTGTACTCATTTTTTGTGGGTAGTTAGATATACATGTTTTCTACAACTTTTATGTTTTGGCCAATGCTCAGATCTCATTGTAAATTAGAATTTTTAGGTCGGTATTGTCGACTGGTCTGAAAACGACACACTTTGATAGAATTACAATATCTCGAGTTCTACTTATTCAAATGAGTTGAAACCAATTTTGGATGAAAGATAACACAAAAAGCTAAATCTGGAGATAAAAAACATGTTTAGATCAATTTTTTTTATGTGGAGTTATGGAGTTCCAAAGATCAGGGCTGAAACATTCAAGTTCTCAAAAATTAGGTCCTTATATTTTCAAATCTCCTACTTATGATATGTCAAGATTTTGTCCAATTTCTTTGCATGTTTGTGTTTTAGACATGAATACCAAGGTTCCAGAACACTTTTAAGTCATTAAACTCAAAAATAACAACATACAACCACATCTCATATTATTCAAAAACATAACAGTCCCTATTTCTTAACTACAACGCCTTTTGGTTCTTGGTTTTTGAAGTGTTTAAAGAGATGAGTTGATGGATATTTTGAGTGATATTAGACATAAGGTTTTGAGGTTTCACTTATTTGTTTGAAATCCTAAAAATGATGGATGACTTGTAGGACTTAGCTTTAAACTCTTTGGTGTACAAATAATAATTCAGCTATATAAGCATAAGTGGAGGAGAGCTATACTTACACCAAGTCAACAAATGTTCACAAGCTTAATCTATTAACAAATATATATCATGCTAAAAACTTATTTTCAGCCAACTAGCTTTTATTCACAAATTCTCACATATTTCTCAGGTCACATATTGAGCATCAACCCAAAGCGAAAATAAAGTAATGTATAAAACTACCTCCCCACAATTTAAGGGACATTGTCTCCAATGGAAAGAAAAATTAACCAAGGGAAGCGCCAAATAAAACATGAAGGTGAAAGAGAGATAGCACATCGGAAACGATAAAGGTACATGTACTAAGAAGTTGTAAGGAGAGAGGATGCCACCCAACGAAACTCTATGAATACCTGCAACCAAGCAATACTCAACAAAGATCAAGTATAATATACACAGAAAAAATAAAACAAAAAAAATGGAAAGAAAAGGGAAATAAAAGTTTTTTTTTAAAACAAAAAAATTCTGCCCAAGCATAACTTGCTCATGCCCATGTAGAACAAGACAGAGAGTTCGACAAAAATAATTCTGCCCAAGCAAAGTTGGGTTCCTGCCCGAGCAGAACAAGGCATAATGGGCTCATTTGATAACCAATGTAATTTGAGTGGAATTAATAATCGGAGAGAAGAATCATGACAAGAACAAACTGTTAGAAAAATAACGTGTCAATGAGGAGGAGGAGGTTCAGAAGAAAAAAAAAATTATCGGGTAGCATGCATTGGAAAGTGTCGGGGTGTCGAAAACAAGAAGAATGCATTGGAAAGAAGCTAGAGGAAGAAGACGAAAAGGAAGAAAGAGAAGGTGTCGAGAAATTATAATATCTTAGACGTTTTTCATTTTTTTTTCTTCACTTTGGTTAGATACTCTTAGATTATCTTCATTTTTCTTTATTTTGGTTAGATACTCTTGGATATTCTTCATTTTAGATAAATACTCTTAGATACAGTAGATTAAATTTGAATACCAAGTTTTGGTTAGAAACTCTTGGATATATGAAGAAGAAGGTGATAGAAAGAAGAAGAATGTGTAGGGAAGAAGAAGAAGAATAAAGTGTAAAAAAAAGAACGTGTCAAGGAAGAGGAGGGGGAGGTCAGGAAGAAAAAGAAGAGGAAGAACCGAAGAAGTTGTTGAGTAGAAGAAGAAGGTGCGAGGGTGTCAGTAAAGAAGGAGAACAATGCATCAGAAAGGAGTTAGAGGAAGAAGAATGCGTCAGAAAAGAGGAGTTATGATGATGAAAAATGTGTGAGGGTGTTAGTAAAGAGGAGGAAGAAGAAGAATGCATCGAAAAGGAGTTAGAGGAAGAAGATGAAGTAGGAGACAAAGGAGAAGGGACAAAGGTGAAGGTGTTGAAAAATTTGAATATCTTAGACATTCTTTATTTTTTCTTCATTTTGGTTACTCTTAGATATTCTACATTTTTGTTAGAATTAGATACCCTTGGTTAAATTTGAATATTTAGTTTTGGTTAGATACTCGCGGATATTTTTTAGTTTTTTCTTTTCTAGTGCAGACACTAACCCAGTTAAGGTACGCAAGAATATATAATTTTTGTTATTAAAAAAATATCTAGTGATGAAAAACTCTTATGAAAAATAAATAAGAAGGTGCTAAAAGAAAGGTGTTGGGGTGTCGAATATGAAGGAGGTGTCGAGAAATTTTAATATCTAATTTTGACTAGGTAATCTTCATTTTTTTCCCATTATTTTAGTTAGATACTTTGGGATACTTTTGGTTAAATCTTGGTTATGTATTCTTCATTTTGGTTCAATATTATTGGACATATATATTTTTTACTATGGTTAAATACTTTTAGATATTCATTATTATATGTAATAGTATAGATAACAAACAATGTGAAATAAGCAATTTATGCGGCTACTCTGAGGTATCATTAACAACAAAAACAAGAAAGGCAAAGTTACAAAGAGAAGTAAACTTACAATTTTCATAGAGACTCACAACTTCTAAAGAAAGAGATATAGCTTTAAACGGGCCTACCTGATCATAACTTCAAATCAGAGACACAAACCTTCAAATCAACCTACCTGATCATCCAAAATAACCTGCAAAGAACGAACCATGACAAATATTACAACAAAACTTAACAAGTATTTGTATACACGTGGTGGGTGGGAAAAAAAGAGTTAAATGGGTGTATTTAGATGCTCCCGAGTTGGTAAGTTGCATGAGATTAAATGACAAAAAAAAGCTATTGCAGAGTAGGGCTGAATTAGTAATGATAGAGAATGAAGGGCATAAAAATATTTTTGCTTAGCCAAAATTCCAGAAGTGTTAGGTGAAATTTGTGAAATATGTGTAGGGACTCGGTCCTTGTCTTTTTTTTTTCCTAGTATTAATGAAAACGAGTAGGTTATGTTCGGTGGGAATGGTTAAATGTGTAGATCATGTGTAAAAATTAAAATTTGAGTCGGTATATGTTTGCTAATGATGGTTAAGTGTGGGGAAGTGTATGAGAACGTGGTTGTGAGGTGTTTGGGCTTACGCTCTGTTCAGTTTTGGCATTTTTGATTCGGAGTTTTTACCGAGTTTTGACCGCTCGAGCGAACAGGTGGCCGAATGTTTTTGAGCTTAAGGGCTGCTCGAGCGGTGGGAAGTCCGCTCGAGCGGACAGTCGGCATACAGTTTATAAGTTACGGGTTTTAACATTTTAAATTATTCTTTCCTTTCCCCTCTCTCTTTAGAACAGAAGTGCTAGGGTTTGGGTTTGGAGGGTTGATTGGAGTTTCTTAGCTTCTCTTGGTGAGATATCTCACATCCATCTTAGTTGTTTACCTGTTGGAAGCTCGAGCTAGACGTTGGAGGCTCCATTCTCACCTTTAGTTGGAGATTCTCACGGTTAGAGCTTGTTTGAGCATTTTTCTTGTGGATCTAGGATCCCAAAGGTAGAATCTATGACTATCTTTGAATATCTATATGATATGTGTTATATCTTTGATTTTATGAACATAAAAACATAAAAATGATATTTTTGAAGCCCTAAGTTAAGGTTTGATGTTAATAAATGCTAAATCTTAAATCTATGAATGATTTGATATGATTCTATCTTTACGTGGTTGTTAAATACGGTTGAAGTTGAAAAATGATGGGCTAGAGTTTGAATTTGAGCTTAAACCATGAAATTTGGGGGGTTTGGAGTTAAGGGACCCATATGTTGAAATTGACGTGATTCTTGGTTAAATTGAAGGTTGTGATAACCTATTGTATTTACATTCCACGAGTTTGTTTGGTACATGACTATGTCGGGTGTTAAAATTTAGGAATTTTAATGTAAAACCAGAAAACACATGTAGTGATATGGGTTTTGGCGAGAAGAACCGGGTTGACAGTTGGAATCGTTGTGGTTGTTAATGAAATGAAACAATTGAATAATTGAAGTACCGTGTGATGAAATTGAATGATTAAGTTTGGGCACAAGTTGCTCGTCGGTGAAAGACTGAAAACTTGCGTAATGTAAGATAGGCCCTTCCTTCGGGTTAATTCCCGTAAAAGCGTGCTCTTGGGCGGTCCACCCATCGATATTTTCGAGAGAAATCGAAAATGTGTTCTCGCCGTGTCGAGCTATAAAATGGATACTTATTCCTCGAACCCTGCGTGACCTGGTGACGATAAATACGCCTAAGTCTATAGGCGTCATCCGACTTGGTACTTAATTAAATTGATGAATAAATTGGGTTGGTAAAACCTTAATTGGATGAATGGAGAAAATGATGGGATATTAGAATGCGTTGAGTGGGTTTGAACATGGGGAGAGGATTGGTTATAATGGTTAATTTAATTTTAACTATAGGGCTTTGAACAATAATTCTTTTGTTGAAAACTTGGTTATGTATTGGGAAATTGACTTGGGTAAACAATATTGGTTTTGGATAAATTTATGTGTACCCCGCATAACCATTCTCACATTTTATGCATATGTTGATTGTTAGTCTCTTCCTACGAGTTTCGACTCATATTGTTTAACAACATTTCAAGTGATAGCAGAAAAAAAGTTTTGGAGTAAGATGACGGTTGTTGGACCCTTTTTGAGTAACTGATAGGATTACACATTCTTGGATAGCATTGTTTTTTTGGGAAAAGAAATTGTAAAGAAGTAATTCTTGTTTTCTTTTGGAATACTCGGATTATTGTAATTTGGGTTAGAACACCCGGGTTGTAAGGCCTTAAGGTCGTATGTTCATATTATGTATGCATGTGAGGACGTTTTGTTCGTTTGTTAGGTTGAAAGCTTTAACTTTTTAATGATGTAGTTTGCTATTGAAGTTTGATTTCGAGTTCATGGGTTGGAAGATCGTGATTTTATTCTCAAATGTATGTTTTACCTCTCTTATTTTCCTATTCACAATCATGTTCAAAGGAGGAGAAAAGGTGGTGAGTTTTTCAGCACTTAGAAAATCTTAATTGTTTTTGAGCTGTGAATTCTCGGGTGCTCCACTATTCGAGCGGTGAGAAATCCGCTCAAGCGGACCTCGTTGGGTGCTTTTCTATTGAAAATTGTTGTAAAACGGGATTTTTCCTTAAACGTTTTTTGGCTACCTTTTGGGGTATGAATTAAACGTTTTCTGAAGTAGTTTACGAAAAGAAACAGTCACTTTTATTGGAGTAATTTCCTAACTTTACTCGGATTTTATTATTTCGAAACTGGGACATTCCAATTTGTGTCAATTTAGTCCCTCTAAGTAAAATTTGTGAAATATTTACCCTTCAAATTTCTAGTGTGTTAAATAAATCAAATCGTTTACATCCGTCGATCTCTTGTTGCGCGACCATCTTCTAAAGACAAGATGGTCCAATCATCCACTTCCTCTCAAATAACCTCTTGTTGATACCACCGTCAACAACCTCTATCAGCACCCCACTGCCATTATTTTCTTTTCAATTTCTTCTTCCTCTCTCGCTCTCTCCCCCCTTTTTTCCTGACTAACCAAGTAGTAAACCCTACACCCTCTGTTCCAAAGCCACCATAAGTTATTAAGCCCACCATGATCGAAACACCCACCACTGCCATTCCAACCATCTGTCACCCATTTCACTATTCTTAACATTAAAACTCGCCCCACACCACAAATGGAATCTCTAGCCATGAAGAGAGCGGGAAAGAGGATGGGATGAGTGTATGGGAAGGTGAAGAAGATGGGGATGGAGTGTCTGATAAGGGAAATGGGTGAGAAAATTGATGCCTAAAAAAGGGAGATGGGTGAGAAAATTGGTGCCTAAGAAAGGATAGTTCCTTCATTTGCCACTTATAGATGAATTAAAGAAAGAATGGATAGGAAAAGTCCAAAAAAATGCGAGCCAAAGCAAAAAAGAGATCAAGTAAGGTCTTTTAATTGAATTTAAAAAATAAATATATTCTATATAATATGATCATACTAGGGATTGACCCGTGCCCAAAGACACTTTATCATTTTTTTAAAATTACTCGTACATTTTAATAATTTTCCTAAAGCAGCAAAAAACAGAATAGAAATAAATTGGGGGGAGAATGAAAACTTAAACTTTTAATGATTTTTTAAAAAATATTCTAAGTATTAAATTTTTTAAAAAAATTAGCCAAGTTTCTCTTATTTTTCAGATAATCCAACGGTTTAACCGTTTACAAAATAACCTGTAATAAAAGTAACCAACGCAATATACACTGTCACGCCCCAAAGCTCAAGGTCACGTGAAAATTCACCAAACATCCATTTTATATGAAAATATAGGTTTTCATACATCAAAATTCGCCTGTTGAAACCAATAGAAAATCCAACGAAAGATATCTCTCATAAACAGAAATACATACAGGTTCAACATGCGTACAATAAATCGCCTTATGGCGTATAAAACCTGCCTTCAGGAACATGCATACCAAAAAGAAAACTATAAAAGTCTTTTGCCACCACGGGCATCACCAAGCTACTCCTCATCCACATCATCACCTGAAAATAGTTTTACAGAAAATTTCCATCAGTGACCCGAAACCCAATAGAAAACAAATAATAAGCTGTAAAGCAGGAAAATGCAATCATATTATGGTGGGAGCGAACTCAACAATAAAACCAAAACAGGTTTTCTATCCAAAACCCTCAAGTTTTCCCATCAGACCTCACAAGTCTCCCAAAACGGTTTTATTAACATAAAATCCTATTTTCATCCTTAAAACCATGTGATGCAAAAGTTGTAAATACCAACCACAGTTAAGGAAAAATAGTAATCAAACATCGATCTCTCGTGAAATGTACCATCGCGGAAAAGAAGAATAAGATCCTATGTACCGACTCTATCACCAGGGGACATAGATCACAACTATAAACTCCTGTCCAGTATCTAACCCCCAGATATCGTGGGATCGCCTAGATACACACAGGTTCTATACGGAGCACCATGAACGTACCACTTAGTTTACAGGCTACGACCCCGAGGGAGCTAAGCACCCATCCGTCTCAGTTTACGGGGACTAACCCGAAGGACCTGAGTACCTACTCTGCGCACGTTTTCAGACTTACACCGAGGGCAATTCGTGCCACATACACATCATCCCGGTACATCTAAATAATCCTCTTAAAATATTTTTCAAATCGATACATTATACATGTACATAGATCCATCCCTCACCAGGAGATCAAAACAAAATATTTTCAAAATATTTTCTCCAAAAGAAGTTATACAATACATGTATAAGCAAGAGATTCAATCCATGAAGCCATGGAGATCAAACCAAAGCATGTAAAAACATACTTTCATGCAAATGTTTTAGAAAGTGAGCCTCAAACCCAAGGGTTAACTTCAAACCTCCAATAAACACGTTTTCTCCAAAGGTTTTCGTAAAAACTACTTTTGTAAACCATCCTTTACCCAAACAAATCACCCGAACCATCAAAACCAACACCAAACACTCACATAGGGGTTCAGTCGACTGGCCCAAGCCCCCAGTCAACTGAAAAGCTCATTGGAAAAGAGGAACCAAACCAAAAGAAATTTCAGTCGACTGACCCTCCAGGTCCAGTTGACTGAACTCACCAAAGCATGATCCAGTCGACTAGACTCAAGGCCCTAGTCGACTGAACCAACCTAGAAACTGTTTTTGAGCTACGATTTTGCTTCCAAACTTCAAATCAAACCCCCAAACACTCATCAAACACCCTCAAACATACTCAAGCCTTACGCCATCACCTCGAAAAGAAACCATCACATCACATTTCCATCCACCGAAAACGCCAAAGAGCAGGTTTTAAATCAAAAACCATATCTAAAACATAAAATCACATTTCATGCGTTTTTAAATGGTGAAACAGTATAAGATTACATATACAACCCTTATACAGCAGTAAAATCTGAGATCCTACCTCGTTGGGTCAAAAATTTGATGCCTCGATCAACGTGCAAATCGAACCCCAGGCCCCCGAGAAGTTAGAGAGAAGGCAAAGAGAAAAAGGAGAAAACTTAGGAGTTATGTTTTGAAAATATCTTTTGAAAATATCTAACTCCTGATATTTATAAGCCTCCAAAAAATTTTTTTTTTTGAATTTTTAAATTTCGTACCGTAACTCCTCGCAGCCCTCGGGACCAACTCCGTATACTCCGATTAACCAAAACATGCATCATAACTCATATAAGCATATTAAGGTAAAAACGCCAACACGTGTATAAAACATCAAATATGCATAAATATGAAAATAAAACGATACAGGGTCTCACATACACAGGCTCTGCTAGATCCCAATCAAAAATCACAACTAAAAACGAAGAAGAAGAGTACAGCCAAGTGCGACACAAAACTTCCTAATATAAAATGAATATAGTTTAAAGTAAAAAGTACACGTCCATCAAATGAACTAAATGCAATGTAACAAACCACTACCAATGAGATGAAGAAAAATGTGTATGTCAATACTCATTTGAAAACGAAATGTGTGTAACAAAGTTAACTTTGAGTGCATATGAGATTGAATAAAGGTAAAAACTTTAATTAAAGACTTAGATATGCAGATAGAACCAAACAATAGACCTAGAAAAAATTAGGGCAAAAGAGTAGTCTTAGCATTTCAATCAAAATAAACAAATCATTCTTGATAGAGCAACGGTAAAGAATTAAGGTAGAAGAATTAGGGCAAAATAAACAAATCGATCAAAATAAACATCTTACAAATGTGCAAAATAAAGAGACAGCAACGGAAAGTCGAAAAAAAGAACAATGACCTTTGCCATAGAGCGGCGGTGAGCGGTGGTGAACGAAGAAATGGGTTAATAGAGGTGAGAAAAAACAGAAAAAACAGAGAAATGAATGAATAGAGGTGAGAAAAAACAGAGAAATGCTAGATCTTGAATTAAATTTAATTATTGAGTTCTTTTATTAAAATTTTAAAATTCTTCATATCTTATATTTTCTAAATCTTGAATTTAATTTAATTTAAAATTCCTATTTTAAGTTTTTTTAAAACTCTTTATAATGAAATTAAAGCTTCACAAAACAACACAACCATACAATTTCCAAACAATAAACATGAAAACACACGCGCACACAGTACACACAACACACACACACAATACACACACAACACACACAACGCACAGCGCACACACAATTTTAAAATTCTTCATATCTTATATTTTCTAGATCTTGAATTCAATTTAATTTAAAATTCTTATTTTAAATTTCTTTAAAACTCTTTAAAATAAAATTAAAACTTCACAAAACAACCAAACAATTTCCAAACAATAAACATGAAAACACACGCACACACAGTACACACAACACACACGCATATCACACAGCACACACAATTTTAAAATTCTTCATATCTTATATTTTCTAGATCTTGAATTTAATTTAATTTAAAATTCTTATTTTAAGTTTATTTAAACTCTTTATCTATTTACTATTATAAAGAGAACCCAGAATTTGACGGTTACAAGCTACTGAAGTCCTGTCACATTGTGTATTTATATTTTTATCCAAAATTTATTCTCTCATTTGTTACTAATTACAAGACTAAACATGTAAAATCGCTACAAAATTGTCATCTGTCAAAAAAAAAAAAAACACCCGATGTGAGCAGTTGGAAAACACCCGATGTTCAATCGAAACTCTCAAAGTAAACAACAACAAATGTATAACAACTAGAAAAAAGTGATAAACTCGATTAAAGCAAGAGTCATATTCACTAATGAATTAAACAAGCAAACAATATATAAACAAAAAAATGCTCGACAAGTTATCATGGCTAGTCATATAGTCAACCTACAATATTTAACCCATATAGGATGAGTAAAGCTCATAGCTAAATTACTAAACAAAAATAATATGTATATACACATGTTATGACATCTATATATCACACTTTGATCCAAAATCTCAAAAATCAAGTCAACACATAAACATTAAATATTTTTTCTTTCCTTTAAAGACATCACTTTTTTATTAAGTGTTCACAATTTTCTTATAAGAAATCTCATCTTCAAGACTGTCAAACTATCATCAACAACACCATTTTCATCTTTATATTCACAAAATGATATCCAAGGGGTTTTCTCCACATTTTTTGGTTTTTCATGGCTTAATCAAGGGTTTCTATAATGTTGGCAAGATTGAGGAAGCTTGTGGGCCGTTAGGGGAGATGTTGAGCCATGGGGGGATACTTGGATGGAAATTATCCCTAGGATTTATGAGGTGAATGAAACTGTTAGAATTGCAAATCTTTTGGAAGAGACTTTGAAGGGTGTAGCTGACGCCACACACGAGAATACTGGAAGCAGTTGCTAATTTAGAAAAATATCTAATCAGGAGGATATGATGTAGATCAAAATTTGGTTGAAAGTTCTTTGTTGCTGGATTGGTTTTTCTCCACACTTAACCCCTTGTACATTGCCCAGGTTCCAGGTTTGAACAACCTACTACATATGGCTTGTGGTTCTGTCATTATTTCGTCTACTTTTTTGCCATATTACTAATTGTTATTTTTTTAGTTTTATTTTAGTGTAGTATAGTTTTTCTCAAAATGTCGCCCTCATGTTCACTGACCACTGCCCTCTTTCAACAAAAAATACATGATAATTGGCAAACAAGAGACAAAAGGCAAGAGGGAATGAAAAGAACTACAATGCAAGAGAATTAGCATCCCTAAGCAAAAAATCCGTAGTGTGTACATACTCTAATTTTGTCATCTGAAGCAGCTAAAAATGAAATATAACACTGATATTAGTTTTGATTTTCTTTATCCTCAAACTTGACACAGCCCAGTTGAAGAAATTTCCAGCCAGAATTCAATACTACGTTGTTTGTGCAATCAATTTCAATTTCAAGCAACATTGTTCAACTGCCTACATATTCAAAGAAAGGAAAACTATGGTGTTGTGGACTTTATCTTTAAGACTTTCAGCTGACTCGCTGGAATGATTTCATCTAATAAAAAACTCATTTACATTTTTGTTAATATTTGTGGTAATTCTCTTTCAATATAAGATATATTGCAGTTATGAGTTACCTGTATTTAACTCTTTCTTTGCAGCTCATGGAATAGAGAATGTGATTGTTTTTGCAACAAAAGGGTTTTGGCACTAAATGATTCCCTGTCTATTTTGTGATTATATGGTTGGTTCTAGCTCAGATATTTCAGTTTGCTTGGTATCTAAGAAATTTACAAGCTACAAAATTGAACGATGTTTTCCTTAATTAATTACTCAAATTTTATTTCATTTATTATTTGTGAAGTTTTAAGTCACTTATTGTGAGGAATGCCGCTTACAGTTTACAAATTGGGCTAAAAATTGGGGGAGGAAACAAATTGAAGACAAATCAAGTTACCGGTGTTGCAATAGGTGTCGAAGAGGCAACAGGGACTAGCAGTGGCTGAATGGGTGGCGTATGATGGCGGCAAAATAGATGTTGTATGACAGTGCCAGAGTGGTCAATCGGAGGCGGCAACAGTTCTTGATGCTCCTGTACAACAGTAGAGGAATAAGATAAACGCAGTGATAGGAAGAACAAAACAAACACAAACTGAGGGACAAAGAGAATTAAAAACAGGTTTTAATCAAAAATACTGCTGTCCAAAAAAACAGGAATTCACGATTGTTGTAAAAAACAATTTATTTATTTATTTATAAGAAAGTTGTTTTTTTTTCCTTCAAGAAAACATAAGGTGCATTTTTTATTTAAAAAGTAAACGTAACAGAATCATCCTTAGCAAAACCAGATTCTGTAAAACCTGTTTTATTTTTTCTTTCCAAAAATCATTGTAGCAGACGGTTGACAGAAAAACAGGAATTTCAAAAAACTGCAGCAGAAAACAGATATTGTATTTTATTCATAAAAATGGCAAAAAAAATCTATTATTTTTATTTGTTTATCACATACACGATTAAGGTTTACCTGCAACTTTAGATTGTTGTTCTTGAAGTGCTAGTACTGACACAGTTGAAATCCAAAGTTTAGAGTTTTAGATTTAAAGAGCAGAAGAGGAAAGAGGAAGAAGAGAAGAAGGAAGAGAACTAAGAAATAGGTTTTCTGTTTCTGGTCTACACTTTTACCTCAAAAAATTTATATTAAGACTATTGAGATGGTCGTGTGCTTTGCACACGGAAAAAATTGGCCCATGTGTAATAAAAAATATTTATATTTTAATGTAGGTGGCTAATAGCTGATCAAGTTAAATAAGAAAATTTAATGTTCCAGCAAAACTAAAGAATTGCTTGAATGTTTAACAAAGCAAGACCAAAAACCTATCATTACAAAATCAAAATAACAAACAAACCATTACAAAGTCAACGTATTACCAAAAAATTACAAAATCAAAATATTAGATGTGCCTATATGAATACAAACAAAGAATTAGAGTCAAAGTAAAATACTACAGATAAAAAAATAGTCATTTGGCTTCAAGTTTTAGTCCGCTATTTTTCTGCACCAAACAAAGAGGTTTTGGATTCGAACAATTATTTCTTTACTTTTGTTTTGAGATGAGGATATCAAGATTTGTTATCACCAGTGATGAATTTGTTGACGGAGTATCTACTGTGAAAGGATGTGAAATAAGATGCATATACTTGCAGCCTAAGTTACACAGCATGATGATTTTTTAATGGATGGTGCTAAAAATGCTTCTCTTGGACTTTGTCATTCCTTCACGTATAGTATAGCTTAGATTAGAAATTAAAAGTTGTTTAAATATTGAAAAATCAATCAGTAAATATATCATGCTTCTCTTGGACTTGCTGTTTAAATATATATCAAACATTACTGTAACAATGTTTGATATATACTCAATTAACTTCATACCACAGGAATTTTTTTTTTTTTGTGTGCATAATCTTCCAACATTGTTACAGTAATCGAACCACTCTCGTCACAATTCAATTTGAAATTTTGACCCTACAACATTTTCATAAAATAGATTAATAGTTAAGGTAAGATGAATGAACATAATCTTATGGTGAACCTTTATTGATTACACAATAGAGGACTCCAAACTAAACATGCATGAAGGTCATTTTTTGGGTAAATGTTATGAAACTCATCCTTCACACACCATTGGGGAATGCCACTACAATCAAATCCTAAACTCAACAAGTCCAAATCTAAAAATGCCATAAGAACCTAAGAGCACTATGCAAATAGAACTGGTATATGATCCAGGATGCATAGATTCTTAACCATAAATGCTAACATAAATTAAATCTTGAAACTGCATGCAAATCCTCAATTGTGATCTCTACCCAAATACACATAAATGCGATGTCCTAATAGCTTAAGCAAATATGAACCAGAAACCATACACTTTTTTTTTCTATGTTATTGTACAATCAAACATTGATTGATTTAACCTTTTTAGCATTATAGTAAAAAACAATAAAACATTGTTTCCTATCTTGCATTGATTGCTTCAAAACAATTGTTGCAACTCATGTACCAAAAGTCTTGATCAAAAGTCGAAATTAGCATTTGTGCGATTTTGGCGTGATATCAATAATAATAAAGGAGCAATGCTAAAATTTGAAAAGAGGAAAATAATATACTTTTTCATTGTTCTAACAATACGATTTTTATTTATATATCTAAAGATTATATTATATATATATATATATATATATATATAGGGAACTACCAAAGCTCT
>JAOTRH010000002.1:260222-276290 GCA_034768845.1 Heliamphora exappendiculata
AAAATAAATTAATAAATTAAATTTTATGTTTTTATTTTATTTATTTTTATATTTAGTAATTTTTTATTTTTTAATTATAAATTTTTAAATAAAATTTTGTAATTAAAAAAATAAAAAAATAAAGAGTGAAAACACTATTGAAACAGTATTTTCCGTTAATGAAAAGTTAATTTGAATCTAAGTGTTACAAATTTTAAAAAGTATGGGGGTGCAGTGATATTTCAAAGAATAAAATGGGTGACAGTGATACAACCCTTAAATATATGGGTGTAAGTGTAATTTACCCTAAAAAGTATTATTTTTAATAGTTGAGTGTTGTGATCATGGATAATAAAAAAATTAAATAAAAAAAAATAAAATATGAGTTTTTGAAAAAGAATAGGGACTTTGTTTAAACGTATATTCAAAAAACTGGCTAGTTAAAACAGGCACAACTCCAAAAAAAAGAAATTTGTATGTCATTTAGAAATTTTATTGACTGTTACATTAGTTAATAATTAATCATCTATTATAGCATTGTACAAATTAAATTAAATATTTCAATTAGTAAGTTGAATGCACTTTTAATATATTTATACTATTATTTTGACAAAAAATATTCAAATACATAAATTTTTACAACAACATTCGATAAGATTTCAAATATTGAAATCAATACATAACGGTTTCATTGTTAACAGTATCAAGCATATCATTCTCAATTTATGTAACTGAGCAATCATTGGAACAAAACCATACAAGAACGAATTAGATATTCAATTTTATAAAACATTTGTTAAATTCAAATATTTGCATATCTATAATTGTGTAAAATAATTCGACGCTATAGTAAAATAATTATATTTATAATTTATGAAGTTTTGTGTTGTGACCTCCAAAAACTACAAATGCAGCATCCATGTGAGAACGTTGGAGGTGGTACAGAGTTATTTTATTATCAGGAACTCAAATATACTTTTAAATTGAATCAATTACACACCATTTAGCTATTTTTTTAAAACAAATATTTTTTCTTCTTTGATTTTTTTCTTTTCTGTTTTTTAAGATGTACTAGTATTCTATGTATTTAGTTAGTTAATTATAGACGGAACATATTTGTTGAGTTATTTAGCTTAGAGCATCTTTAACAAGTTCTTTATACGAAACTTATAGTATAAAATAGCTAGCCTAACTTAGATATTTTTATCATTTGGAATAAATTTTTTTTATTCGACTAGTTATTATAGAAAAAAGACCTTCTGGTAGCTATATTTAGCTAGTTATATATATTTTTTCTATAATAATTAGTCGAATAAAATATCTGTTGGAAATGGTAAAAGCTGCCAATCAAAAATTGTTAAAATATCGATTTTCTATATTTGGTTAGCTGAAATTTCTAGAAATCTAATTTATTTATTCTAATGTAGATTTTGAGAATGGCAAATTACAATTATAATTAAGATCTTGGAATTTCGGGATTTATCATTCAATTTTTACAGGAAAGTCAATCTTTACTTATTTGGCTCCTGCAAATAAAATTAGCATGTTCTGTCCTTCTTCTTCTTCTTCTTCTAATTTTAATTGAATTAGTGACCGCTCGAGCTTACTTGAATTAGTGACCGCTCGACCGCTCGAGCTTACTTGAATTAGTGACCGCTCGAGCTTACTTGAATTTGTTTCAATCAATTGTACTTAAAGTTTTAGGTCTTATTCTTCACTATGTTATCTTTAAATAAGGCTTCTACTTAGACTAAACCAACCATAACTCCTTTTAAAGTTTATTTTAACGAAAAATTAGTGAATAATTCAATTTATAGGGTGTTTACTGTATTTCATTCAGCATAAAAAATTTTAACGCGCAAAATCCATCCACATAAAAATTTTAACGCGCAAAATTCTTTTGAGACAAAATATCATAAAACAGATAAATTTATCTGTGTGGTTTACACATATTTTGGAAGGCACGAATAAATTTATCTGTGTGCCTTACACATGCACAGATAAATTTATCTGTGTGGTTTACAGATAAATTTATCTGTGTGGTTTACACATGTGTAAACCATACATATATGTAAGGCACACAAATAAATTTATCTGTGTGCCTTACACATATTTTGAACTGTACAGATAAATTTATCTGTTTGGAGAGTATTTTCGAGAGAAATCGTGCAATTAGATCTCACGCGTTAAAAAAAATAAATAAATCTTATGCGTTAAAACTTATTTTTTTGAACTTTTTGCTGAAAGTCCCTTATTTTAAATCCAAAGTCTTATGCTGATGAAAGACCACAACTCCTAATTCAATTAAAAGTTTTACGAAGTTTAAAATCTCATAATTATAAAAATAACTTAATTCGAATGATGGATTTGTTAAAGCTGCGTGCCCATAAGGCTTATGAAACTCCTTACAGGTCCCACTTGATGCTTATAAGGCTTTGTTTGCTATCAAAATAAAAAAAAATTATAAGAATTTTACATTAAACAGAATTTTCAAAACATAAACGAATTCAAAGTCCTAACATTATAGAATAATGACTTGTACACTAATTAATAATTAATCATCTATTAGCAGTATCGCATAAATTAAATTAAATATCTCAATTAATAAGTTGAATATTCTTTTAATACATTTATACTATTATGTTGAAAAAAAAAAAAAAAACTTCAATTACCTAAATTTTAACAATAGTATTTGAGATGATCTTGGAATTTCGAATTTAATCGTTCACTATTTAAAGGAAAGGCAATCATTAAAGATTGTCAATGGATTTTCTGTATGAAACACAAAATTTATAAATAAGATAAAGTCAAACCGGCCGGTTTGAGAACACAATCAATATTTTATAGTATTATTATAAATTTATAAGGTATATGGCGTAAGAGAATTTTAGCTATAATGAAGGTGGTTTGACCTATAAACCATTTATTTTTTTGAAAATCCCAAACATTGCATCCAAATCCTATAAATATACCTCAAATCCCTTCAACTTCGTGCGACCATCAAACTCTCTCTTTAGAAGTTCATTGTAACAGTGCCACCCATGGCTACTTGTATTCTCATATTTTTTGTCGCCGTCGTCGTCTTCTTCTCTCCGTCTTTAGCAACTGCGACTACGTACAACGTGGTTACTTTAGGAGCCGTTGGAGATGGCAAGACTGACTCAACCAAGTCCTTCCTCAGTGCCTGGGCGACGGCTTGTGGCTCGGAAACCCCAGCCACAATCTACGTGCCGTCGGGAAGGTACTTGGTTGGAAAGATGGTATTTGGCGGGCAATGCAAGAACGGCGCTATTGCCTTTCGTATTGACGGCACTCTCGTGGCCCCCTCCGATTACAATGTTCTCGGATATGACGGTAATTGGCTCGTGTTTCAGGATGTCAGTGGTGTTTCCATCTACGGGGGAATCCTTGACGGTCAAGGAACTGGTTTGTGGGCTTGCAAGGCTGCCGGCAAGGGTTGCCCTATTGGAGCTACGGTATGTTAAAAGACTATTCTGTCCATTTTTTCTACGTCGACACCGTCGGAGGTGGATCCAAGGGAGCTACGGTGTCGACGGATCCAAGGGAGCTAGTGGGAGCGGTCGGCTCGGCTCTCTTAAGTTTCGAAAAAGAGTATTTATTATAATAGTATTAAACATAAATACATCAAAATTATATAGATTTGTTTCCTAATATTTTTTAAAAAACGCCTTATCTTATTAGTATTTTTTATTTATTTTACAGTGCTAAGTCCTAACATTGCTTGCAATGTAAGCGTTCTAGTTCTTTAACCTCAATATCATCCATTTATTTTAACGCATATATGCCTCAATATAGCTTTTTTTATATAACTCGATATAACTTTTGAAATTGCATGCACAAAATAAATATGATTTTTATAGGTTTTAACTTTGGTCGATTTATATCTTTGAAAAGACGTATATAAAAAAATAAAAATTTTTATTCCTTATTATTATGGACGTAGCCACATAGAGACTAGTGGGTTTAATTGAATTAACTTAAAAAAATTTAAAGAATTTTTTTTATATATAGTTATCTTAATTTTTGAGCATTTTAAATATTAACACCAATAAAATATTAAAAATAGTATAAGATAGAGATCAACATTTAAAAAACCTCTAAATTGTTAAAAATATATACTGGTTGTGATATATTTTTTACTTTAAAAAAGTTAAACCAATAATATTAATAATTTCAAACTTTGTTTTTTTATATAATTAATAACTATGAATATCTTTTTTAGAGTTATTAAAGATATATAATAGTATAGTGTATTGTGTTAAAGTTAATTTTGATAAATCTTATAGAATTAAAAAAGTGATATGATTATAATTTTTTAAATGATACCACTAAATAAAAATTCTAGTTATGCCACTGCCCATTATTAAAAATAAATATTGTTGTTTCAAGTTGACCTCTACCCCAAGCGAACGGGCTATATCTAGATATTGGTATTTAATAAAAAAAAACCAATATTGATGAAAAAACCCGAAATTATATGTGATTTTGTAGCCTTCAAATAATGTAAGGCCTCCTCTATATAATAATAATAATAATGTGAGGCCTGAATTGTTATTATAAAAGGTACCATTTAAATGTAAAAATGGGCCAACTTCTTTTCATATATAACTTATTTTTTGTTTTTAAATCACGGAAGTAATTAAATTTCTATTATGTATAACTGCAGACGCTAGAAATTACCAATTCGAACAACATCATGATCAGCGGATTAACCTCGTTAAACAGTCAGATGTTCCACATTGTCATCAACAGCTGCGACAACATCAAAATACAAGGAGCCAAGGTGTCGGCCTCCGGCGATAGCCCGAACACTGACGGCATCCACATCTCGTCCTCGTCCAACATCAACATTCTCGGCTCTAGAATCGCTACCGGCGATGATTGCATCTCGATTGGTCCGGGCACTTCGAACTTGTGGATCGAGAACATTGGTTGCGGCCCCGGCCACGGTATTAGGTAAGAGTTACATCATTAGGATCATATGTCTCTCTAAATATTCAATATTCTTCTGTTTTAATTCATTGAAAGTCGTATGATATGATTGTATGGTTCCGAATGCATTAAAAATACGTCTAGGATAAATTTTGGAATTTTTGATTTTTTGTTTTTGAAGTTTTTTCATTTTCTAAAGTTTTTTCATTGTTTAGTTAAATAATTATATTTTTCGATTTCTTTCTCTTGGAGATGAGACATAAAATTTAAAACCTTTTATCAAAATATTGAAAGATTTAGAGAAGGCAAGAATAAAAAAATAAGTCAATAAGTCAAATTTTATATTTGCTTATTTTCGTTTGTATTGAACTTCTTTCATCTTTTGATATGAATTTTTTAATTTTTGAATTCATTTCATCGAGACGATTTAAAAAAAAAATAACAATTATAGTTTTTGATTCATGTTTTATCAAGACAAACCAGAAGGCTAATTTTTTTTTATCAAAATATAAAAAAAATTAAAAAAGACAAATAAAAAATAAACCAATAACCCATTTCTTTATGTTGCTTATTTTTATTTTTAATAAACTTATTTAATCTTTCGATTATAATGTTTTACCTTTTTCGGTTTATATCACCAAGGTGATTTGAAAAATATAATTATTTTAGTCAAATGATAATAAAGAAGTTCGATAAAAATAAGCAATTATTCCAAACAGGGCCATAATATGTCATGCCAATTATTAATATTTATATGATTTGAAAAAAGTGGAAATAAAAATATTTTGAATTTTGTGTACAATTGGTGTGCAGTATTGGGAGTCTAGGCAGGGGCATGGAGGAAGATGGAGTGCATAATGTGACAGTTAAAACGGTTACGTTTACGGGTACACAAAATGGGGCGAGAATAAAGACTTGGGCCCAGCCCAGCAATGGATTTGTTAGGGGCGTTCTCTTCCAGCATCTTACTATGGTCAATGCCCAAAATCCCCTCATCATCGACCAAAATTACTGCCCTGGCAGCAACAATTGCCCCCATCAGGTATGATTTCTTAAGGGCATTTTTGCAAAGTATATATATATATATATGGAGAGAGAGAGGGAGAGAAAAATGAAATAAAAAATGCTATGTGCAGAAATCTGGGCATAATTATGTAGGACCCACTCTATGTGAGACCCGTGTGTCCAGATTTTTATTATGTGTCTATGTATGTAACAGTACTCTAAATAGATATATATTTGTATTGGAATCATACTTTAACCCCTCTTTGCAAAAGGAAGTTTGTTTTGTGAAAAAAACATATAATTTTGCGTCATTAAAAAATCACCTATTTTTGCAAGAAAAATGTATCTACAAATGATTATAATTACTTTAAACAAAAAGGCAAAAAGAACTACCTTAAACCAATCTCTCTTTTTTCTTTTAAAAAACTATGCCTTTAAAAGTCAAGTATTATAGACATCTCAAACAGTGGCTTAAGACGAGCTATTAAATTTTTTGTTTGTTGTGTTGGTTAAAATTAAGAACTTTAATGAACAAGGAAAAGACATTGGTATGACGGGTAAATTCTTTAGAATTCTTTCAGATATTTTTTCAAAATAAAATATATTTTAAAATTTTAATTTGTAAAAATATAGGGGGCTGCCTATTAAAACTAGGCTTTAGGCCTCAAACAACTTAGGGCCGGCCTGGTGGTGTAGATAATAAATATTACATGATATTTTGAGAGTATCTAATAATTTTTCCTGTGTCCAAATTTTCATTTTGGGCAGGCATCGGGAGTAAAGATTAGCGACGTGACATACAGCAACATTCTTGGGTCATCAGCGACAGAAATTGCTGTGAATTTTGACTGCAGCAAAGAAAACCCGTGCACCGGCTTGAGAATGGAAGACGTAGACCTCACGTACGGGAGCCAAACGGCCCAAGCGTCGTGCATTAATGCGGGAGGAAGTGTTTCTGGTTTGGTTAAGCCCCCAAGTTGCTTGTAGAAAAAAAGAAGAGAGTTTTGAAGGGTTGTAGTTAGTTAGTTAGTTGCTTGAGCCTGTGGTGGTATGTTCATGTAGCCTGGCCTAGCAAGTGGGAATAGTAGTTAAAAAATTTGTCAAGTTCTATTTTTGGTGGTATTGATGGAGGATAACTATTGTAAGAGCAAGTATTCGCTTTTTAGTTCAATGAATTATAATTATATATGTTGGTTAGATTACTATTTGTATCTATTATTTTAGAATATAGTTAACATACTGTATTTACCTTGTAAATAAGGTTAAATTTGTGTAATCAAAAACCAAAATAGACAAGGTGTATGCCATAGAATTAGCAACTTGATAAACAAGGACATTCGCAGGTCATTAGCGGCAAAAATGGCGGTGAAGTTGAGTACAATAAAGAAAATCCATGCGCCAGCTTGAAAATGGAATACGTAGTCTTAACCTAAGGGAATTAAACATCCTCTGGGAGAGAAAGCTGACTTGGGGGATTTTAATGAAATTAAGACATCCAATGAGTAGGGTTCTAATCCTTCCAGAATTATTAATGCTTGGTTGGAGTGTGCATCTTTTAAAGCCATTGTTAACAATGTTTGGAATTCTACAACAGTACAAGGTTGTCAAGCTTTAAAGAGTGCTATAACATCTTAAAAAGGATGTGCTGAGGAGTTGGCCATGGCAATTGTATGGCTGGGCAGAGGCAAGCAGAGAGAACTAGAACTATATAGTGCAATTAGTGATGGGATAATCTTTGTTAGATGGAGTTTTCCAATTAAAGAATGCCCAACCAACAGACTATAGGCTTTGCAGGACCGACCTGAATATCTCGGGATTCAAAACGAGTTTGAGATATAGAGTCTAAATAAATTTTAAAATTAATTATAAAAAGTTAAGTAGACTAAATATATTTATTATCATATTTCAACAAAATTAAATTTATAAAAAAATTAAATGCAACATAAACCACTTATTTATCAAGCTTTTAACTTATATATTATAAGCTTTTTAAGAATAAAATAATATTTTTATTTAATATTTTGTATTTGATTACAATTGGAAAAATAAGAATTAACAATTTAGGATTAGAAAGTTATGACTTAATTAGTATATTTTGATCGTAATTTTTTATTTTTATATTCTATTCGTATTATTTATTATTTTAAATAATTAAAATTTTTGATGGCTTAAAATAACATTGAGACTATTGCAACTTTAAAAAAAAAAACTAAAAGAAAGTAGAAGAGACTTGAACTTGAGACCAAATACATACAAATTATAATAACTACCACTTGTGATCTATTTAAGATCATCATAACAAATTTTTTTTAACATATTTATATTGAATTTAAATTTAAATGGGACTCTAAATTTTAACAAAAAAAATTTAGGTCCAAACCGGCGGCTTTATTGGCTTGCCTTCAGGGCTGGCCACGAGGCTTTGCTTTCTTTAGGGGGTTCTTTCTTTTTTTGTTTTCATTCCTCTTTTTAAGATTGCACCTTGCTATCCTTGTATGCTTTCTTGGCACAACATGCTTGAAGCTTCTTTGCAAGGTTTTTGCCTTTAGATGTCATTCATACTGTGCTCTTTTGGTTTGCCAGCAAACTATATTTTTGTTGCAGATGAAACAAAAAAAAAAAATCTATGGGAATCAAACGACTCAATCTTGATCCTTTAATGGGGGATGAATTGCTTGTAGGAAAAAACACTTAAAAGGAGAGTTTTGAAGGGTAGTAGTTTGTTAGTTGGTTGGTTGAGCCTGTGGTGGTATGAGCCTATTGGTAGAAGATAATTATGGTAAGAACAAGCATTTACTTTTTTACTAGGGAATTGTTTGTGCCTAAAAATACTTTTTGACTTAATTTAATCATATTCTTAAATCACACATATAATGCTAAACTAGTGAAGTTTAAAATGTCAAAAACATGTTAAAATTGACTTCAACTATAAATAATACTAAATTAATTTAGTTATGTTCTACTTTACAAATTCCTTTCCATAAAATTGACTTGGCCATCAATCAAATCTAGGTTTATTTTTGTTATTTTTTTCTCTTTCAAACCAATATTGATCTTGGAATTTAAATCAAAATATATCTCAATTGTTCAATGTTTATATAGGGAGAAGAAATAACACACTTTGGTGAGAACTGATATTGACTGTAAGTTTGAGTTAAAATATATTTCATCGTTCAAGAAGTGTGACACGATTTTTTAAAATTGAGCTATCTTATTATATAGATTTTAATTATTCAACGCATATAGAGATTTTTTAAAACTGAGCTATCTTATTATATAGATCTCAATCATTCAACGCATATAGAGAGAGGGGAAAGATAACACGTTTTTATGAGAACTAATTTTGACTGTACATTTGAATTAAAATATATCTCAATCATTTATAAAAGTAAGATGTAGGACATTTTTTTTAAATATGAGCTTTCTTATTATGATACAATATATAATAAATGAGTTAGGTTACTATGTGCGCCAATTATTTTAGAACATATTGTATTTATCTCGTAGTTGTTCCTAAATTGTTATAAGCAAAAATAAAAAATTAAAGTTAAACAACTACATAACTGAGTCTAAAATTGTTATAATCAAAGACATGGCTAAAATAGATAAAAGTTTGAAGTTGAGACAATCAACTAAAGTGCACATTCCATAGTGAGTTATAAGTGTTGAAAGTAGAGCCTAAAATCACCATAATCGATGGCTAAAATTATCATAACTAAAACCAGAATTAAAATAACAAAACAAGATGTATGCTATGGAATTCTCTCTCTCTTTCTCTCTCTCTCTCTATATATATATATATGGATGACTCACAAATTATATTTATTTTGATGGGTTAAAACAAAAAGGACCAACAAGAAAGATGACTGCCGGCCTTCAAGTGCTCTGTTCGCCGAGATCCTACAAAACAAACCCCCGGCCTGTGCCAAGAGGGAAGGGCTCCGACATCCAAGTTAACTAACCAGTTGAAAGAGAAAACTCCATTGAAAAGCGAGCAGGTCCTCCCTCTTCTTCTTAGAGAGGGGGTATATATCAATCTAAAAAATGCAGAGAGAGAGAGAAAGAGATATTTTGTGTGTTGTCCCATCCTTGTCAGAATGAGATGCGAGGATGATGGCTTGACAAACTTTTGAGGAATTTTTTGTCAAGGGAGGATTTACTCCTCCACAATAGCCGTCCGCTTTTACATTCTTCTTTAGGAGGATGTAGAAGTTGCATGTGCCCCGATCCTCTGTTGTGAAGACCAATCAATTACATCGCCTTTGAGTACCTAGTCGAGCCAGGATTTCAGCTGCCTAGTCAAGTCATGACTTTGGAGCATGCCTGGGTGAGCTAGGGCTTTGAGTTCCTTTAGTGAATGCGTGGGCGAGCTAGGGCTTTAGTGCCTCTAGTGAATGCTTGGGTGAGCTAGGGCTTTGAGTGCCTACCTGGACTAGGACTTCGGTGCATGCCTGGGCCAGCAAGGGCTTAGTGCTGAAGATTGAGAGTTGAGCTCGGCACCAAGGCTAGACTAGGGTTTTTTATTAAAAATCGAGAACTAGGCTCGACACCTAGACTGGGCAAGAGTTTTTTGCTAAAAATGGAGAGATGGGCTCAGTACCTAGGTTAGGATTGAATTTTTTGCTGATGGGCTATTCTAACCCTGGGAGCTCTTCTAGCCCCTGAGATTATTCTAATCTTCTGCTTAGGAAAGCTAGGGATTTTTGCTGAAAACCGAGAGCTGAGCTCGACACCTAAGCTAGACTAAGGTTTTCTACTGAAAACCAAGAGATAGGCTCGACACCTAGGCTTTGCTAAAAAAAATTTCCTAATGGGCTATTCTGACCCTAGGAGCTCTTCTAGCCCCGGGAATTATTCTAATCTTCTGTCTAGGCAAGTTAGGATTTTTTGCTGAAGACCAAGAGTTAGGCTCGGCACCTAAGCTAGGCTAGAGTTTTTTGCTTTAGAGGAGTATGAGCCGTACAGTAAGTAATTCTTATGCTATATATTGGAATTCACTTACTAGGATTCAAAATTTCTATTATGTCAGCATACAATGGGACATAATGCAAAGTACTTGGATAGGCACCATTGGCTTTAAAAGAAAAAGGATCTTAATATTAACACCGCCACAAATATACTGATGCCAAAAACAAAAATGATACCTATGAACGCCGAGATCATGATTGCAACTGATGCCCCAATAACCCCCTTCCACGTTTTTTGGAGATATCTTGATCGAAGGTGTTCTCCAAAAAAGAAGCCGAAGATATAAGCAGCTACATCATTGATATCAATAAGTAATCATGGGAGAAGAAACCAAAAAATCCCTTAAAAAATATTATGTTCTGGAGTGTGTAGACCTCGAAAAGTGAATATGTTTTCGACGAAGAACAAGCTTCGCCAAGTGAGAAAAATATTGTACAAGTCATCAACTGAGAAATCATGCTACTTGTAACACCTCGACCATTCACATCGCAACGATATTATCCGTTTTGGGCAAACCTCTCACGGTTTTATTTTTTCCAGGGGGTCACCCATCCTTGTATTGCTCCCATCTAAGTATGCTTAACTGCAGAGTTCTGTTAGGATCTCTTCCACCTGAAAAAAGGCCTCGTTGTCAAGCTGTTGAGCCTCAATAATACGGTCAATAAGCGTAGGTCATGATACTACAGTAAACAATGTGGCATGATCTTCGATTTCTACAAGAGTCAAATTATACTCTCCAATCTCCCTAAGCATCTTCCACTTCTGAGCGGCGATATGAGCCAGTGACTTTAACGATTTTCTACTAAGGGCATCTGGCACCACATTGGCCTTACCTGGGTGGTATTGAAAACTAAAATCATAATCACCCAAGTATTCCACTCATCTCCTTTGCCTCAGATTCAAATCTTTTTGCGAAAATAAATACTTTATGCTTTTGTGATCAGAGAACACCTCAAGCCATTCCCTGTAAAGATAATCTCTCCACGTCTTCAAGGCAAATACCTCTGCTGCTAACTCAAGATCATGAGTAGGGTAATTCTTCTCATGAGTTTTTAGCTACCTTAACCCATAAGCCACCACCTTTCCCCACTGCATCAAAACACATCCTAGTCCCTCATGTGATGCATCGCAGTATACTTCATAACCAAGCCCTCTCTCTGGTATAATCAAAATCGGCGCACTAATCAATCGTCTCTTCAACTCTTGGAAAGCAAGCTCGCAAGCATCAGTCCACACAAATTTAACCCATTTCCGAGTAAGTTGTGTCATTGGTGCAGCCAATCTAGAGAAATCTTATACAAAGCGACGATAGTAGCTTGCTAAGCCCAGAAAATTCCAAATTTCAAATACACTGTTTGGCCTCTCCCAATTTAATACCGCTTATATCTTTGATGAATCAACTATCACTCCTTTACCCGATATAACATGCCCCAAAAACTTGACTTTGGGAAGCCAAAATTCGCATTTCTCATACTTAGCATAAAGCTGATACTCTCTCAAGAGCTGGAGCGTAACACGCAAATTCTCCTCATGTGCTTCCCTCGTCGGTGAATAAATCAAGATGTCGTTTATGAATACAATGGCGAACTTGTCGAGGTACGGACGAAAAATGCGATTCATTAAATCCATAAATGTCATTAGGGCATTAGTCAAGCCAAATGGCATCACCAGAGATTCATAATGCCCATATCGAGTACAGAACGCCGTCTTAGGAATATCCTCATCCTGGACCCTCAACTGATAATATCCCGACCTCAAGTCGATCTTCGAAAAGCAAGACGAACCCTTCAGCTGATCAAATAGGTCGTCGTTCCTCGGCAACGGATACTTGTTCTTTACCGTCACTTGGTTTAACTTTCTATAGTCAATACATAACTGGAGCAACCCATCTTTCTTCTTGACAAAAAGAGTCGGTGCTCCCCAAGGCGACACACTTGGGCATATGAAGCCCTTATCTAATAATTCCTGCAACTACACTTTTAATTCTTGTAGATCAGCAGGCACAAATCGATATCATGACCTGGAAATAGGGGTTGTCCCCGGCATAAGGTCAATCAAAAACTCTACTTATCTACGAGGCGGTAACTCAAATAGCTCATCAGAAAATACATCAGGGAACTCACACACGATTGGATGAAATTCTCCTCGAGTAGTAAGATCGTCTCTCATCAAAAGTGTGGAAAGAAATAGATTAAAATTCCTAGAATTCCTCATATTATGAGGTCGAGGCGTCAAACCGTCATCTCATTCACCCACAAAATAGAAAGAGTCTCCGTTCAGAGAACACAGGAAAACTCGTCGTTGAACACAATCAATAAATGCACATAAAGAAGTCAACCAATCCATTCTAGACTCCGAGCAGGTTTCTGAGAAGTTAACTAATCCAAATAAATATGCAGAGAATTAGATCACTGGCAAAGAGTGCCGAACTCAAAATGCAATCCAAATTCACTATATAATGCCGAGACGACCGAGATGCCAAGCTGAGAGAAAGACCAAGCTGCATGAGGCCGAGATGCCGATCTCAGCATTTCTGAGAGAGAACGGCTAAATCTTACTCCAACCTAGATAGATAGCTTTCTAAAGAGAACCAAGTAACTTTCTAGAGAGAGAAAACCAAGTGCCGGCATCATAGATCACTTTCTCTGATCAAATAAGAAACCATCACCATGGGGACTCAACCCCTGACCATCGACTATGCCTTTTGGGTCTGACCACATAAGGTCACACATAGCACCATCATGGGGTACTTCTTGCTTCCTCTTTAATTGTTTTAATCTGGTTCAACATGTTAATGGAGGGAGAAAGACCACCCTGAACACAAAAGATCTTTGTTCTCAAATCTCAATGAAAGATGACAAACTGTTAAGTTGGGAAGCCAAAATGCCGAGCTAAGTGGATAAACTGTTGCGCTCTTTAATTTGCCAAAGTGCCGAGCAAAGAGGATGGGCGTAAGGAAGATCCCTAGCGTATCTCCTCTTGTAGGTGACTTGAGAGACCAAATTTTGCTTTTTGTACAAGTAGAGAGAGAGAGAGAGAGAGAGAGAGAGAGAGAAGCAAAACTAGTCATGGGGCTAACTGCGTGCGCTTAGAGTATGAGTGAGCATGCTACCAAGAGCCGACCGAGCTATGTTGTTGAGCCGATAAAAAATGACCGAGCTCCTCCCCGATTTGCTGAGCTTTTGAATCAAATAACCGAGTTACATGGAGTATTGATGGGAAGATTAGAAACCGAACAGTATCACTGAGTTATGCCGAGCTGATTTTTCATTGACGATTTCACTGAGCTGAACTGTCGAGTTGAATATTGCTAAGAGAGTTAGTAAAATCATTTTCTTTCGAATCTTTAGAGAGAGAAAATAAAAATTGAGTGTAGCTTCACTTTCTCCTAGCGGTGAGATTTGTTTTAAGAGATAAGATATCAAATAGGTGGGGTGACTGCCCGAACCACCGAGCTGAGTCGTTATGGAGTAAAAATGGTCGAGCTAAAAGAAATCTTATTCTTTCTCTCTCTATAAAGGCAATGTATGTATAGGTAGAGAGAGAAAGAAACAAAACCAGTCTGGGAGTAATCCTCATATGCCGAGATGGATGAGTTGCCGAGCTGATAAGGTGCTGAAATTGGTTCCTGTACGAACTTGTTGAGCTACCATTACTGGGAGAAATAACCTTTGATGAGATAATGGTGGAGTAAAAGGGGCAGCCATGGGTTGTCGAGATGGGAGGTGGTGGCGATACATATTGCTCAAACAGTCAATGGACTTTTCTCTCTCTACATGAACGACTGAGAAACATGTCATCAAGCTCCGAAGAGGGGAAGGACGAGCCGCTAAGCTCCAATCCCCAATGCCAAGCTCCTTCCACCGCTGAACTCCTCCCACCGCCGAGCTCCAAGGGTTTGGTTTTGATGGGAAGGTGAGGAGACTAGGGATCTGAAACAAATTTTTCTCACAAGAAGGCTGAACTCATTGAGGATGAAAAATCGTCGTCAAGTTGGTGAATCTTGAGTTGCCTCCTCAAACTAAGCTATTGGGATCTGGTTTAGCATGTGAAGCCTTAGATTTGTTTTCTTTTGCAGTCAAAGTTTTACAGGCATTATCTTGTGGCAGTTTACATTTTCTTCTTTTAGACCTCATAGAAAGTTTTGTGTACGGGGTCGTCCCGTATATTATATTTGTTTGATGGGTTAGACCCAGCTTGACCGCACCTTCCTGTTGGTTGACCTACAATATGAGCACACACGTGAGCTACCTGGCGGCATCTCGCCGGATGCCTGTCCGATGGTCAAGTTAGAGAGGATCTAAGAAGAATGTTCCGGAAGACAATACTGTAAGTAAAAGTTGTCATCTCTCACCTGGCAAGGGAGTCCTCTCCTTTTTATAGTGAGTGAGAGTTTAGTCTATACACCTATCTCATGTTTACTTCTCCTGCCACACGTCCCCTCGAACTTGCTCTGCCACCTGACACCTGCTCTGCCGCATAACAAGGATGTCCCCAGCGGTCACATCGCTATAAAAGATCTTAGCTCGGTCGTACCTCGGGCTGAGCTCCCATTACTGGATGCTTCCCGCGAGGTCACAGGACACTCGATAACCAGGGGCGCCCGATCGAGTCACATTTAATACTACTGTGGCCACGGTCAAATCACATTTACTGCAGCGTCAGAGCATTAATGTGGCTCAGGGCCGAATCTTGGTGATTCTTTACCTCTTTCGCCAAATCGGCCCACTGCAGTCCCCATGCTGGGTCGAAGTCATCTTGACCCTTTCTGGACCTCCTATATCCGGGCTTGGGCTTTGGCCCGTTCCCCTTCATTTTGTTTAATGACTATTTGGATTTTACTTTTTGGCACTCTCTTTCATATTAAAAATAAATCGCCTTTTTAAATTGAACAAAAGCAATCGTAAGAAAGGAAGGTCATGTCCAATAGTAGACGTTTCAGAACATTCTAGTTAATAGCGAGAGAAAAGCGCAGATGGCTGATATATCTAAGAAAGTCATCTTTTACTAATTCAAATGTTTTTACTTGTGTAGAGATAAGAAAACATATAATCATAAAAAGATGGAAAGCACTTTCTTGGAACTTTTTGAGAGCTCTCTATTTGTGATTAAGCACCGAACAAGTAGAGCTTGGTCCAATATCTGGCTGAAAGTTTTGCCTTC
>JAOTRH010000002.1:281549-295398 GCA_034768845.1 Heliamphora exappendiculata
ATTCTTTTCTGTACAGACTACAGTTGCGTCCACCGCATTAAGTTAATGGCTATTCTTCTGCTATATATGCCAGTAGATTTACAATTTCACTACTCTTAATTGATTGCTGCAGAATTTAATGTAGAAAGAAACTGAAATGTGGGGTATAGTAAATTAGTAATAGTAGTTCGATCCGAATTTGCACGCAAAAACCTATGCTTAAGGGTAACAGGAGACATGGTGTTGGTATACATTCTGGAATCTGGGCCGGGGCTCACGCCTGGTCCTTTTCCATTTGCATTAATTTGGTGATTCATCGGTCCTTGGTTGCTCCATCAGTAATAGTAATGTGAGAGGCTTATATATATAATGGATAGATGTTTGGAGATAACTTTACTCATGCTAGTTCCCAATTACCAATTACGATCCCTTACTACTGTGTCTGTGTTCATTGGGTCTGCCTGCAGGAACTGGAAGATTCAATGATCCGGAGATTTCTACGAGCTCGTGACCTAGATATTGAAAAGGGCTCTAGCCTACTTCTCAAGTACCTAAAATGGAGGCGAGAATTTGTTCCAAATGGTTCCATATCTGCATTAGAAATCCCATACGACCTTGCCCAAAACAAGTTGTTTATGCAGGGAGTCGATAAGATGGGACGCCCCATACTAGTTGCCTTCGGTGGCAGACATAAACCCTCCAAGGGGAGTCTGGAAGAGTTCAAGCGTATGTTTTCGCTTTGAACCTATGTATGAGATGGTTTTGAATCTGTTAATCGCTTTGTTTCAAATCTCAGTAAAAAACTATGAACATCGTTCATGTTTCATTATTATCCCTTCACATTCATCACAGTAAACAAACAAATAAATTAAGTATTTTGTTTGAAATGATGCCGATACTAAGCTAATTTGCTTTCTCTTTGATTTTTTTTACAGGTTTTGTGGTTTACAGTCTCGACAAGACATGCGCTATGTAATTCCTCTCTATAAATCTGATTTCTGAGACTCGTTGTCTCTCAATAGATTATGAATATTCAAAATTAGGTATTCAAGTGAAGAGCATATCATTAAACTTGTGATGGTGTCAAGCAATCAAATTGATTGATGCATAATAATAAATGAATGAAGATCGGTTTCTTGTAATTTTGCTGATTCAAGTTATAAACTAAGTCCACCTTCCTGAATCTGATCATACCAAGCTAGTAAAACTAGAGAAGATAACTCTTCCTACCCAAGATGGTAGAGTGATTTACTACGTCCATTTTGCAAATTTGTTTTCTCTAATTGCAAACAAAGAGCAAGCAATCAAATTGAATATCTTTATCTAATATTGGGATATTTTAGCTATTAATTAATCTATCTTGATCTTTTAGAATGCCTAGAGGACAGGAAAAGTTCCTTTGTATTGCAGACTTTGAGGGATGGGCGTATGCTAGTAGTGACGTTCGAGGATACATGGCGGCTCTATCAATCTTACAGGTTTGAGTTCTCACAGATTTTACAGGTTTGGGTCCATTTTAGATGCTACTGACGGATTTAATGTGATCGTGTTTATTCTAGTTTAGTTAGTCACGTTTTAGATATGTAAAATTTGCTTAGTTTGCATAGCATGGCTCTGTTTCTCAAGGGAACATGTCAAACTAGCGTACGAGGGACTGCTTGCTTAGTGACTCGATCAGTCAAATGAAGGCTTAGAAACTCTTTGCTAATTGACTTAGACCCACTCTCTTTTTAAGAGATTTCGGCTCTAGATGTGCATCACATTGAATGAAACATCTGAGTACGTAGTGGGAAGTGACACTACAATGGTTGGATGCATATAGTGTTGCTCGATCTATAAACTGAGAAAACTCATAGCTGTCATTTGATGGTTTGAATGACAGGACTGTTACCCAGAGAGGCTAGGCAAGTTATTTATAGTCCATGTGCCTTACCTATTTATGACAGCATGGAAAGCCATCTACCCATTTATCGACAAGAAGACAAAAAAGAAGGTGACTGTGAAGCTTCTTTCCTTGGGTTAAATTTTTGTTATTGACTTCACAGTTGGGGGGAGATATTAACAATCAATCCGCCACTTATCTGAACAGGGCTAAGAGTAGTCATCATGAATTTGAATTTGTATTTGGTGCAATTATATATTTTGGCCTGTTTTAGATATAAAGGGCATTGCAATTTGCAATTTGCAATTTGCCAATTTCTTTTCTGGTCATTGAAATCAAAGCAGAAATGGTAGTGTTATACTTTCAATGAAAACTGATAATTATAAGAAAGGAAATTTTACATGAAAGAAAGGGAAATGGATGGAAATTACTGCAGGTGGTACCACAGATTGATTGGGTTTTGGTAGAACTACACATTCTAAGGGACATTGACAATATATATATATACCTACCTGGTGGCAAATTTATATCACTCTATTTACTGGTTGATTGTGTTACTTAATTGCGTGTTAACATACGTGGTGCAGATAATATTTGTGGAGGACAAACATTTGAGGTCAACTCTGCTTGCGGACATTGATGAGAGCCAACTTCCAGACACCTATGGTGGCACACTCCCATTAGTTCCTATACAACACTCTTAATTAGCTGAGAGAGAGAGAGAGAGAGAGAGATTTGATTACTGTAATTACAAATTAAATTTGCCCTCCAACCAGCCCCCATCTTCCTCTTGCCTTCTTACAGAAATGGAAAATGGTAAGCGGCTCATTTCTCAATAGCGAATATTTTATGTTAATTCAATTATAACGATGATCCTTATTAAATTTTTTTATTATTATTGTATTATTTGAAAAAACAAATTATTCTTATTAATAGAAGTGCTAATTTTTAAAAGTACGCAACATGAAAACTTGATAAAGTAACAATGTGAACTTAAAAGTTATTTAAAAAAATTTTATGACTCCCTGAAACAAAGAGCATGATTAGAGTTGCAAAAGAAAAAGTGACTTTAAAATAATTTTTAGCTATTTTAGAGAGCTACTTAACTAAATTTTGAAAAGATTGGTTGAAGATGCCGACGCTATTTTAGTGTATATTTATAGTATCCATAAAGAAGCCCTGAGAAAATCTTATTCTGAATAGACAGGAAAAAAAATGTATATCGAGTGCGCACCATGAGAGGCACTCAGAATTCCTAAAATGCTAAACCCACGAGCATATGCCAGCTAGTATTGTCATTTCCCGTTTGGGATAAATTTTAAAATTTTTATTTTTTTTTATTTTAATTTTTTGGTTAAATTTTTTTACTTTTTCAAATCTTCTAATAAAAAAATCAAAAAAATAAGTATTTTGATCAAAAAATTGAAAATGTTGACTCAATATAAAAATAAATAACATAAAATTTAACTTCTCGAGTTAATTTTTTTTTTATGAATTTTTTTTCATATTGTGATCAAGAAAATATCTCGCTTGAAAATTTGAAAAAATATAATAGTTAGATCAAATCATAAATTTTTTTATTAAAAATAATAATAAATAAAATAAAACAAGCAAATAAACTATTATCTCACGGGTTGGGCTTGACTCAATTGATGAAAATGGTTCAGGAAGTGAACTCAAATATGATAGAAATTCTATAGCCATTGCTGCTGCAACATATCTTATTAGAATAACAGTCAAACCCGAATAAAAGGAGAAAATAAAAATGAAAAAGGGAAGCTCCTCCCAGTTATTTCTTTTCATCTTCAACAATAATGACTTAAGCAGAGTGCTTTTGGGGCAAGAGAATGCATCTCATCTGTTGGGTATAGCCATAGGAGCATAACCTTTCTAATCCTAAAATGTTTGAAGGATACCTGACAACAAGCATGAGACAGGAGCCCCGGGAACCCTCAGTGAGCTTAAACCCTCATAATTTGTGAAATACAACGCTCAGGCTCTAAGTTGTGCAAGTGCTGCAGCTGCACTGATAATAATAATAATAATAATAATAATAATGTGGCTCATAATTTTACATTATAATCTCTACCATGACTTGAGATGAAATTTAACAGGGCTTAATATAAAGAAAAATACTACCCACCGTCAAGTAGACGGTAGTTAAGAAATAAATAATGCATAAAAATATTCGTACAAAATGCATCAATATTTATAAAAGTGGTGGCCTCACTTTCAAAAGCATACTGTATTGAAATTTTTTATGCCCCAATTAATTTATTAACCACCATCCACTGTTAGCATGACCCAAATAAAAATACAGAAGAACTTGTTGATGAACTGGCAAGGTATAGCATGCCTTGGACAACACAAACAGCAAAATCATTGTAGCCAAGAATAAGATGAGAGGGGCAGGAAATCCGGCATAGATAACATTTTACCATGGGGAAACCTAACGGCGGAAAAAGGCCTCCCAATTTAGTAACCGAGTGTGAAGTATATTCCAAGTACCACAAAGAATGCAAGAAGTGCCCTGAACAAGAAAGAAGCCAGTTGAATTATTCAGAACCTTAATAGTCCTCTCTACAAATGGCAATAGATACAAAATCCAAGTCCCGTGAAGCAGTACTTACTAATAGTTCAGAAAGAGAGAAACAAATTTGCTGATGAATAACACTTTTGACTTTCCAAGGCTTGAAGAAAAATCTCAAAAAAATATCAAGTATCAGATGCCACAGTTGCAGCACTGGCCCTTCCCTTAAAAAGAATTCTCACCCAATCAGCAACTTGTTATCATCCATGAAGCTGTAAGTGGGTACCTCCAGATTGAAAGGTGCTGGGCCCTTGCGGATCCTGCCGGATATGTCATAGTGTGAGCCATGGCACGGGCAAAACCAACCACTAAAGTCACCAGCATTTGGCAAGGGGATGCACCCCAGATGGGTACATACCCCAATGACCACAAGCCATTCGGGGTTCTCGACTCTGGCAGAGTCATCCTGTGGGTGTCGAAGGGAAGCAACATCAACACTGTTGGCCAACTTGATGTCGTCCTCGGTTCGACGCCTGATGAAAACTGGCTTGCCACGCCACTTGACTGTAACAGTTGTCCCAGGTTCAATGCTGGAGAGGTCCACCTCAAGGGAGGCAAGAGCAAGAACATCTTTACTGGCAGACATACTCAACACAAACTTGAGTATCAGCAGACGGATCAATGAAGCATACACAAACCTGCCGCCCGTCAAGACAAAATATGCAAACACACGTTTGCTGGGGTCACCAGGTGGATGGCGCTCGTGATTGTGATCATCATACACGACTTTTGAGGTGGGATTCTTGAAAGCTGACACAGTAGCAGCTGGGAGGTCTGAGATTATACCCATGTCATCGGTGGGAGCCAGAGAATCATAAGCAAATCCTGGCCAGTCAATCATTTATTATTATTAAAAAAATAGTAAATTATCATAGAGCTTAATCATCAGTATATACTTTTACATACTTATCATATGTTATAAATGTTAACATTTTATTCAAGCGCAAACATAGCTCTAATTAAAATATTGGACATAATACATTATATAGCTTAAATATCAATACATCATTTGCATACCAACAATAATCCGTTAAAATGGTAGAAAAAAGAATGTACTGTTCCATACAGCATCTAACATAAAATTCAAAATTAAGAAGTTTAAAAGGCGATGGACCAATAGGAGAAATCTACTTTATTCTTCTTTTATCATTGTATCCCACCTTTTTAGTTGAACCTTGTAATGCGTTTTATTTGAGTCAAAGTGATGGAACTTGCCAAAAATGTGTTTTGTTCAAAAAAAGGAAAAAATAATAAGACATGTTTGAACTAGTGTTCGACACGTCATGGTATTCTACATGTTCGACACAGATAGGCCACCTCTTCTATGTATCCCATTTCATAGCCAAGCAACAAGTCCATTGTCATGGCTTTCTTTAAAGAAAAAGTCTCTAAACAAAATCAATTATCAAACCATGTGTATCTATATCCTTCCAACCACCTCAACAACAGCTTAAGGCATTTCCTCTGGCTAACATAACACTCCATCTTTTCGATTAACCACATTTAAATATGCATGCATAAGAAAACAAGTGCCTATGTGAAATCAAGAGTACTTCTAGGCGATTCAACTTATGCTAATCATCAAAATCAAGATGACAAGGTGAAAGAACACACACAAAAATAATAACAGTCATGAGCCCCAATCTTCCAAGTGGCTTTTCACATAACACATCCCAATTAAAATGTATAGAACTTTATAGCTCCTCTCTTCTTCAAAAGATTTGAATAATTGAATGATAAACAGAGAAACAAATGAAGGAAGCAAGTCTTCGATGTTTTTTCTTCTTTACTTTTTGCTTGGATTTGTGGATTTGTGGGGAATTGTAAAATTGCTTTTCCCTAAGAACTCACTAGAGGAAGATAAGCAAGACTGGTGAACTCCTTTAGATTTGACCGTACCAGTTCAACCAAATGAAGAAAGATAAGTAGAAAAGCAAAAAAGAGAGAAAACCAGCTAGTTCAACAGCAAGTCTCTCTACCATAAGTGTGACAGGCCGATATCCAAGAAGCCAAAAGGAATACTTATAAAAACAATTTTAAGACTAAACATGCTCTAATGAGTTAAATGTCTATCTAGCATAACCAAAATAGGCCAATATCTATGAAGCAAAAGGGAAAACTTAATTCAATGATGATAAGTGCCATGCTCTATAGGGCAAAATGCAAGGCAAGTAAAAAAAAACAAAAAAATAAAGGACATAAAATGAGTGTAAAAAATGCACATATGACTATGGTGTGTTAGGAAAAGTTGAAAGCAGATGTACATTGCTAGATATAAGTGGCAGGAATTAGAAATAAATAAGACTAAAAAAGTGCCTATCGTTGCTTGGCCATGTCCAACATGGACTTAAATCTTCACTAGATAGTACAAGTGGCGCTATATACGGTTATCGGAATGCTGAGGAAGAGGAAAATTGATTTTATAATAAATTTCTGGGTAGTTCGTCAAGACAGAGGCGTGCTGTTTAATTGAATTTCTGGCTCATGACTAGAAGAAAATAGATGGTGAACTGAGTCCACATAGCCGATCCAAAATAATTGGGTCAACGCTTTGATAAGTTGTACTAAATCAATCCTCGGCATCCTAAACCCTTGTAAGAACTCAAAAACTTGGAAAGTTCCTTACCAGTCAATTCTACAGCAGATGCCTTGATTGACAACCTTGGCTTTTGGCTAAAAACGCTACAAAGCCAAAGTTGCCCGTTTGGCAAAAAAAAGTAAAAAGTCAAATTAAAACACAAACTCCTCTATTATTCTATTTAAACTCTCACCACTTTTAAAATACAATAATACCCATTATTCATAACTTATTTACTACCACTACTAACTACATATAATTGTTAATATCAAATATATAGAAGGGTAAAATTGTTCACTTTGAACAAAAAGCAAAAAAGCTAACTTTTTACCTAAACAATTAATTTCAAAAAAACTAGATTAAAAGCTAAATTATCAAATAACTTACTTTAAACTCAATTTAGCTTTTTGGCTAAAAACACAAAAACAAAAAAGTTAGCTTTTAAGCTAGTTACCAATTGGGCCCTTTACAATCAACAGATGCTTACAATCAACTTTGAAAACCACAAACACGAGGACTCCTAAATTCATATTAGCCCCTTAACAACTTGGCAGACTTCCAATCCATATTACCTTGCTCCTGTTAAATAGACTGGATGAATGGCCAAAAGATTAAAAAAAAACTAAAAGAAAGAAGAACGATGAAGCACCAACCTAGCTCTTGATCACGTAAAACTCAGATGAATATTCGATTCAGAGAGAGTGACAAAGAAATTGGTTTTTCCTCATGGCAACCTCAGAAAAGAAAGGACACGATGCCGTGTTTAGAATGAAATTCATGCCCTGATTGTGTTGGTGGCGTGGAATCCATGCTTTGGAATTGGAATAAGAGATCGCATTATTCAAAAAAAATGAAATTAAATCGCCTGCAATTGCACACTCAGGGCACGAACTCCCTTCTAAACACAGCATTGCGTTCAGAATGCCATTCTAAAATCAAGGACGATTTGCTTTAAGGCTTCAATCTGATGATAAATCCGAAATTTTCAAAAAAAAAATTGTGGTGAACAATCATACAAAAATTGGAAAGATTAAGTAAATAACAAGCAATTTTGATCCCTTGTGTGGTTTTTAGTTCCCATAAAATGAGAATTCAAAATCTGATACAGCTAATAAGATACAATAGTTACAGAAAAAGTAAAACGGACCCTGAACCCGAAACCACAAACTTTACCAGAGAGAGAGAGAGAGAGAGAGAGATATATATATATATATATATATATATATATAGAGAGAGAGAGAGAGAGAGAGAGAGAGAAAGAGGTCTGACCTCTGATTTGATCGAAGAACAGGGAGGTGAGAGAATATGTGTGGGGTAGGCGGGTGGATCTGGGGACACCATGGGTGGGGGAATGACAACCATAGATCGGAATCGAAGCAATGGAGGCCGAATACGATGTCTGAGCGGATCTCCGTGAAAGAGAAGACAGCCTCCTCCCCGCAACTCTCAACATTTCTGCGTCTTCACTATTGGCGTGATTTAATTTGATTTATTAGGGTTTCCGCGGAACAGGGTCTGCTTTTCGGAGAGACAACTCTAATCGTCGTAGTGGAAAAAAAGATAAAAACGATGAAATTGCCGGAGAAATGCGAGTTGAAACGGCGTCGCATCATCGTCAAATCTTCACGTAGGTTTGCACGCCTCCCTCCTCCAACCTAAAGTTTTACCAAGGCCGTGCGGTCATTGGCGCTTTTTCGCGAACAAATAGCTTCCCGCCAAATATTAAGGTTATATTTGGGGTAGTTCTTTAATTAAAAAAAATTAAATATTAAGGTCCTGTTTGGACGCTCTTAAAAGCTTATTTTTTTATTAAAAAAAATCTACACTGTTTGACCTATTTAAAAAGCCACTAATTTTTTTCATTCTTTTTTTCTATGGAAAAAGCTTTTTTCATTCTTTTTTCTAAAAAAAAAGCTTATATACATTCTAAACACATTAATTTTTTTTTAGAGAAAATCTCAATTAAAAAAGTCAACTCATTTTACAAAAACAAAAAGAGTCATGCCAAAATTTCAAACACTACAAATTTAAAAAAATAGACATTTTAATAAAAAAATATAAAAAAATACTACAAAAAAATTATCTCAAATAATTTAACTTTTTTTTCTTTCACTTTTTTCTAAAAAAGCTGTGCCTCTTAAATCTTAGAGTGATTTCAAAAAGTTTTAGTTAATGTATGTTTTACAAATTGCCATGTGTAGACACTACAATTTCACTAAATGGGATCTTAAGCACCCCACGGAGTATTCTTCAATGATAAACATATATGGAATTATGCTAAAAGATAACTCCAAACGATTGTAATATCGAGAACTCGACTCAAAAATCAATAAAACACCTCATATCTTCATATCATTCACGGCCATAACTTTGGAACATCATGGTCGTTATAATGCTTTAATCTCACAATCGATCATTACTTTGGAACCTCACGGCAAGGTATTTCAATTCCACAAACTACCGTTGCTTTTGATCATCACATATGCCATGGTGCTTTGATTCTACAACCTGACGTGACCTTTGAATCTCACGATCGTCATGTTTGTCAATTATTTTCAGTAATGTTCAATGTTCACGACCGCATTCATTTCTTAGAATCTTCTATTCTAAACGTGTGGCAGTATATCAGAGGACGTCATCAACGTTTGAGAATCTATAAATATCGACCTATTTAGTCATTTTCAAAGAGAGAGAGAGAGACATTTGCCTAAAGGGTCGCCACTCTGTCAAATCTAATTATCGACGCCTTGTCGGTACATTCCTCGATGCACTTATCAATACATATTTCGATACCTTTTGTTTTTTCGAAGTAATTTCTTTATTCCAAGTTGAGTTCGAGACTTTCCGTGCACATAAAAGATTCCCGGCATATCATCATTCGTCCGCCCCGATGCCATAGATTCATGAGATGGTCGTATGAGATTATTCAGTTTAGGTACTCGTAAGCCACTGCAACATTATATCCCCCTTTCTTTCTCATCGAGATCATTACAGCTAGGGTTTTCTATTTTATTTTAAGCATTTTATTTCTATTGGCTATAATACTAAATATGTAACTTTAGTGTTATTGAAAAATACTTAAATCCATGCCTTTATGAAAACTAGCATGTTAGAAGCACTAGGATAATATTGTTGTGTATTTTATGCACATCCAAACCCATTTACGCATTGTACACTATAAAATCTTACTGAATTTCATTAAGGTAGGGGTCGCAACCATTGGTTGTTAAATATAACAGCATCAACCTCTAGTTACCACGACATGATATTACCTTATTAATTTGTAATGAATGCTATGTTTAATAGTCACGGCCATGATATTTTATTTATTTTAGTAACAGCTGCAACATCTGATTGCTATGGATGCGTTCATTTTGTTAGTACACTAGCTTAAATAATGTGTTAAATGTCATTTTCTTTCTTTTTGTCAATAAATACAGCATAATAAACACAAAAACTGCTTAGTAATCTTTAGGAGTTCTCTTTTCCTTTTGATAACATGTTATATAAGATTTTAGATTTTTTTGCTTACTTTTGTATGGACTCTTTATAACTTTATTTTTTGCATTTGTTACTTTTAAAAAATTTTAAACAACAACTAATGTGATCAAGTAGAGGCTAAGTTAATAGTTGGGCGAAAGAAGTACTTAACACATTCTCAATTTTGTACTTAGCTCCCAAACCCTTTTTCAATAGTAACACGGACTAGTGCCCCATTTTTTATTTTTCTTAGTTTTTGTAAAAAATCAAGTGGCAACTCCATTTTTCATGTATTTGGATATTTTGTTCATTTAAAAAAATTCAAAAATGAATATTTGAACACGACTTTCTTTCTTTGACTCGTTTTCTTTTTCAAAAGAAAACCTGATGGCCTCCTATTCGAATCACCACAGCTTTTCTGGCGAATTCGCTGGGAAAAGTACTTTTCAAAAAAAAAAAAAGAAAGCTTAACTCAAAAACATATCGGTTCTTATTTTAAAATTTTCATTAGTATTCACATTTGTATTGCACATTATTGCATGATTGATCTTTCTTCCGCCCATAGCTTCACTAACCCAATACCCCAGTTAATTTACTGTCTCAGGCTTTGTTGGAAAGCAAGCAAGCATTCTAGCCACACACTCCTTTAGGTGTGGTAAAAAGAATTATTGCGTACTGTTTGATCATTGCCTTGCACAATTACCTGTCATGGGAGATATATTCTTAACTCTATTCAGAAAGTACACTGAGAGCAAATTTACCGACTCTTTTGTTGCATATAGTTTTTTAGAACCCTTCCATTAGGATAAAATCTTTCTTAATGCATGTTTGATTAACCAGATTAGACATAAGATTGGATTATATATACTATATGATTATATATTTTTTGTTTAAATTCACCAAGTGGTTGGAGGATTATGCATTTATTGGATAACTAATCTCATAAAATGTGAGATATATTATACTTAAGATAATATAATATTAATAATTCATTCATTATTAGTCCCATAGGTTTACTTATCAAGTGAGATTATATATCCCCTCATTATTAATTCGATCAATTAAATATGGCCTTAGGGTTATGTAATTGTTCTTTTTGATTGCTTTTAATTGTGTAGTTCTTATCTCATCTATTCGTTTTGTCCTCAGTTTTCTTTATTGAGAGCGAATTGTGCCGTAATAAGATCCCAATTGACTAGTCCCCATTTTTTTCTTTCCAATCCATTTCAGTTTCAGAGATCAGACCTAGAGACTATAACTTCGCGGAAAGAAAACCCTCCGTACATTTGAGCTAGAGATTTGATCATGGCTAACATGAGAAGAGATACTTAGGATCACCGATGGAAGATAGAGATTTGATCATGGCTAACATGAGAAGAGCCAATTTGAAGCTACAACAAATAGTAGAATGTGTTAACACTGTCGTGAATAATCAGGCTCGGGCTCAGGCCCAATGTCAGGCACAAATTTAGTCTTTGCAAGCCTGAGTAGTAAATCTGAATGCAATTCCACAGAATGACCATCACTTGAGGGAATTAAAGATCATATTTGAGATAAGAATCCACTACCCGAAGAAGTCCCACTTGCTGTGGTACCCCCGTTAGTGGCCTGATCGACCGTTGTTTGATGGTATTGCTGCACCCGTAAGAGAGTTGGTCTTGTCTAATAAGATCGAGAAATTAGAGAAGATATTGAGGAAGGCTCGACAAGTGGATGACCATATGTTGGACGTGGAAGGACTCTATCTTTTTTTCAACGCAAAACTCCTTAAAAAGTTTAAGATATTAGACATAGAGAAGTTCGATGGGACGATAGATCCTAAGATTCACCTAAGGACATATGCGGATACCTTGTCGCCGATGGGGATTAGTGATCAATTAAAGGCTCAATTGTTCCACCGTTAACTGTTGGGGGCTGCACATAAGTGGCTTTTGTTGTTAGAACTTGCTAAAACTGGGACTTAAGAGGACATTGCTACTGCATTTGTGAATCAGTACAACTATAACATTCAACTCGATGTCACACCCGTGAACTCAAGACTACTAAACAGGATTCTAAGGAGTCTTTCGTTAAGTTTTTGACTTGTTGGAGATCTAAATAAGCAAAAATGATTAACCAGCCCACGAAAATGAACATGTGAGAATGGTGGTGACGAATCTATAGCCACAATTCCAAAAATATCTGATCACCAAGCCACTCATGACATTCGAACTAGTCTTCGATTTTGGTGTATAAGTAGAAGAACCACCATAGTTTGGGGACATTGAGAAAGGAAAAGAGAATCAAGTTAGAAAGCGAGAAGGCCATATTCCAATAATCTCAACCCAACCAACAACTTCACAAACCCTATAAGCCGAACCTATGATGTAAACCTCTTGAGCCTACACCTAAACTAATCAAAACCATCTCCTTAGCCTACCCTGCATAACCAATCCCAAGCCCAGAAAAGAATCTTTACCCCGTTGGTTATCCTGTTGTCTACCTTGTTGAATTGACTAGTTGCAAAAGGCTTGCTGAAACCTTTGGAGCTGACCTCGTCTCTGAACCCTTTACCTCCAAGATATAACTTTGCCCACTATTATGCCTTCTACTAGGGACACGGCCACTTAACCAATAATTGCATGAGCTTTCAGCATGAGATTCAGGATCTCATAGATAACAAGGTAGTTCCTTTGTCAACACCTGCCCAAAAGTTGAACATAACCACCAATCTCTTGTAGAACCATACAACCCAGCAAAAAATCAATTCCATCGAAAAAGGAACCAAAACCTTTGACCCAATCAAGTTTATTGTGTCGATGTTTAAACCTAAACGCGTGGTTAAGATACCAACCTCTTTGATGTCTCACTAATTAATGAATTCCCCGATGAATCCCTGCCACTGGAAAAAGAGTTTGAAGATTTTCCTATCTTCATTTTCTAATAGTAACGAATAGGAAGACGAAGAGACCTAGTATTTTTAAGAAGAGCAGGAATGTTTTGAGGCTCTAGATGAATTGGACCTAGCAGCTTTAGAGATCAGGTGGCATAATTCAATGACTCCTAGTGACACTTTGGCATGGTATGGTGAAGAAGTAACAAGCCCAATATTCAAAAGTCCAGTGGTAAAAGTTTCACCTTTAGAGGAGATGTCTGAAGAAAAAGAAATCGAAGGCAGAGAGAATGAGCAGACTAAAAGTGGACAAACTGAAAAAGAAGAGAAAGAGAAAAAGGAGGCTTCTTTACCTCAAGTCAATTGCCTACAAGTAATGAATTCAATGTTTGATCTATCCGTCTACATTGTTCTCTTCAAGAGCTAAAGTTAGTAACTCTTTTAAACAAACTTAAACATATTCATATA
>JAOTRH010000002.1:295498-308335 GCA_034768845.1 Heliamphora exappendiculata
TGGCGAGCCAACCTCGAATCAACTCAGCACTTGTCATTGCCATCCGAATGGCTAAGATGGCAAGATGTAACACCACGGGGACCTCGCCAAAGGTCTACCATTTTGTCCACAACCAAAACCGACCTGACAAAGCTTACACTACCGAGAGGGCAAAGAAGGCAGGAAAGGCTAATGCTTGCAGTGGGAAGATTTTTGTTACAGTACCGCCTGATCATTTTGGACCAATCCTAGCAGATAATGACCCAGAGAGAAATCAGGGTGTGTTTGTTGGGGAGACATGGGAGGATAGAATGGAATGCAGGCAATGGGGAGCTCATCTCCCCCATGTTGCAGGGATTGCTGGGCAGTCAGATTATGGTGCTCAGTCTGTCGCACTCTCTGGTGGCTATGAAGATGATGAGGATCATGGCGAGTGGTTTCTCTACACAGGGAGGTATGCTCATTGGTGCATTAGTTATGCTCTTTTAGTAATGTCTATTCTAGGTAATGCATTTCCTTTTCACCGGCATCTTTATAAAGACAAGTGGTTCTGGTGTAAAATTTGCTCCATGTCAAATGGTTTACTTCTTCGTGATTAATTCTAACGTTCAGTTGATAGTAGCTTTTGGCACTAGTAAGAGTGGAACTATGTCTAAACAGTCTATAATTTTGTTGTGTAAAATAATGGTTATTGGTTATTGAATGTATTTACCACTGAAACGTATTTTGGCCCAAGTACTATCCTAGGTATATTCTTTAACTTGCATGCTAAAGCAACTGATCATAATCAAATGTCTTGATTAAGGTCTTGATTGGCAACTTTGGCTTTTTGGCGTATGTTGCCCGTTTAGAAAAATAAACAAAAAAGCTAAAAAGGCAAAAAGTTAAATCAAAACGCTAACTTTTAAAATATTTTATTCAAAATTTTACCACTTTTAAAATACAATAATATTTCTTATTCATAACTATATATAATTGTTAATATTAAATATATAAAACAATAAAATTGTATATTTTGAACAAAAAGTAAAAAAGCTAGCTTTTTATTCAAACAATCAACTTTTAAAAAGTTAGTTTAAAAGCTAAGTTATCAAACATTTTACTTTGAATCTAATTTAGTTTTTTTGACTAAAAATGCAAAAAAGCAAAAAAACAAGGTTTTAAACTAGTTGACAATCCGGCTCTAAACAGGATTATGGTTCTATGTAGGAGTTAATGAATCATTGCATGAACTTGTAAAGGCAGGCTTCAGTCCATCCTATCCTACAAACAGTCTATTGATTGATGAACAAGCCCATTTTTAATGGCTGCGCACGGATTCCTATTAAGAATATCTATTCTGGTTCTCGTATTGTATGTGTTGAGGTGGATTCCTCTCTCTCTCTGTCTCTCTCTCTCGCTCACTCTCTCTCTGTCTCCCCCTCTCTCTGTGGTGACAGTGGCGGAAGAGACCTCAGTGGAAATAAAAGGACAAATAAGATGCAATCATTTGATCAGAAGTTTGATAAATCCAATGAAGCATTGCGGGTCAGTTGCAGAAAAGGTTATCCTGTCCGAGTTGTGAGGTGAGTTTTGTCTACATGTTAACAATGCATTAAGCATTCCTTCTATGTTCTAAAATTTCCATTAGATAAATAAGGATACAGTTGTTCTGATAATAGTTAAGTGACTTTAATTCATTGCTTTTGGAATGTTCATGGGATAAAGTTGAGGCCAGTTTCAAGCTTCCTTTATGGGTTGCTGGATGTAACATGTATGATTTTACTTAAAAAATGAAAGTATTACATGGTCAGATGTAGAATATGGTACACAGTCTGCGGAATTTTTTTTGGTTTTTTATGGCATAGATATCAGCAATAATAGTTGCGTGTCAATAGGCTTAAAAAGTGTGTTAATTTGTAAAGCTTAAGTTGTCACATTCTAAATTGGCTGATCTAATTTTCAGATAAAAAGGATCTTCTATACGTAGTTTAATATTTCAATTTTCCCTTTTCTTCCCTAAGAGCATCTAGCTTTATAGGCTCTGCTTAGCAACATGACTTAAAGCCCAACTTTGTTTTTCTTTTTTCTTTTTTTAAACTTTAAGCCAAACAAACAAAGATTTTCTTTAGTTAAAAAACAAACAAACAAAGGTTTTCTTTCATCCACTTATCTTTCATACTCTTGAAATCTTCTGGGCTTCAAAAGAAAGTATGACGGTTTCAATTACAGAAATGTCATGTTTCCTTACCATCTGGCTAAAATTTATGCCTTTGGATCAATGACACGTGATGTGTCCAAAATTAACATTTATTTATTGGATGCATTGTGGAGCATTTCTTCCTGAATTTTTGCTTATCCCTGTATGTTCTCTATTTTAATCGGGTTGTTCTCTGATTGACAGGTCTTTTAAGGAAAAACGTTCTTCTTATGCACCAGAAACAGGAGTACGATACGACGGGATTTACAGAATAGAAAAATGCTGGCGCAAAGTTGGAATTCAAGTAGGATAACTGCTAATTGTATTTGCATAAATAAAGTGAAAAAATAAGGTTTGCCCTTTTTAAATTTGTTCTCTGACAGTTCTACTCTATTAGGGGTTTAAGGTATGTCGGTACCTTTTCGTTCGATGTGACAACGCTCCTGCCCCATGGACAAGGTTTGTTAGCATCATCATAATTGTCAGCACCCCCACTCACTCTTGGTTTGTATGTGTAACTATTTGCATTGATATGCAGCGATGACCATGGTGACCTTCCAAGGCCTTTGCCGACCATTAAAGAGTTGAAGAATGCCACTGATATTACTGAAAGGAAGGAGGCTGCCTCTTGGGATTATGATGTAAGCTGCTTCTCCTTTAAGGAGATTTTCTTTTATGCCTTTCCATAGTATAGTGGATTCTATTATTTGGGTCTAATCAGACTTGTCCAATCTTTTCTTCACGTTAATGGTGGCATTGGTAGACATACTGCTACTGATATTTCTATGTTATCATTTTCTATGTTATCTTGCCCTCCTTTTGATATGCAGGAGGAAAAGGGTTGCTGGATGTGGAAGAAGCCTCCACCACAAAGTAGAAAACAAGTGGACAGTGGATATCCGGAGGATGGAAAGAGAACCAAAGTGAGACGTCAGTCGCCAGCTCAATCCATACGACAAAGGCTTCTCAAGGGTATGGCTTCTTATTCGAACAACATTTCTAGCATGCATTTTCCTAAAAAATTCAAATGTCCAATTGCTCTTGCTAACAAATTGAGCTACTTCACCGTGCAGAATTCAGTTGTCTTATCTGCCGAAAAGTGATGAGCCTCCCCATCACTACCCCCTGTGCTCATAATTTCTGCAAGGTCTGTTTGGAGAATGCCTTTGCTGGTCAAACTTTCATAAAAGAGAGGACATGCGAAGGTAGACGGACATTACGAGCACAAAAGAATATCATGAAATGCCCATCTTGCTCAAATGACATTTCTGAATTTCTTCAGAATCCGCAGGTAAGCGTGGGTAAACCTGTTCCAAAACATATTATAAATCGAGAATTATAGGTCACCATCATAGCATCTTTGATAAATGGAGTTCAACCAATGTGAATTCCAAGAAGCATCCTTCATGGAAATTTATTGACAAGAACTTGGCTTTGTTTTCATACACAAATTCAAGTATTTTTCATCCTAAAGATTTCATTTCGGTAGCATAGCAAGAAATGGAGAAAAAAAGTACTTCAAATCCTTTTTGCCTTGAAATGTTGCCAGAATCTAGCTGGTAGATTGAGGGAAAATCTTGATTAAAAGTCTTTTTTTGTCTGCTTCAGTAACATGCAGCGAGGATATTAGCTCCGAGTTTTATTGTAACTCTTTCTGTTGATTTTTTTGCCATTTTGAAATCATTTTTTGAGGGTTCATGGTAGTGATACGACTATTTGTTCCTACAATTGTTATATACAAGCTATAATAATCATTTTCTGAAATGCCACACATGCTGTTGCTTGAGTTGCATTATTATGATTGGTGATGGTAGCTCGATGTTCATATGATTGCCTTTCAGACATTTTAATTATTCCATGGTAGGTTAATAGAGAGTTGATGGGTGTGATAGAATCACTCCTGCACCAGATCAGAGAGACCGAGGAAAATGAGTCAACTGAAGAAACTGATGGTACTGTTGAGAAATCTGATGTGGCCTATGTGGACAAGCTTTGCAATATAAATTCTGACATTCTGGAAGACAAAGAAGACATTCAAAATGCTCCACCCAAAATACAACCCCAGGAAACTGACAAGCAAAATAAAACAATTGGAGGTAATCTCATACCACAAGGAAAACAACTCGAGAAGGCCGATGCAGTGAATGATGATTTTGAAATCAACCGGGTTAAACATGACCTGTCTGGCAAGAGAGGTTTGAAAGAAACTGCAATGGATGGCGACATTGGTACAACTTGCAAGCGAAAGAAGGCTGGTAATGGGATTTGCTCAACAAATCTCAATAGTGAGGTGAAGATTGGAGGGCAGAAGGCTGAACTAATGGTGGGTGACAATGACTTTGCATGACTCATCATACACTTGATTTGCAAGGTTTTTTGATAAATTTGATCTGTCATTTGGACATTTTTGTGAAAGAAAAATGGTATGTATGCTGAAATTCTAGCCTATGCCTACAAATGTGAATCAAGCCTTGTTCGATGATATGGACCCACATAATCCATCTTTCTGCTACATAATATGCAATATGATATATTTTATTTGTCACACGAAAGCTATAAGATTTTCTTTTTTTGTTTTTTTGGTGGGTTCTGAACTGCTTTTAACTTTCACTGCTAGCTTTTACAGGGTTTATTTTTTCATTTTAAGTTTTACCCATTTTCAGAGAAAGCTAATTTTGTTATTCGCAAATGACACTTTAAATTCCAGCATTATTGATTGCTTCGTATCATAATTTATGTTTATTAACTACCTGATTTGAGCAGTGTTTGAACTTTAATCAGCTTAATAGAATGAAGAAATGGTAGCCCGAGTCATTCTGATGGAGTTGATGAACTTTCTTGAACCGCACTTGATTGTTATTATTCTTGAACCCCATACTACATTTGATTCATGCACTCAATTGGTATTATTCTATGGAAACTGTTAGATATTTTATAATAGAATCTAATGCAGAATGGCAAAGCAGCAATTCTGTAGTCATGAGCTATTATCAAACCATGTTTTCCACTTGCTTTCATCGTTCACTTCCCAGACAACCTATCTGAGTGTTTGTAGTCCTATTCATAATTTCATATATATGGGTTGACGATAGTTGACAAATTGAGACCACAAAACCAGGAACAAGCTAATCCTATGAACTAAGCGGATGGAATGAGTGTTTTTACCCCAATATACATACAAATTTGTATAATGAATAGATGGTATTATTCTGTTCCCTATCCCTCCACACGAAAAACAAAAAATGTTTCTGCGAGGTATAGTCTCTTTCCCAAAGGACTTTCAAGAAAAAAAAAACAGGCCTGAAAATACAATAGCACCCCAAGTGTCCGGAGCATAATTGTGTGCCCAAAGCAGAAATAACATCATTTTACACAAAGAAGGCAAAGATATTTACATGCGAACATATTACCATTTATCATTTGTTTTTGATGTAACATAAAGGAATTTCCATGCAAGGTTCTTTTTGTAAACTTAACAATAATACAAGTGATGATAAGAGAATTGCAGACAGCATTACCTGTATTCGAAATCTTCCTCCAATCAAAACAATTTCCTATGCAAACTAGGGGTCATTCTTAGATGCCTAATAAAAATTCTGACTCAACTTTTGCGCTCAAGTTTCTCAACTAAAGACTTCTTTTGATCCTCTGGCAGAGCATTGAACATGAAGACAGACTTGTCTCCAATATCATCCTGGAAAGTAAGCAACAGAATGTCAGAAAATGCCATAATATCATACATGAAATACAAAGAAATTACTTAGTATAATAAAATTATTCCACGAATTCTATGAACGTAAAAGATTTACCTTTATAGGCTGTGAGAATTTCCTTCCTGCAAAAATCACAAAGAGTGCCATCCATAGACCCAGTAGAGTTACCTTTACTCCATCGTCCATCAAACCAGTCTGTGCAATCCAAATGAAGCTATTAAGGGCGTACACGAAGAAGAATTTGCAGGCCAGAAATATTAGTACAATGCTTAATGCATCAAACAAAGATTAGAGTTCTGAATTAAACTTGAAATGTTTTCCAAGATGCACTTTCCTTTTCCTTTTTCTTTTTCTTCTTCTTTTCATTTATTTTTTATTTTTTTTATTTTATGTAGCAAGCATAAGCATATACAGTTGTTTCTGAAGTCCATAGCTGACGAGCTCAATGCCCAGTGAAAGAATTGCTTGATCATAACAATCCAGTTTAATAACTTTATTGGCAATTTCCATTTTTTCCAGGTTGTGCTTAAAAAGACAATTACAATAATAGATATAGGAAACAGTGGATTAACATCAAATCCTAAGGAATAGACTACAGTGGCGTAGACCTTTGGGGAAGGGGCAGCGGGAGAGTGGAGGGGAGGTGGTTTTACAAATCATTTTGGATAGGTGTATCATTTGGTCCAAGTGAGATATCTGCTCTCAGGCTTTCCCAAAATGGATCAGTCATTTGGTCCAAAATTTTACTCTAAACCCTGGGTATACAATTTCCACCCTTGCTCTATACGTGGTTTAATGGATCTTTTCAGATATCCAGAAGCCACACTTTCCTAGAATAGATCAGTCAATTTTGGCCAAATTTCTAATCTAAACCTAGGGTATATAACTCCCCTCTTGCAACATAAGCTACCAATTGAGCCCTTGGCAATTAATAAAATTAAAGAGAGAGCTAAAGGGGACTTTGAACAGTTACAAGTATTTTAATAAGTACCAGGTGCCCAAGAAGAACTGAGGGAATGATAAAAGTGAGGATACCGGCTTCCAGCTTTCCATAGCATAGGCCTGTTTTTGAAAACACCAGTAACCGGAATTAAGAATTCCCACATGAAATATTGTTGATTTCTCATTAATTACTATCCAGTATCTCCAATAAGAAAATGAAACTTGAATAATACTGTTTTATAAGGTACCTTCAAGACAGATTACAAAACAAAAGTATGGTTCAAATACTGGTTCTCAAAAAGAAATGATCATGATCTTAATGAGGGAGAACAACAAAGGACTATTCTCCTGGGTCAAAAATATTGAAAATATTTGAACTAACAGCAATAAATATCAAACCGAAAAACAAGTCAAAATCCAAGCACCCACTAAATGAAATGAAGGGAGAAACAACAAGAAAGCATGATCGCGTGCAAGCAACATGCACACGCTTTATGTTAATTATAGTATGCAAAACACACAATTAGGGTATATGGTGGGAAAGGACAATTCAGTCCCTGCCTGGGGATGATGACTAGTGAATCAATACGACAGGAGTACAAGACAGTTGGAAAGAGGATGAAAAACAGAAAGACATACCACACAATGTTTACACAAAAATGCCCAGTGATGGGAACATAAAGGATCTCCCAATCGATTATTTGTGTTTAATCCCGCAGGTTATTAGAATTATGTAAATTTTAATTATTTTAGATTTAGTTTGAATTTTAGTTATTTTACTTTTGTTTGGATAAGATTGGTTTGTTTTGATAAGATTTGTTACACTGGGATTACTTTAGATACGATTGGTTTATCGTTTTTGTTTTTGTTTTAGTTTTTATCTTTATATTTTGTTATCTCAATGGTTTATTTAAAGACATTAAGCTTGTAATTTGGATCACTGAATGATTGAATAAAAATATTTCTTTTAGAATTGGTGTGGATCCCAGTTCAATCTTAGGTGTAGATTTCTAGATTTTTTTAGGTGCAGATTCTTAAAGACTTATTCGTGATCGTCGTGCTCGTGCATCACCCAGCTACCACATTTAGTTCGTGTCTAAGGAATTACTGCCTTCTTCTATTGCTCTGTATGAGTTTCCTTTCTTTTATTTTTCAAAATTAAATTTTATTTGGCTATGTTTTCTATCCAGTACTTGTTTTAAACAATGTGGATAGAACATCTATGAACCTCATATGCATCCTAGAGCACAGTTCTTAGGTTCTGTATAAGGAAGCTTTTTCAATCACAAGGAAATGAAAGAAGCATCTTAGGTATCTGCTAAGCAATTTGTTTCACAAAATATCGATGGAGTCAAGTATAGGGTTCCTACGTTTCACATATAATCTCTCCAACCATGGGCATCAAAATTTATACCAAACTTTACCCAATAATAAATTTAGTGGGGAGCCTATAGCTCAGATGGTAGAGCACGTGGCAATGCGCCACGGTATCAGAGGAAGATAATGATTGAGATGCGGATCCAAAGGCTACATAACTTGGGCAGTCAGGTGCGGGTCTTTTGTTGAAAGGGAATGCGAAGGGACATTCATCCAAATAGAGACATGTTTGAAATTTTACCTTCCTTGAAGACAAGTCCTGTCAATGCTGCAAAGAGTGGACCAACAAACCAGACAGCTGTAGGGTTGCCAATAACATATTGTATCAAGTTGTGACCAGCTGGTTGAGCAAGGCTCATGTATGTTGCTAAGGATCCTAAAACACCAAGAGCCCATAATGTTTGAAGAGTGCGCTTAATCTCAGTTACGTAGATGTGAATTAACAACAATGATATGCCCAATCCGCCAGCTCCAATGGCGTAAAACAAATCCAGATTCTGCTTGATAGAATCACTCAACGAAGAGTTATCGGGAAGAAAAGCCGTAGAAGCAGCAATAACAAATGACGCAGCGGCAGTAACTAATCCTGACCTGTATAAGATCACCTGTTGCACCAAGCAAAGTAGTATCGCTGTTGTTTTCTTTTGTATGACAATGCAATTTTACCAAACAAGAAATTTAACAAACTATGAACTTCTTACTAGTGACTCAACGTCTACCAAACACCTTAATTTTAATTTTATCAATTGAATACCAAATAGTTCGATTTCGATTAATTAACCCATTGACGTCAAATTAATCACCATTCAGTTGTCACTTCAACTAGCTCTGTTTATTTTTTGAGGTAGTTTGACGCCAGAGTATCAATGAATGAAAATCAAATTATTTAGGTATACAAGTGATAAAATGAAAATTTTAGGTGTTTAAGTAGAAATTGAGTAAATAGTGTAGAGGGATTTTTCTATTTTGTTTATTTTCTCATAAATATAGCCTAAGGGTCGGTTTGGTTTGGGTGATTTGGAGAGAAAAAAAAGGAAATAGAATTTTAGCATTTTTTATTTTATTAAAGAGAGGAGAAATAGAAAAAAAGAGTTATCATTTCAAATTTACTTTTCAAATCTCTTCAAATTTGAGAGATTTAGAAAAAAATTAATTGAGTTACATAGTTATTTTTTATAATATTTAAATTATTTATTTAAAAATAAAAAAAATAAAAAAATAATGACAAAAATAAAATTATTTTTGTAAAATAATTAAATTTTTTTTATTAAGTCTATCTAAAAAAGAGTGGAAAGAAATTATTATTTATTCTCTCCAACTAATCCAAACGAAAAAAAGAGAAATCACGATGATTTTATTTCTTTTCTCTTATAATTTAAAAAGGGAAAACATAATTATTTATGTATTTTTTTATTATTGATAATCAAACGGACTGTAAATTCTTGCAGCATGGTTTAATATGTTTCTACGCATGAATTGAATTTTCTTTCTAACTTCCCTATGCCTCCAAGGATTTATGATTAAGAAGGCATAGAGGAAGACTGTGGTTTTTAAAATTGAGTGGCAGTGCGAGCCCTGAAAGCCATAATTCTAACCAGGAAAGGAAACATTGTTTGAAAGACAAAGTGAAACCAAACCAAACCACAATTTTTTACACCTCCTGAACCGACAACGTACCTCTCGAACGTCAGAGGGATCGACAGTCCAAGGACCATAAACTCCTTGGTACACACAAGTTTCGGAACTTTCTCCGGCGGCCTGGCACTTTATGCATCCATTTCCAATCGAATTCCCAAGGAATGAAGAAGATGAAAACAATAAAACCCCCGGACGACGACGACGACCACCAGCACCACCAGAAATAGGAGTCGGAGCACCCAACTTTGGCGTGGGCGACAGTGATTTGGGCTTAGAAGAAGATGAAGAAAAAAGCTTCGTATTCGGAGGAACAAAGGCGGCGGCAGCAGGCAACGCTTGTGTGGCCATTTCGGAGAGCAGGTTTGTTTAAAAGATAATATTGTTTTCGAACCTGTCGGTTATTAAGAAATTTTTCATCCTTTCTAATCCCGCGACTTATTTATTTTTCTATTTTTTTGTTTTTATCATTCAATTTAAATTTATTGTTTTTTTGCTCTTTCAATTCTGCAAGTCCGTCGTCAATGTCATAAGGATATTATTATATATGTTAAATAATTGCGGGGTTCGGACAAAATAAAAGTTGTAACTCGCATTACTTGCTTCCTTTCTTTGTTCCATATTCTAAGGCAAAACGAGAAAGGAAAAAAAGAACTAATTTAGGCATTGATTTTACCAAAAATGACCCATAAGACCGTCGCCTGGCATATGCTGACGCTAAATAATAGTGATGCTAATTTATTTGAATGAGGTCAAGAATTAATTGGTCAAGTTAATTAATTAATTAATTAATTTTAATAATATTGGTTGAAGAATTTTCCCTCTTCATATTTTTTTTTTTGTAGTTATAGGTACATATATATCTGCACAGGGGATACATATTTTGAGTATGAATGAGGAACTGAAGAGAAATGGTTCTTATTTGTTTGCAAGATGCCAAATTATATCTTAAAAGGTTTGTTGCTTGTTGAAAAATAAATTTAAAATTTACATTGGGACATGTAGAAGTTAGCTGTTATAAATTGATCCAAGAAAAGCAAGAACTTCGAACATTGGTGTGAATCCATAAATTAGGGAGAGAGTACTTGTTATAACTATGTTTGTAGTTGAGAAAACTTACAATATTGTTAATGGTTGAGAAAACTAACAAAAAAGGAGACGAAAAAGGTCCTGAGAACTGGGCCACTTCGATTGATCTTTCAATAAAATTGTGGAAGATGGCTAGCCCAATGCTCTATGAATTGGGTCAACACAGTTGGGACCTGGGACCTGGGATTTAGAACTGGGAGTAAGGTATAGGAATTACCACTCTTTTAAAACTTAAAAAAACTTTATTAAGAAACTGTCATAAAATTTAAAATTGATAGACCAAGCTCACTTAGATATATGAGAGCCACATATGTGAATGAATCTTGTCCATCCATTTTCATTTCTGGGATTAGTTTAGGGGTTTTCTTCTGAAATTTTATTTTATTTTTCTGTAATTATAATTATATTAGCAGACAGATAATATGACTAGCTAGTAGGACATACAATTAAGTATGGGGTGAGTAGTCTAGCTTATGAGACCATAACCTTCCAGGATCACACCACAAATCATTTCATGTGTTAAAGTTCAGTAATGATATACTCCAAACCAAAATCCTGAATCCTAATTCTTGTTAGGGAAGAGACCTAGACTAACTACTTTTGAAAGTCATTGGGATTGAGATTTAGCCATATCAGATTGGTACATCAAATATTCATCATGCATTTGATTTTTCTTTGTTTATTTTTATTTTGAATTTGTCACATCTCCGATAAGTAAAGTTACAAACACATCTCGTGTATCACCATAATATACTCAAACAAAGAGAGAGATTTATACATAAAAGTTCTAAATTATGGTTAAATTTTAGATTTCTTCGTCAAAGAAGTATTGGATGTATGTTTTCTGTGAGTTGGGATTTTGATTCTCTCTTCATGCACTTCTCCCCTGTATTTAAGTAGCGGAGGTCTGGCTAGGAAAGTCCAAAACAGGCAATTTGCTTCAGTACACCCATTATTTAGAAAAGAAGGTTCGACAATTGACCCAACTAGTGTTGGATGCGTCACTTGTTCTTTATCCTTTATATCCGTTTTTTTTTGTCGATTTAAATTCCTGAATGATAGCATTTGGGTATCACCCCTATGTATTTTAGTCAATCAATAAATTTCCAGAAATTTCTGATATTTGCCGGAATTCTGAATCTGCAAGCACTAGAGCTTGAAATACTGCTGAACTGGATGACTCTTATTGGCAATGGAAACATCCCCATCTGCAGTTGTACCGTGCAGGAATTGATAAGCACCAGCCAAGCATTTCCTAGAGGCCTTCTTTTCTGTGATTAGTTCCCAAATATTCCCATACTTTTCCTTGTACAAGGCTTTAGAATTCTCTGCAAAATCTCAGCATACATGATCCTTACGTATACAATGATATACCTTTTGCCAGAATACTAGCTTTTATTAGACTTCCAATGTTCAATATTGATGATGGCATGAACATTCTGTTCCTTGCATGTCCCTGTTTCTTCCCTCTTGTTTAATTTTTGCTGTTTTCAACCTGGGTGCTGGAAAGACAACGGTGTTCTGAATTCACAGCCGGTGATGCACAATATTTATTCTACCTTTTATAATTGAGGGAAAAAAAGTCGTTTATTTGTATCAAGGAAAGGTTAATGGAGATGTCATTGTTGTGTTCTTTCTTTTTAAAAAAATAAAAATCTTTTTGGCACTTGTCATTTTGCTTGTAAACTGGAGTAGTCATTTTGTTGATGGGTATAGAAATTCCCTTGACTTCTTCTATTGTTTCAGACACCCTGTGGTCATAATTTTTGCCTGAAGTGCTTCCAGAAATGGATTGGACAAGGAAAGCGTACTTGTGCAAATTGTCGCCATGCAATCCCACCCAAGATGGCGAGCCAACCTCGAATCAACTCAGCACTTGTCATTGCCATCCGAATGGCTAAGATGGCAAGATGTAACACCACG
>JAOTRH010000002.1:317656-354451 GCA_034768845.1 Heliamphora exappendiculata
CATCCATTTTGCGTCCAAGACTATCCTAGGAAAACACACCTGATACGCCTAGGATCCAATTTGTCTTTGCCGTGATCTAACACATGAACATAATAGGTATACTTGACGATCTTAGGAGGTAAAGAAAAAAGGAGACGAGTCAAAAATAACACCGTATGAGGAATTTGACTACCCAAAGGATTTAATCTTTTAGTGCGGGGTGTTTGCTATAATTTGAGTTCAAATATAGGTATAGAATTGGTTTCAGTTGAATAGTTGTTTCCTCGTCCAATAACTGGTTTCCAAATCAAACTAGAGGTTGCCAAGTTCTAAAGAGTCGAGGTCTATCGGAAGTCAAATCAATCTTTTTTAGTACAAGTAGCTATGGGATTTGCTTCAGCAAGTCACTTTAGATACTATAAGAATTTGAAAAGTTAGAGATGTGTTGCATACAAGGGAGCTCAGTGGCTTATGATTCACAAGGTAACATGTTGTAAAAGCAACATCACTCCAATAAATTTTAGAGACATGCATCTGGAATAAAAGAGCTCTAGTAACCTCCAACAAACGATGTAACTTGCTTTGAGCAACTCCATTTTGTTGTGGAGTACGAGCGGCAGAGGATTGATGAATGGTACCATGAGCATCAAAGAATTGAGATAAGGATGTATGGAAATATTCACATGCATTATCCGAATGAAAAACATGAAATGAAGCATCTAGTTGAGCTTTGATTTCCATATAAAAAGATTGAAAAACGAAAAATAGTTTTGATTTTTCATTAGATAAAAATATGTAACTCGAGAGTAATCATCAACAAAAATAAAAAAATGCTGAAAGTCAAAGAGGACTTGACATGCATGGGACCCTAATTATCTGAATGAACTAAGTGAAAGGGATTAGACATGTGACTATCAACCTGAGGTAAAAACAATACTCAGCGATATCTATTAAACTGACACACTTCACAAGGTAAAGGTTGAATAGTGCATAAGAGGGTATCATCAACTTCAAATCCCGAAAAGATGGATGGCCAAGATGACAATGATGTTGGTAAGGAGTGACAGAAGATTAAAGGGCCACAGAACTAGATGAGTCATCAACAACAAAATGACAAAGACCGCTCTTCTTATGCTCGCCACCAACTCTCTGGCCTCTTCCCTCTCTTGAGATCCTAGAAAACACAATGGGTAAGAGAGAAAGTGACTGAACAGTTAAGAGATTTAGTAAGCTTAGTAGTAGACATGAGACTAAAAGTAAACCGAGGAACATATAAGATAAAATCTAAAGAAAGGGAAAAATTATGAGGAGCAATACCCAAGCCAGTAATATGAGTGGTGGAACCATCTGCCAAGGTGGCACTTGATAATTTACTAATAGAACGAAGATCTGGAAGGATAGCAGAAGCACCAATTATGTGATCAGAAGCACCAGAATTGATAATCCACATGGTCTAGCAAGAAAAACATGGAAGGGAGGTACGTGTCTGGGCAAATAGCAGTGTAAGAGGACACTGCGGAAGGAGACTGTGTATATAATAGACGATGGTATTCTTACTTTGGAGTCGAGATTACTATGTTAGTTGAGCCAGACGAAATAACAAATGAGACATCCTCTTTATGAACACTAGCCTGACGTTCTTTAGGATGACCATGAAAATCCCAACCAATATGGTTCTCCAAACCACAATTACTAAACTTGCGAAGGCCACGACCCTTACTCCCCCTGTTCATGACCACCATCACCTCCCCGACTACGCTCACGACCACAACGATGGCCACGATTATTGCCACAAGATAGATTGATGGTGGTGACTAAGGTAGATTGATCACTATGTACCTAAACAGAGGGGAGAGGGTGTCAAAGTTGGCTAAAAACATCATCGATAGAAGGAAAATCCTTAGAACCCAAAATTTGATACCGGACAAGATCAGAGAACTGAGTTAAACTAAGAGAGAAATCGAGCAACATACATACATTCACATTCCTACTACATAGATTTAACATTGGCAGTAATTGGTGGACAAAAGTTGAGCTCTTCACATACACCCTTAAACTTGACATAATACTCCTCCAAAGATAGATCATTGATAGTAAGAGAGAAATAAGTAAAATGGACATCATAGATATGACAAAGATTATTAACCTCAGAATATTATGCTTGGACCTGTTTCAACACAAGTTTAGTAGTAGGTAAAAATATCGAAGCTACAGAGTACCACTAATTTTAGGATCCATACCATTCCACAATTGAATCCGAATATGAGCATATGTAGCATTTTAATCAACATATTTAAGACTAGTGCTAGCCGGGGGCTCATCAATCGGATATTGATATTGTTTCTTGCCATAAAATAAACCTTATGGCCTTAGCCCGCTGTGCATTATTACACTTCCATTAGACAAAGAGATGCAATAGACAACGAATCGTGGCCATAGTTTTAAAAATCGGCCGTAACGTTGTTACGTATAGGTTTCGGTGCCTTCAGTTACCCGTTACGGCTAATTTATGGGTGTGACAAAAAATCTCATGTGTGAAGGCCGTTATAATTGTTGTAAAGGCCGTTATGGTGGCGAAAAGGCCGTACAACCCCGTTACGGTACCGCTATGACCGTTACAGTACTACAACAGTACTGCTACGGTTGTTAGAGGGACTATAATGGCTTTTCAAACTATGAATCAATTGAAATCATTTGTGAGTGTAATTTCTTGCATTCTTTTCATCAAAAAAGTTTTCATAACAATTGAAAATCTCATACTTACCTGAGTGACACTTGATTTGCAAAATTTACATAATTTTTTGTATTTTTTTTGGCTTTCAAAAATGCCAAAAAAACTATTTTTTTGGGTGAATTTTTTCAAGATCCATGCAAAATAAGATTAACATGCTTAGATCTTATTTGTTATAGATTAGACTCATATATTTAATGTTGTATTACTTTATAATTATGTTTTAAACTTTTGTTAAAAAGAATACTTTTCAAATTACTTGTTCAAGGTCTATGCAAAGTTGCAAACTAAGTTTATAGTATTTAGATTTTGGTGGCTGTAAATTAGATTCGTATGTTTAATTACTTTTTTATTTTTCTTAAAAAAATCAATAACATTAATTTTAAAAAAAAATCTTTGTTTAATATCTACTTAGAGTAAGCTTAAAATATTTAGATCTTGGTTTTTTAGGTTAAATTCATATATTTAATGTTTAATTACCTTTTATTATTTTGATTTATAAATTCAAAAAATAGTTTTTAAAATATTTGTTCAAAATCTATATAAATAAGCTTACAATTTTTAGATCTTGGTTGTTTTATGTTATATTTTTATATTTAATAATGTATTATTTTTAAAAAATATTTTAAAACTACTATAAAATTAAGAAATATGTTGAATCATGTCTAAGAAGGGCGCAAAATTCACCAAAACTATTCTCAACTCTAATAAATATAATTTTTGAATAAAAACACGCGTATCGATTAAATTTTAGTGAGTTGTGTGAAAAAAGAAAAAAATTCACAGCTTCGCTTGTCGCTATCGTTACGCTACGGCCATTACATACCGAAACCGTGTCACTGTCAACGTCATTGTTATGACTACTGCTACAGCTTTTTAAAACTATGATCGTGGCTCCACAAAGGACTAGAGAGAACATCACTCTTCAAATCTATAATGAACAAAACAGAAATTAGTGAATGAAAAAACAAAGGGAGCTGACTAAGGGCAGGTGAGAACACCAAACAAAAATAACAGAAGGGTTAGTGAGCCATCAACGGTTGGTAAAGAAAAATGGAGAGCGTACCCAGTTAACTGGTTGGATTGGGTCGGAAAGCCCATTTGGTCCATAAAGCAAGACAAAACCAAGCTAGGGAACTTGAAGCAAAGTCGGGTTAGAGAGTTCAGATGTTGGGTCAGAGAGTTCATGTGTATTGGGTCGGGTCAAAGGGAAGTCACAAGCAATGGTTGAGGTGATGGTTGGATGCGAGGCAGGTCGACCAAGATTCAGTGCTGGTCGAAGCTTGTTGGCGAAGGCTCAATAAACGTCAAAGTTTGATGCAATTGGTGGCTGATCTTAGGGTTTAGGACGACAGGTGTTTGACGCGAAAAGGATGACGACAAGAGCTTGGGTCAACGACGACGGCTTGGGTTGACGAAAATGATGGCCAGGGATGACGGCAAGGGCTTGGTTGACTAAGATGAAGGCAAGGGCTAGGGTTTACGATGATCGGTGTTTGGCACGAAGAAGATGACAACACGGGCTAACGGTGAGGACTTGGTTGACGAAGATGACAACAAGGGCTAGGGTTTGCGGCGATGATGGCGTATTTTTTGGTTGGAAACTATACAATTAGCGTATCATGGCTCTAACACCATGTTGAGGGAAAAATAGAGTGTTTAACCAGTAACCCTAATAAGTATCATTTATATATAGAGAAAAGAAATAATATTATAAAGACTGATATTTACAACTATAAAATACATCACCAAATAACCCATAACAAAGTTGATATGTTGTTGTCTCAATTTGATTAAGCACTCTACACTCAAGCTTCAACCATTGATTTGTTTAAATGGAAACACGAATAAAATAATTGGTGGTCTTTCTGTTTTAGGATTTCTTGACTTCTTGATATCTTTGTTTTGACTGAAACAACTTAGTAGATAGGATAAATTTGAGAGAGGTAAATGTGGCATCCCACTCCAAATCTTAAAAAAGTATGCAACGATTAGATATAGCGGGATCATTGTCCCATTGCATTGATGTCAACGAATGAAAATACAAACATCTAATTCGTTTGGTGTCCCTTTGAGCTCATCATTCTTAGCCACAAATTCCGCACTTTGTTGGCATTTAAATATCAAGGGGAAGATCGAAGATGTTTGGCTTATGCACTAACTTCTTATAGTTGGTTGAGCTTAAGCTACTTTTTCCTACAAAGAAACTGAAGAGCTATTCATAGATTGTTGATTTGTGTTATTTTATCGGTATGATCCAAGAAGTACATACACTTCTAATAAGGTGGCATGTGCATGTCAGACATGTGTTAGATAACACTTTTCGGGCACTCCCCAACAAGTGTCACACACTTGTATAAACGTGTTAAATTATTTTGTTTTATTTTTCAAAACTGGCAAGCTTTAGATGCTTTGGGGAAATAAGCATCTATCACTTGGACATACACGAAATAAATTCCAAGTTAAAGAAAAAACTTGCTATCTGTTATATTTTTAATCACTTGGATCTCTTCCGTTCTATCGATTTTGTTCGGATCCTCCTTTTCTTTCGAAAAGGGGAAGGAGAACTTTATTATTTATGTTTATATTCTTAACATGCTCTCTCATGTGTGGCCTAGCTCTCCTACTTAAGCGGGCCAAATAAGTGCACATATTTTAATTATTAGGTAGGCAGTGAGGTTCGAACACATGATCTATTACCTATTCTGCTAATATGTTTTGTTAACCACCAACTCATCTTAATGGTTAAGCTGTTAGATAGAGTGGTAATTCTATTATTTATATGGGTAAATTACAGTTATCTCACCTCAGGTTTAAGTTTATTTCAGGGACCTCTCCTGAGGTTTCTGAAATAACACTGCCCTCTTTTTTGCTTTTGTTTTTATATTTCATGTACTTCCTTCCGCCAAATAACCATTAAAAAATTTGACAGAAAATGCTAACATCAGCAACTATTTTATATTATTTTCAATTTTACCTTTATTCATATTATTATTTTTTTAATTTACCCTTATCACTCTCTTCTCTCTCTCTCCGGTGTAATGGCGTTTGAGGATGAACTAAAATCACTCCATTCCAAACCCTAATTTCTATCCCAACCCAAACCCAAACTCAAACTCAAAACTCACCAAAATTAAAATCAAAATCAAAATCACTGAAATCAGTTAGCCCTCTCTCTTAATTATAACTCCCCACCATTGCAAGCTAACTGCAATCTCCCAGCACTGTAATTATACATATAGGGTTTTATATGTATGCAGGGGAAAAAACAAATGTTTATGCACATGATTATATGTATACAGCATACAGGGGAGAAATGATTTGTTTTGTTCAGTATATTTGTTTTGATCTGAAATTGGTTTTACAGAGGCATGTACTTCTTGCTTTGTGAGGGTTTCTTAACTGTCTCTCTCTAAGGGTTTTAGATGCCATTCTTCAGAGTTCAACGCTATGAGAAAGAAGCTTAGTACCCGTTTTCCCGCCGTGAGTGACCTCTCTCACGCATATGAGGAAGAAGCTCTGAGTATTACTTCACGTGTATCTTCAATTTATTTATCGATTCGTGGAAATCCACAAATCTCATATATATGGATTATTCTATATATATACATGTGAGGCCCAATTTTAACACAAAATCTTGAGAACCCATAATAGAATCACTTATTAGTTGAATGCATACAACTATAGATTTACATATACACACATATACATTGAGAGAAAGAGGACGACGTTAGAATAGAAGAAGCTAAAACAGAAGTTCTTGAAATTGTTTGACACCGGCAGAAACTAAACTCTGCAATTCTTTAAATTGGGGGCAAATGGGTAGCCTGTGAAAAGCTTCACAAGTTGCTGGATGTGATAGCCATAACCCACCATTTGATGGGTGATTATTGTTGTTGAGTTAGTGAATCTGGTGAGGGTTTTGCAAAAAATTAGGGATTGAACACAATTATATATAATTTGGCGGGATTAAGAATTGAACAGAGGATTAGGAATTGATATATATATATATACACACACACACACACACACATATACATATATCTCAATGTGATTAAACGGGAATTCAAGGGTGGATTTTTCCCACTCGGTCAGCTTCGATGGCTTGCTCTAGACTTCTCTCTCGCATGCGAACTCAGGTGACACCACATGGTCGGGGCAACTCGAGTCGGTGTGTGGCTGGGGGATCGATTCCGACGTGTCGAAGTAGACAAGCTCACTTAACACTCCTGGCACCGACGAACTCTCCGGCGGCGGAGGTAGGGCAGCACCGTCGGTTAGAATCACTGGCTTCCGGTCAACAATCCCCGGTGAATTGATTCTTTTCAAGCCGACACTGACGTCGACGTTTTGCTTCTCCATGGATCCCTCGTAGAGAGAGAGAGAGAGAGAGAGAGAGAGAGAGTAGCAGTGCCATGGAGGAGAAGCTCCCATGGCTACAACCGCGGTGAATCAATCCACTTAATGAACGAAACAATCAAAAATGGTTGTAATGATATTTTTTCTTTGTGTAAGAGACATAACCTATTTGGTTAGACAAGGGTAAAATAGTAAAAATTTATTTTCCATTGACGATGTTTGCTCGACAACACTGACAAGGGAGGTCAGTGTTATTTCAGTAATCTCATGAGAGGTCCCAATAATAAGTTTAAATCTCAATGGAGGTAAGTGTAATTTACCCAATTTATATTTATATTCTCAGCACTATCCATTATATAACATGGACTCTTCTAAGTGCATGCAAGTATTCGTGTCGAACACTCAACGCTTGGTTTATGATATGGGATGCGTGTATGGTATGTGTACTTGACATTCATCAATTGAAGCATGTTTATAATCTTAAATTTACCGTATACTTGTGAATAAAACTTTCATATTATAGGTGAATGCTAAATGTCACATTGTAAACATAATATACCTTGAATAAGTAAAATAATAATATAAAGAAATATAATATTTTTTTATATCTCTGCGTCATTGGAAATGGGAATCAAAATATCCAACATGTATGCTACATTTTAGAAGGGTGCTGATGGAACATTTATCCTATGCGGCAATTTGAAAGGTTGTAAATTTTTTAATCTAATAGTTGAAAAAGAGTGAAGGACAGATGAGAGAGAAAATGTAAGAATGAAGAAAAGTGAAGGTGTGGCTTTGAGCTTTAAGGTTAGGGGGTTTGACACTCCCACCTTTAGTGAGATTTTCAAATTGTGATTAAATTGAATTTTTAGTACGTTATTTCTCTTAAGTATTTTTTTTAATTTTTGATTGTTGCCCAAAATTGATATTAGAATCTTATTATGTTAGAAGTGCCTTTAGGCATGGGTGATTTGCTAGTTTAGGTATATACCTCTACCCAATATCTATATTCGAGCCCATATAAGATAGGTGCTCCATTGATGAAACTAAATCAATCTTCATTTATACCTTTAATGCATTTCCCTTAAGTTTTTTTTTTTTTTTTTAATGTTAAGAATTTTAAATGTCAAAACTTCCAAGTTCCAATTTTCTTATGGGAAAAATCTAAAATAGATATTGGTCTTTTGGTTCACATTTCTTTTCTAGTATGTACAATGTAAGACAAATTTGTTCCTATTTCAATATGGTTAAATATAATGCTTTTGTAATGTAAAAAATTAAGTTGTTATTTTATCCCCACATATAAAATATATTTATTCAGAGATGTATCCCAGCCATGTTGTGCCCTATTTTTTTTAAATGCCTTGTTGGCGTGTCCTTGTTTAATCATGTCTGTCGACTCTGTCCTGTGTCTGTGCTTCTTAAGCTATGATACACATAGCTGGTAAAAAATTCTCACTTATGTATTTTTATGCTAACCTATGTTGGTTCTGTATGTTCTTTACTTTAACTTGCAGTGAAGGGCTTGGTGAGGGATATGATGGGGACATTGCTTTTGCTAGTGCCCTTGAAACTTTTGGTGGGGGGCATAATGATCCAATTAGTGTGGCATTTGGAGGTATGTCTAATTGTTTACATTTTTTCTTGGAAACTACTTTTGGTTATAATTTGAATTGAAGTCGGTCCATTTGCTTCTAGTTTTTTGTTACCGAAGAGTCAGTGACTCAGTATCTGCTATAACTTTTTCTCAGTTGCTCCATTCCTAGTCACCTAATGCATAATAGAGATTGTATTATATTAAGTTTTTGTGCAATTGAATAAGTTATTATTTGTCTGACTAAAAAGAGAAATTATAATCATAAATATCTGGAGCTACATGTTTTTTTAGTACATTATTTGTTTAGCCAACTAAATCCCGCGAAATGTAAAGGATTAAATGAGAGGATAACTAAAACCATAGGGAATGTGGTACTGTGGAATTAAAACTTTTTTAACTATTGGAATAAAAGGGCTTATTGGTCTTGGAATTTTGCAAAAATATCGGCATTTATGTGTTTTACATGATAATTAATAAGGCTAAAATGGTCTACACATATTATTAAGAAAAATTGGAAAATATAATAACTTTGCCGCTTACATCAGCAACTCCCGTCCATTTTACTAACAGTGGTTTAACAAAGTGGGGAATCAGAAACCTAAAACCATAGCAGAAGAGTTGTCAATGCAATGCCAAATACCCAAGAGAAGGTCACTATATTTTATATTGACCTCTGGGGAGGTAGATGTAATTTACCCTAAAACAACTCTTTTTGCAAACCTATAATGGCCGTATCTGTATTGTATTTATTGTATTGTTGTATCCATATCGTGTTGTATTAGTATCTCATATCTCTTGTGTGCATCATTGGTAAGCGGGACAATGTAGTGGCTATGTGTAGATCCTGAATTCTGAGGAGCAAACGCTGTCAAGGGTTGAGCTCTCTCATGTACATATTTTTGTCCTACTCTGTTTCTGCACACCGTTAATGTACTGAATGGTATCAAACTTCATTAGTAGAGGAATTAATTTTAAAAACTTATGATGTTAATCACCAATACGTGAGTCACGCCATATACGGTACAGGGTTTCGGTTGAAGAGAAACTTATTGGAAGTTTGTGAAGTTTACAACCATGATTAGTTCAAGGTTTTAAAATGTTTGCTTTTGTTCAAATTTGGTTATTACTCAGGTAAGAAACTTTAATTTGTCGAACTTAAGCATCTAATGGTTATTGCCCACCCGAACTAATGCTTTGATGTTAATGCTATACTTCTATTAACATGGCAGACACCTTGATTACCTAACCATTACCCTGGAAAATCGTACAATTACCTCATGGGGTGTTAGCCGCACCCACAAATGATATAAATGCTACTGTTGCTTTGGCTTTACTCATGTCAATGGCATACTTATATGCAAGTCTTAGCAAAAAAGGCTTGGGCTATTTCGGGAAACACATTTAACCAACTCTAATCCTTCTACCCACTAACATCGTACAAGATTTCACAAAACCTTTATCAATTAGTTTTCAACTTCTCGGAAATATAATAGCCGATGAATTAGTAGTTTTTTCTTGTTTCTTTAGTACCTTTCGTGGTTCCTATACCCACCATGTTCCTTGGATTATTTACAAGTCGTATTCAAGCTCTTATTTTTGCAATTTTAGCCGCGGCTTATATAGGTGAATCCGTGGAGGGCCATCATTGACTATTTTTCGAAATAGTCCTTTTTTTAGTCGAGCGCAAGGCAATATATGCGTAGCTCAAAATAATCTACTTAGGGAATATAAATATACAAATTCGTTATATATGATTTAATGTTATACCAAAAAAGATTACGATATTAGAGAATTATAAAAAAAGAAATGGAAAGAGATTGAAAAGTTCTTTTCCTAAATTTTTTTTCTAAAATTCCTGTTTGGTCTACTTATATGCTAATCATTTTCCTTTCTCTCTTTGGCAATTTGTTACTTCTGAATCCATTTCATTGATTTGTATTGGATAATGCTGAATGTGCTATCTAAATGGCTAGTGATGTGCAGAAGGTTTTGTTTAGTGATGTTATTGATGGAGAAAATCCGGTCTTCCACAGGCCCTGTTATGACAAAATTTACAATTGCATTAAGGGAAATTGGGACATACAAAGAAGTGCTTAGATCCCAGGTAAGGATTTTTTTCTTCTTATTTTTCCTGATGATGGACCCTCAAAATTTAAATGCTGTGGGGATACTAGTGCCAAAGCATAATAAATGCAATGGTTGATAAATTGTTTGTCGATGTTTTAAATAAATTTTGTTCTAGATCTAGTTAATCCTTTCATGTTTAAGTTTTTTCTTTGCAGTTATTTGGGTTTGCAGAGAATTCCTTTAATTCTGAACTCTTTTTCATTTGTGGTTCTTGATTTTTTTTAGTTGCATTTTCCCTTTCTCTGCATCTTGTCCTTCATTGATGTTTCTTATTTGTTTTGTTTTGTTTTGTTTTGTTTTTTTGATTGCATTTTAATTCTATATATGAGATCTGCGTGCATTTTGGAAATGAAAATATCACATCACATATTAGTTGATCAAAAACCTTCAAAAGGCTATTTGATTGGTTGGAGGTTGGACAGCAACTTTCACCTATTCTGCTGCGTACTTTGTAGAACCTTGTATCAGTTTGGAAACTAACATCACAGCCATCAAATGCTTTCTGTCCACAAGAACTTGATAGGCGTTCATGTATTTGATACCAGCCATATTGGATGAAATAGTTTTACAAATGCAAATAGTATTCTACACCTACAAAGCGAGCTTGGCTTGTTTCAATTTGGAGAATTCTTGTTTGAAAGAAAATTGTGGATGAGTTATGTTGTATTTGAAAATCCTATAAAGTAATATAGCTTGGACTAACATTTAACATATTTGAATATGATGCCTTTCTTGTTCTACCTTCCACACAACCCATTTGAAAAGAAGATAGAAATTGTTGCCGTTTATCATGCATAATGTACGTATGTTTCTAATTTTATTTCGCTAGTGGCAGTTGGTTTTCTTAGCTTACATTTTTCATTTGGGTTTTCTCAGGTTGAGCACATGCTTAATGACCGGTTGCTCCAATTTGTTAATGTAGATTTGCAGGATGTCAAGGTAAATCTTGCTAGCTTCTACACTGTATAATGTTCATGACATGTTAGTTCCCTAACTGCTGTGGATCACATCAGACTTGCCAAAAAGATTTCTGTGGTCCAGTATTCTGTCTGGTATCAATGGCATATCACGACTTGTTGGTTTAGTGAATGGAGCAGAAATCTTCTAAACTGGCTGGGAAGTCACTCATAATCCAATGTTTCCTATAATGTAATAGCGAATCCAGTGGCAGCTATTTACTGGACTGATGCAGTCGTACTCATTGTTTCAACTTATATGGTGTAATAGCTCAGTGTTGATCTCTCTGCCTTTTAAACGTGAATCTTTGGGACATTATTTCACTTATCACATCTTCAGGGTACAGGGAATGTTCAAGCAATCAGTTCTTTACTTCTTTGCTTCTTTGCAGAATGTAGAGGGTCCTACCCCCTTCTCCCACATCCTAATTGTAGGTAATTATTAGGAATCTACAACGCTGGGATAACCTTATTGCTAGAACCTCTAGTAGCTGATCTACTTCTTTAGTGAAGTTTCTTCATTTACAAGCTGTCTGTAAGTGCTTCTTGAGCTTGAAATTTGAAACAATAAACTATCCATGTTTTGCCTGCTATGTCTTATTTCTACAAATCTGATTGGCCTTTGTGAATGCTGTCCTTTGTAGCTTACCTGATTCTAAAAAGTTAAGTTTCCCTACCTGCTCACCTATTAAAAAAAACATGCTACCAGAGTAGATTCACCATGGTCTTGCTGTATTTAAATGTCCACTGGATGAGATATGCCTTGCCCACCAGGGAGTCTGGCCTCATTTGAGGGGCCATCTTGATGGCAAAGTAATTACACTTTCTCTAACGGTTTAAGCTTTTAGATCAGCTGGTTGTTAACAACTTTTTTTTTTTGCTTTTTGAAAATAAAGCTGTATTTGTTTGCAATGGATATTTCCTTGGTACAGGAAGCTCGGAAACATTTTGACAAGGCTAGCCTTCTTTATGACCAGGTGAATCTCATCTAGGAAACTTAAAAGTTATTCTGTTGCATTTAGTGTCATTCTATGTGCTGATGTACGACCTTGTAATTGCTTAACTTTCTATTTAATAAATCTTTTCAAGTGAGGATGAAGAAGGATGGAATGACACGTGGAGTACAATTTCAAGACTAGATTATTGAGTTATGCCTCAAAGGTGCGTGTAGGTTTCTGTGCCATTCCGTGCAAATTCATCAGAACAAAGAAGAGGGAACCTGCATTTGGTCATCATTTGTAAATGGCTCAGTTTCTAGTTGACCTTGGAGAAGTTGTGAGGGTTTCTGTCTTCAGGTGAGGGGATGTATGAACAGTGGGTCCAAAAACTTGGGCCTCAAATGCTGCATGGTGCTGTCTGTGTAAACAAATGTAGGGGACTGGATAATATTCTCTTTCATTGTAGGCTTGCTTAGGAAATTTGTCCATGATGACTACTTTTTGTAGTTCGTTTGACATTCCCCAAGCTCAACATAGATGGTCTGGATGGTTTGTGTGGTGATTGAGTTGGGAGGATGTGCCAAGGTTTAAGGACTGGCAACCCCTGTTTTGTGGAGCATTTAGCAAGAGAGGAACTGTTGATGTTCAAATAAAATATAGTTGCTGACTGATAAGATGAGGCAGGAATTTTTAAGCATGCTGTTCAGTTGGTCTACTAGGTGGAAACTCTTTTCTTAATACCCATTTATAAACTTCCTTTGTAATGGTTCTGACTCTTGTATACTTTGTCTGAACTTAGTTAACAAGTTTTAGTATACAAAAGGAAGGCCTCTCTGTATTATAGTGTTATGGGTGCAATACTAATAACAATAGATGTGAAAAGAGAATTGATAAAATCAATTTGGAAGGTTTATATGTCAAATTGATTATTTTCCCTGTATCTTCACTGTTTTTTTCTTCTACCCTGTGCACCACATAAGTTTGGGAAAATTTTTATTTGTCAGATGTTTCTGAAATGAGGTATTAGCTTCTGTTTGTGAACTTGCATTCTATTGTTAGTCCATCGTCAATATTGGTTTTATTGAATCACCATGTCTGGTAATTGCATGGTGTCACGGGATTCAATAATCCTCACATCTAGTAATTGCATGGTGTCACGGGAACAAGTTCCGTTGCACTATGAAGTGTTGCCCCGTGACACATGGGAACAGGGCAATGAGCCTTTTAAGTAAGATAGTGATTCGATTTATTCTCTTTTATTCGATTTACTCACACTCCTTATTAGTTAATAATCCTAGTGATTCGATTTATTTGTTTATTCTGATAGGAAATAGGATATCTTATGCAATGAGTCATGTTTGTCAGAGGTTTACACCTTTAAGTAAGATCTAGGTTGACTTGAGCCTTAATGTTGGTCGAATGTATCCTCCGCATGCTTAATGCGAAGTGGCCGTGGCATTAGGCTAAAAGTAGCTTTCCTTCCTCTCAGCATGAAGATGGCATGTCAAAGAGTCAAAACAAAAATATGTTGGACAGAAAGGCTATAAGTTTGTTTTTAATTTTGGAGAAAAAATAGAGAAATAGTTAATGAGGAAGTTCAGGAAAGGTTCAAAGAAAAAGAGCCTGTTTTCTCACCTGTATTAAGTAATGACCTCAGACGACAACCTGGTTACCTCTTTTTGATATTTTGACATCAGAAAGCTCCTAATTCTGCAGAATTCTCATGATGTGGAAAAGCAATCAGATTGAGTTACAGCATTTTCAAGAAAAAAAGCATCAATATTTAAGCTTTGATTCAGTTTGAAGTTACCTATCTTTACTCAAAAATGCTTGAGTGGGTGCACATTTGGAGCTCACAAACATTACTATACTTCCAAGGATGCACCCAATTCTATTTTTAGAATTTTGGAAGTGTATTTAGTGCCGCTCTCCCTATAGGTTTTTCTCCATGGTACATCCTGGATTTACTATCTCCATAGGTCATGGATCTAGCTGTTTTCTGGAGGCTGTACAAATTCCACTATATAACGGACTCACAGAAAAACAAGATGGCTGAATTTGTATCCCCCCCCCTCCCCAACCAAAATAATACATATATATATATATAATAAAAAGGAAATAAGATTTCAGAATGGAAGCCCAAAGATGTTCAGAGTTCTGTTTTAGTATGCCATACTGGTGTTTATTTGCCTCATTAACTGGTTGATAGGGCAAGAAAGACCCTGAATTATAGTCTTGCTTCCATGCATATGTACCTGACTAAGGTTTAGTTATGCTGTTGTGGCTTTACTGAGAAGTTCTGTAAAAATTGGTTGATAGATTAGCTTATAAATTTGAATATTTTAATAGGTGATAAATTAGATTGATGGATTTGATTACTGAGTTCATATTTAATTGTTAAGTATATTGCATGCTGCAGGCTCGTGAGAAGTTTCTGTCACTTAGGAAAGGTACAAAGAATGATTTAGCTACTGTTTTAGAGGAGGTATGGTTCAACATTGCACCCAAAATTTTTTCTCACTTTTGAATATAATGGTCGAACTTTGTTGTGGACATCTTTCATTCTTCAAATTGAAATATATATTTGAAATATTACAGGATCTTCATAATGCAAGGTCTTCTTTTGAGCAAGCTCGCTTTAACCTGGTGCGTCAATTTTTTGCACTTATGACATAACTGGTTGTCCAGTGAAATCACAGCTTCATAAATCTTGCATATTATACTAGTAACTAGTAAGATTTAAGTTTTCTAATTTGGAAGCATCTATCCAGGTAACTGCTCTTTCGAATGTTGAAGCAAAAAAGAGGTTTGAATTTTTGGAAGCAGTTAGTGGTACCATGGATGCTCATCTCCGTTACTTCAAACAGGTGAATGATTTGATGCAACTCTTTTTATGTGTAGTCCTCATAGATCATGGGTTTCCTAAGCCTTTTTTATTTGTAGGGCTATGAGCTGTTGCATCAGATGGAGCCATATATCAATCAGGTCTGTTTCTTATATTTATCTCTTACTTATATTTGCCATATAAAAATCTTTTAGTTCTGGTAATGGGTGGTGGGTTTACAAGTGGGGTGTCTAGATCAGAACCTTCAAATTGGAGAAAGGAATGACAGTGAAAAAAGGGAAACAAAAAAAGAAAAAAAAAGAGATCTCTTTAAAAAATTTAGAGGCTCGCCTACATATGAGTTATTGAACTTAATTATCTGGGAAAAGTGTGCAAAAATACATCCCTTTTCAGTATCAGCCCCTCTCCCAGAAAACAAGTGCCCTTTTCCCCCAATGACCAAAGTTAATTCAGAGGTTAAAGTGTGTTTGGTATGTATTGTCCATTTGGCAACTCCATTTCATTCTAATGCCTTTTTTTTTTTTTGGGTGTGATGGAGATGGGCTACCCTGGAACCACCAACATACCCTGCCAAGTTGGCTAGCACCTTGTTCTTATACTTGGCAGTGAAATGGCCCCTGATTGGGCAGGATGGTGGACAAGAATTGGCGTTGCTAACCCAAACTAGTTTGGACCATGCTTAATTGTTCTTGATGTATTTTGTACATTTCTTAGCTTGTGTCTATCCATAAATTGGAGATGTTTTGAGGTCCAGGTCTTAACTTTGTCTATCCAGAATAGTTATTAAGAGATTATTGAGTTTTTGAGCTTTTTAATTACTAATCACAGTTAGGTTGAAGAATCATTTGTTACCTGTAGGTCTTGACTTATGCACAACAATCAAGAGAAAGGTCCAACTACGAGCAGGCAGCTCTTAATGAAAGGATGCAAGAGTACAAGCAGCAGGTAGATCGAGAAACCAGGTGGTTTTCAGATGGCTCTAATGGATCTCCTAATGGAGATGGCATACAAGCAATTGGTAGAAGTTCACATAAAATGATAGAAGCGGTTATGCAATCCGCTGCAAGGGGAAAGGTTATAGAGTTCATTCTTAGTTGATGAGGAACTGTATATTGTCTTCTTGTTTAGTTTTCACTTTTATTTCCTAATTATTTTTTATACTCTGCATCTCTACCTCTAAACCACAATTGCATTTCAGGTTCAAACTATTCGACAAGGTTATCTTTCAAAACGTTCCTCAAACTTGAGAGGTGACTGGAAAAGAAGGTTTTTTGTTCTTGATAGCAGAGGAATGCTGTATTACTACCGCAAGCAGAGCAGCAAACCATCTGTAAGTAAATTATTTGGTATATATCTGGATTCTGATGGATTGAAGTCCATTGTTTATTTGTGTTCTCAATTTATGTCCCGTTCTTTTGTCATTATCATTGAGTTTTTCTTAGGGATCTGGCAGTCAACTTTCTGGTCAGAGGAATAGTTCTGAACTTGGTTCTGGACTTCTGAGTCGCTGGCTTTCTTCTCATTATCATGGCGGAATACATGATGAGAAATCTGTTGCCCATCACACTGTGAACCTGCTGACGTCAACGATAAAAGTTGATGCTGACCAGTCAGATCTGAGGTTTTGTTTCAGAATTATATCACCGACAAAGAATTACACCTTGCAGGTATTCTTACTTCAGCTTTCACCATTTTTTAGAGTTTTTTAGATGACTTTTTTTATGATACTTGAACCATTATATTTCTGAACAGCAATGGAATAACAATTAGATAAAGTTAACATTTTGCATGAGAATGATGCTTGTATTTGCTTGTCAGTGCAGGCAGAGAGTGCCATGGATCAAATGGACTGGATTGAGAAGATAACTGGGGTTATTGCTTCATTACTGAGTTCTCAGCCTCCTGAGAGGGTAATTCTTAATCTATGATATCATTTTGGCTCTTTGATTTGATGCTTGTTTGATTATTGATAACTGTTTTCATTTCAGTGTTTGCCAGCTAGTCCCATGGGAGGTAGTCTTCATCGGTCTGCCAGTGAGAGTAGTTCATTCGAAAGTTCTGATTTTGATCATGCAGGAGTTGAAGATCACACATCTGAAAGGCTTGTCTCTGGACATCATGACCGTGCATTAAAAAGTTCACAACAGCATCGTCCCTGTACAAAAAGTGAGAAGCCAATTGATGTTCTGCAAAAAATATGTGGAAATGATAAATGTGCTGATTGTGGTGCCCCTGAACCAGACTGGGCATCCTTAAATCTTGGCGTTCTTGTCTGCATTGAATGTTCTGGGGTTCACCGTAACCTTGGCGTGCACATATCGAAGGTAAATGATAGGCTGCCGTGTATTATAATGGCAACATACTTGCAGTTGTACCTAATTGTTTGATGCATATTTCTTAACCAAATTAGAAATGGTTCCGTTCATTTAATAGTTTACATTTGTCTGAGGAAGACATGAATGCCAGGTGCTTAAGCAAAACATGCTAGAAGAAATCACAATGCGGAAGCTATTCATTATGCTTGATCACAAATCACTGTAAATCAATCACACAATGAGACTCGATCTTTACATGTAGAGCCCCCGAACAAAGTAAAAACCACATGATTGTAGTCCAACCGACCATTCCACTATAACCAAGAACAAAAGGCAAGTTGCAACAGGATTGTAGTCCAACCAATCAAGTCACTATAACCAAGAATAAAATACAAGTTGCAACTTACAACCCAACCCTATCCTATTTGATGCGCCTCAGGTGTTGAATCAACAAACTTGTGGGTGTGCTTGTTTTGCCAGTCAAATCCCACGATCTTTGTTCTTCAATAGATGTTTGAGTATCGAATCACCATATACCTCTGAACTTCACCTTGAACTAAGTTGAATAGTAAAATATGGATTTAAGGTTTGAAGAAAATAGAATGAGAGATAGAAAAGAAGAAAAGAGATGAGAAGAAAGAGTTTAGGGAGGTTAATTAGCCTCCTTCATCCCGCATATCATATTTATATTATTAGGTCAAAGATAAAGATAAGTACAAGAATCCTATTAAGGAAATAAAGTAAAAATAGAAAAGAATTAAACTAATAAACTCTCAACAAACTAGACACAATCCATCACCATCTTGGAGTCCACAAAGATTATCTTCACTAATGTGTGAGAATGATATAGCTTAGAGAGTGATCAAGTAAGAGAACATAACATGAGGCTTATTCTCTTGTTCTTCAAGCATAGTTTGGTCTTCTCCTACTTTCTATTTTTAGTAGGATAGTTCTCGTGTGAATGAAAGATTAATTCGGCATGTTTTTCAAAGCCTGAATAAAACAGAAATCTTAAAAGACAGCCCTTTTACTCAAGCTAACGAATAGCTAATTTAAGACAACTACTAGTTCTAAAAATTATTACAACACAAAATAAGCAATTAGAACTCAACTTTGTTTTGTCTAGTGGATTGCCAACACTATTTAGGATTCTAGATGCTAACAAAGGCCTAGTAAATGAAGCTCTTGACAAGTTTTGATAGGAGTACACCTTTGGAAAGTAAATGAGATGTATGAGAGTGTTCATCTAAAAGGACTATTACTGACATGCCCCTTCATTTGGCTTCTCCTCTTTTGTAGTAAGTAATATTAAAGGATTGTTCACAGTTTGGAGAGCTCTTACGGTGAATTTAATTAGGGGTTAATTGGTGTTGAGTCCTATTTTAAGAAATTCATTAGGGATAAGTCATATTCACTGATTATTTATTCCACTAAGTTATTTTTAAAATTTTATCTAATTGTTGACTTTTTTACCCTTAATGATTAAAACATGATAGATACATGTGCTGTTATATGCAAAAATGAGGACTTCATAAATATATCTATATAAAAATGCTCTCTTTTCCTACAAAAATATCTAAAATATAAAAATGAGAATTTGATTTTCTAAGTATAGGCTTTGGCAAATGTCTCTTTTTCTCATTTCGCGTGTTTCTACTGTTCTCATTTCTGCAACATAACAATAATCGTAATGTCCTCATCTTTTGATATGATTTTCATTGATTTTTGGTTGTCTATATTCGATTTTTTGGTTGTTTGATATATGATTCTATTTTTCATTTTTATTTTCTTTGTAGCCGAAAATGAGGAATTCATAAGTATACATATGCGACAATGTTCTTGTTTCCTTCAAAAATATTTAAAATCTAAAATTGAGATCATGCTTTTATATGTATACTTTTTTGGCAAATGTCTATTTTCTTGTATCATGTGTTTGTAATTTTCTCATTTATTTTAGAGTTGTTTTCGAATTGATATGTAATTTTGATTCGCGCAACATCAATTTATAAAATGAGGGTATTTTTGGAACAAATATATAAAAGGGGACTTATCCTAAAATGAATCTTATAATGGGATTAATCTCTAAACAAAAGCTACAAATAGGACTTGGGGCTGAATGACCTTTTAATTAGTTATTGTTGTCTTGGTTCAGTCTCTTCCTGGTTCTCATCTGATTTATCTAGATGTGATTGATTTTTTCATGGTAACTCTTTTTGAAAGAATGTTAGCATTTTCTCTCAATTGCGCGTGTTAAGGCAGACACTTTTGGTACTATTGCAGGACTTGTCATAAATACACTATAGCTTGCTGACATGCAGACTCAACAAATGGAATATTGTTGAGAAACCAAACTAACCCTTGTCTCCTAATCAATTGGAATAGGCTACATGAGTTCTTTATTGCCCTGCTCTTTCAAACGCTCTGTATACTTAGTTGAATCTAATAAATTCATTTCCTTCTTTGCTACATCCCATGTCAATGCGGCTCTTCTGCACCCCCTAGCATTACCATTTGTACTGATTCTATCACTTTTTGATGTACATGATCAAACTTTCTTCGTCTATTCTTTGTCAACTTATCTTCAATTGTTGGTACGTATGTAACGTATCAACAAAATTGAAAGGAAAATTTTATAAAATATGGAAGGGCAATGTGCTTTACGGGACACAATGTTGGTTACCTAAGAAATGGAACATTAATAAAATAAATTTAAACTGAGATGAGGACACTAAGACGGTATATGGATGGGAGCAGATTGAAAATTAACGTATCGCTTAGTGAGCGTTGATATTTTGCAAACTTGGTTTCAGTGAACAACTCTAAGCATATTTCAAGTTTTTTTTTTTTGGGCTGAATCCAATTAAGATTATGATACTATAGTATTTCCCCCCCTACAGTTAGGGTGAATACATTTTGAACATCTTTGCTCTCTCCAGCAGGGTGCTGTTCAATTGTGTTTGTGTTTAGCTCTTAGTGTTGTGGTTGGTTCCTGTTGCAGGTAAGGTCGCTAACACTTGATGTTAAGGTTTGGGAGCTTTCAGTGATAACTTTATTTCAATCTTTGGGCAATACCTTTGCAAACTCAGTCTGGGAGGAACTCTTGCAATCGAGAAGTGGATTTCAAGTTGATCTTGTACATAAAGGGTAAATAATCCAAACACAAGTGAATTAAATTTTAACTAATACTGTAAAAAAAGGCTTGTTACAATCAGTTTGATCTCCTGAATTTGGGCCTTTTTTTGGATGTTGCTAATATTCCCTTGCTGTTCTGATGATGAAGCTTGTACAAATCTGACAAACCACAGCTGCTTTTTATTGGCAAGCCTAGTCATGCTGATTCCATTTCATTAAAGGAGAAATTCATTCATGCAAAGGTGTGAATTATTGTCTTCTCTTTTGATTGCACTTGACTTTGAGTAGAGAATATTTATTTTCTGACTCTTTAACTCTGGCTTTTATAATCTATATAACTACCAACTTAAATCATATTTAATTGTGCATAAGTTTGACCCTCGTGCAGTGGTTTCCTTTGAGACACTGCATGACTCGGTCTTGCAAATTTAAGGAGGCAGTTAGACTTTTTCATTAAGCACCTTGTAGGAGATCTGCTAATATGTGTTTCTGATGATATTCTGGAGTTGCAATTTGTGAGGGTATCTTACACTTTAACCTTCTAAATTTTAGTGTTCTGTGCCTACCTTCTATTTGCTGAATTTCTAAAAGCTGCTTGAAATTTTGAAGTTCATGTTGTTTTATTCTGATTTCAGTATGCAGAGAAACTTTTTGTTCGGAAGCCCAGGGACAATTTTACAGTGACACAGCAGATCTGGGAGGCTGTGCGTACAAATGACAAGAAAGCTGTATATCGTCTCGTTGTCAACTCTGAAGCAGATGTGAATGCTGTCTACAAGCAAGCATCTTGTGAATCTTTAAACCTTGCCAAAGTAATGCTGCAACAAGAGCAGACAACCCTTAATCACAGCTCTAGCTGCTCAACTGAGGAATCGTCAGCGAAGTCCCTTAGTACTTCAAACTTAGCGGGTACAAGCGATGTCCTTGCAATGGAGGATCTTGAGGGATGCTCCTTGCTTCATCTTGCATGTGAAACTGCAGACATTGGCATGCTGGAGCTCCTTCTACAGTATGGTGCAAGCATAAATGCTTCTGATTCAAGAGGTCAGACACCACTCCATCGATGTATTTTTGGAGGCAAGACTACATTTGTCAAGCTGCTTCTTACAAGGTAATTGATGATCTTGATCACACATTCTTTCCAGGTTTTCACTGTTACAATATCTGAAATTATGTCCCTCCCTGTGAAAGTTGTGCTTTCTAAGGTTTTCTTGTCTCGCCGCTCCTATATGTATAAAAGCTGCTATCTTGCACTGCCTAGACCTAAATGTCTGCTGCTATGGTCAACTTAGCTACAGAAGCATTAGATAACATGTTGGTACCTGACACTTCAATTCGGAGGAGAGAGAGATTTATTTAATCAAGTTGTTTTATTTATTTATTATTCACCATACCTTTAGTTACAAGCGGTCTAAACTCTAGGACCTTGGGCATTTGTTAATAGCACTTTAAAATGGTAAGTTACAAAGGTTGTCATATTAATTATTAATCAATATTATGGACTAATATCTTTATGATTATCATTGGCTTCTCCTGGTGAGGAGGTTTTGTTTCTAGATTCATCAGCTGATGAAAGAGCTTATTATATTTCAAACACCTTATATTATGTTCCTTTCCATGTCCTCCTTCCTTTCTTAATATCTAAAGTCTCTGTCCGATGTAAAGTCGATGCATCTTTTCAACTCTTACCTCTTATTTTATGCACCTAAGCGCAAATCAAGTACCTAGGTCAAACTGAAAAATCTTCTCTTCAACTACAGGGGAGCAAATCCACATGCTGTTAACAGGGAAGGTAAGACCCCTCTTGAGGTTGCAGTGGAATCAAATTTTGAGGACAGTGAGGTTCTTCCTCTATTATCGGATTCAAATGGATAGTATTCTTAAAGGATTTGGTAAAGGGCTTTAACATTGAAGCTGGATTGCCCCAGTTTGAACAAGTGTTGAGGTGTCTGTTCGTTTTTCTATAATTATAAATCACAAATTCAAGGGCTGATTACATCGCTAGTGAAGGGGCAGTGGGGACAAGGTTTGCCGGTCTGAGCAGATTGGTGGGTTAGCTTTCATGTGTCTAGGTGCCCAAGCAAATTGGTGCTGGGATTGTAAATTTAAGATGGCTGTATGTGTCTTGATGTGAAAGCTGCCTTGAGCTTTGAGCCTACGGGCTTTGTAATGCAGTGTGTTGTTTTCCTAGTTTGTCGGGTTCCTCATTAAAATTTTTTTTTTGGGGGGGAGGGGCGTTGAGGGCATTATTTGTTGTGTACATTTTGTATTATTTGTTCTTTTGCTAGAGTGGGCGTGAACTCAACTCTTTGTACACTCTTTAAGTTAGATTAAAGCCAGAAAATCTCATCGGTCTTAGTTTGTCAATGGCTTTGTTTGAGTCAGATGGAAAGAGAATTATGTGTGAAAGGGGAGAAATTGTTAGGTGATTGTTATCACAGTTGCATATTTATGTCGAGCCTAGCTACGAATTTTCGTGGAGCCTACTACGCATTTTCGTGAAGCCTACTGCCAAGTGCAGTCTCTAATGAATGTGTAAATGTGATCACTCTAGAAGTGGTGGGCTCGAACGGCTTAATAATTACTGGTAGATGGGGTTTGTGCTAAAAGAATCTAAAGAAATTGACCAAGTTTAGCCATTCCATTCCTCTAATAACTGAACAGTGTACACCATTTGTACATGAAGCTGATTCTCTGTGGTCTCTTGAGTACAAATGCAATGCTGGCTATTCTCCTTGCTTTGGGCAAATGGGTGGCCCCTCTGAAGACCGGATAGCTATCTGCATTTTATTTTGAAGGCTCTTGGTTGGTGTTAAACATTTTTAAATGAAAGGTGAGGAGTTTAAGCCTGTTAAAAGCCAAGTGTGAGAGTGAATGTACGTGTATATTTTTTTAAAAAATAATAAATTGTTAATTGTAGCATTCAAAAAAATCATTCTAGAAGATTTCCTGGAAATGGGGTTTTCGCTTGGAACGCCTTGGGAGCTCTAAATTTTCAATTCAGTATTTTCTTAGAATTTTGAATTAAAAAATTCTAAAAATATTTGAGTGGTTATCGACTAAAAAAGAGATCCCAAATCTTAATATTTAAAATTTTAAAAAGATTTTCTAAAAGAGTTTTTTAAAAGATATTTTGTAGGAGATTTCCTTAAAAAGATTTTTCAGAAGATTTCCTATAAAAATATTTTATAAGAGATTTTTCTTAAAATAGAATAAAATTTATGTTAGGATATCTAAAAATTCGATAAAGTATTTTTTTTAATCAAAGTTTAAAAAAAATTACCATATTTCTGGCATTTTTAGTTTTTGAATTTCAACTATTTTTTTTAATTCTCTAATACTTCAAAATTGACAAAAATAATCTAATAAATGTGAATAAATATGTCTACATTTGAAAAGCATAACTATAGATTAAAAAAAAAACTTTTTATATATTTTGAAACACAATGAAATTTTAACAAATAATTAAAGTTAAGAATATAAGAGATAAAATTTACCCAGCCCATAGACGTTGGGGTTGTGTTCTAATTTATTTTGTTCGGGTGAACTTATCCAATTTGATAAAACTTAGGAACGTGGCAAAAACAGGACAACAGTATCTCATGTACATATTTAGATAAAAAAAATATAAATTATAAATTATATATAGAATAAAATAAAATTATATAAAATATAAGCTATTGATTAAACATTTAAAAATTTTAAAACTAGAAAAAATACAATAATTTTTTAAGATAAAAAGAGTATTCTAATTATTATCTTAAAATTACTAATAAAATATTAAATTATTAATTTCGAGACCTACATGGGCAGAAAAAAAAAAGTAACATCTAAAACGACTAAAGAAGATAAATCTGGGACAAATTAAGTTAAATTTGTAAAAAATTCACCATGTTGCTATTTTTAAAGTTACGAAGATAAATGGATAAAAAAGAAGAAGAAAGTTTACAAATAATTTATAGATTAAGAGGGGTTCAAAAGTTCATAAACGGCAAGAAAATTTAATAGAACCTTCAATGTATAATTTTTAATATTATTAAAAATATTTAATTATAAAATTTAAAATAAGGTTATAAACATTTTCTAAAATTACAGATATTAATTTACTCGATAGAGAAAATAAAAGTCTTTTGTATTAAAATACTTTTTGTTTTGTTTTGTTTTGTGTGTTTTAATTTTATCATAATATTTTAAAATAATTTTTCAGTGGGCAAAGGGTTGGACCCATACGAATAGTATATGGTAACTTATTTGTTAGGGTGTTGGAAATAAAAAAAATACATTTAATAGAATTTCTTTCGTAATTTTATAATTTCTTATATTTTATTAAAAATATTTTTAAGAAAAATAAAATTATATTTTCTATAATGAATTTAACTAAATTATGCTATTTTTTAAAATTAATGTTTAAATATTTTGAATATTATAAAATATCAAAATAATATATATAGGATTTTAGGTAAATCACACTGACCTCTCCTAAAGTTTATGATAAAAACAAAAATATTATTTCTGATTTTTGAAAAATTAATTTATTATTATTTTACTCTTGCAATTAAATTAATTTTTTTAATTAATTAATTAATTAAAATGAAAAAAATCAATGTTTGAGAGAAAGTATGTAGAAGGTTCTAAAAAGATCGTATCTATGCTTGAAAGTTGAACTTGAATGACAGAATTAAACCAAACTGTCCTGTGGAATCCCTTAGCAGCGATCCATCGATCGTTTTCATGCTTTCCTTTGTGAACAATATTCGGCAATGAGTTTCCATCATCTTGAATCAACATGTTGTTCAGATAAAATAGAAAATATTAGTGATATTTTAAAAATTAAAAAAAGTATTTTTATTTTTATTAAAAATTTTAAGAGATGTTAATGTAATTTATCTTAAGTTTTTTTATTTCATGCATAGCTAGTAATTAATGAAAAAAATTAAAATTATTTATTTTAAAAAATTAAGTTTGTAATATTTATATAAATATCTTATTAAATTATTCTATTTTGCTATATATATATATATATATATATATGTGTGTGTGTATATGTATATATATTCTTATCATTTTTAATCACAAAAAGGCAAACCTGGAACATATTCCAGTGGTTCCGAATGGACGGTCGAGGCTTCAGAGGAACACAATTAAAGGCCCGGATTTTTCCTTTTATTCGTCGTCGCACATTGTTCGATGTCTCGCTTTCGGCCTCCGGACAGCGAAGTCACTCACGCCCAGCACCAAACAGCAGGAAGCAGGAAGCAGGAAGCAAGAAGCATCACTCATCGGCTCCTACAGACGTGGCCTCGACCCCACGCCTGCCCAAGGCGGGTATCCAATATTTGTCATTTCGCCATTCGCAGACACAGAAGAGAGAGAAACCCAAGGTTCTAGAGAGAGAAAGAGAGACAAATGGAGATTAGAGGGAGAGGGGTATCACATTCTCATCCTCATCCTCATCCTCATCCTCATCGTCTTTGTTACTAGCACCCGTTCTGCTCTGCAACTGGGACTCCAACGCAGTTCTGATTCTTCCTTCTCTAATTGTAGTTTTTCACACTTGAAAGAAACTGTTAGGGTTGGTTTGTTAGCATTCCGAGCTTCGTCGAAGTAAAAGAAAACGGCCGACTCAGTTTGGCATTCGCCCAGTCTGACTCGGATCTGTGACTTCTTCTTCTTCTTCTTCTTCTTCTTCTTCTTCTTCTTCTTCTTTTATTGGAATTCTACAAATTTGTTAGGCATAATCTTATTCGTGGACTCGCATTCCTTTTTATTTATTTTTGCTCCTGAGGAGTTTTTGAGACTTTTGAGTGGGAGTGTACGCAGCTTTTGTGTGTATTTCGCATATTCGCCTTCTCATTTTGAATTCGATTCGTCTGAAAAGGTTGGAATCGATGGCGAAATGATTCTAGATGTCTTTCTCTTGAAGCTCTCGACGATCGAAGATATGTGATTTTTAAAATTTTATTTTTTTGTACCTGATATGTCCCAGCTATATATAAGCTATTGAAGCTTCTCTGGTCTGGTAGTTTCTCTGTGGTTTTATCTCGAGAAATGGAGGAGTATTTTAAATTTTAGCTGGCTTTTGAAGTCTTGGAAGTCCATTATCTCAGTTGTAGTCTGAGCGTGGGAGCTTGCTATATAGTCCTCGTGAAAATCTGCGGGTTAGTTTGATTTTTTAGCTCCTACTCCGAATAATCTTGATTTTAAAAGTATCTTAGCTGCTTTCTATGGAGAAGACAAGCTCTGTAAATTTGGAACTCGTCATTTTGGTAATTTCCCTCTTATGCAACACGTCCGTGCAATGCAAAACGAGGTCTATTAATCATATATCCGCAGAACCTCCTTTGCCATCTAGGGCACCGGAGCTCAGGAACATGCTTCAACGGATCATTCTGAGCATTTTATTTGGAGGTATAACGGGTTTGATTTTTGCCGTTCTTTTCGCTTATGTAGCTGGGTGCGTGATTCGGTTCCTTGGCAGAACCCCAATTCTCAAGGGGCCAGTTATATTTTCCCCAAATATTGCTCCCAAGACGCTCCAATCGGCTCTTGCAAACGAAAACCAGTTGCTGGGGTCGAGCCCTAACGGGAAGTACTACAAAGCAGTTCTTGACAATGGGGTCACAGTTGCCGTCAAGAGGCTTGAGCCTTTCGAAAATGGGTCTCCACAGATTCAGAGTAAGTCGGTCAAGAGGCAGATGCAGAAGGAGCTGGAAACCCTTGCTGGCTTAAGAGATAGGAATTTGATGAGCTTAAGGGCTTTTGTTCGCGAATCATTCAACAGGGTTTCTTTGGTTTATGCTTATATGGCCGGTGGGAGTCTTGAAGACGCGATGAACAGAGTGAGGGAAAACCAGTTGCAACTGAACTGGGAACTGCGGCTTCGGATTTCGGTGGGGATAACTAAGGGCCTCCGGTATCTTCATTTTAGCTGCACACCCAGAGTCCTGCACTGCAACTTGAAGCCTTCCAATGTGATGTTGGATGCAGAGTTTGAGCCAAGACTGGCAGATTGTGGGTTGGCTAAACTGGTTCCCAACTTGAATGGACCGCTATCTGGGGGCTACACTGCTCCGGAGTGTTTCCAAAACTGCAGGTATTTATTGAAATAAGCACACAAAGTTGGACTTCACGTGTTCTAATTCTATGCAATTTCGTTATGGATTCAGCAATCGTAATTGTAACTTGGGTTTAATTTCGTTGCTTGGTCTTTTTATTGTCTAACGTGATCTTGAGAGATTGCAACTAAAAAAATCTTGCATTTACTGTGGTTCTTTGTTTGCATTATCAACTAACCTTTCTATCTTTGTATTTTTAAGCTTTTCATTGGAAAAAGGGGGGGGGCGGGGGAGGGTGGCGCTTATTAATAAATTTTGCAACTGGACAACGATGGCGGATTGTTTGTGTCTGTCGTGTGGGTTATGTATACCTTATAACCAGAATGAAAATTTGATTCAATTTGTTTTTACTGAAAGTGGATATTTGGTTTTATTTCAATAGGTATACTGATAAGAGTGATGTGTTCAGCTTTGGGATGATACTGGGTGTGTTGTTAACTGGAAGAGATCCCATGGATCCATTCTTTGGAGAATCGGGCAGTGGAGGGAGTTTGGGTCGGTGGCTACAGCATCTGCAGCAAGCAGGGGAGGCACGAGAAGCACTGGATAAGAGTATTCTTGGGGAAGAAGTAGAAGAAGATGAGATGCTGATGGCAGTGAGAATTGCCGTGGTATGCCTATCTGATTTGCCTGTGGATCGACCTTCAAGTGATGAGCTTGTTTCTATGCTCACCCAACTGCATAGTTTCTGATGGATGTAATGTAAGAGATTAATTTCTTGAAGAAAAATATTGAGTGCACATGCATCGAACGTAGATTCAAACACACTTTTTTCACATAGGTCGGATATCTTATGTGATTGTGCCACTTGTTCCATGTGAAAGAAGTGTGTTTGGATTTGTCTTCAATCGAATTTGTGCACGCAGCAAAACTGTGGGTGGGGACCGTATATAGAATTTAATTAGGGGGTAAACTCATAACCCCTATCCCGGGGAGCTTTTGGTTGTTTACACAGCTTCCAATCCATGTGCAGCCCTCCCCTCGCTCATATCAGCTGCCTGCTTAGGCTTGCAGTGGAATCAACCAAAATGCTCTGCACGTTTTCATTTCCTAGGGAATTTGTTTTCAGTGATAGCCTGGATAAAGAGTTTGGTCTTCAATCTTCATTGTGTGTGTGGAGTTGGCCCTAAGGAGAGCGTTGAGTTTTTTGGGATTGGATTGGGTACTGTAATTTTGTGGGATTGGGACCATTGGGTTGGGTACTGTAATTTTGTGGGATTGGATTGTGCATGTAAATTGACTAAGAAGCTGATGATGATGATGATGATGATGATGATATACAGGGGATTGTAATTGGAAAAAGAATATGTTCAATCATATGCTCTGCCTGGGATGGTGGGGTTTATTTTGACAACTTTTATTGAAATTGCATTATGTTTGCCATCACATCAATTGAGTTTCTTTATCGGCTCTCATTGATTATCAACTTAAAAATTATTTTTTATTTAATATTTTTTTCATTTTTTAGTTAGCAAGTTTTTTTTTTTTTTTAATTGAAGGGCAACTTGTTTGGTAAATTAAGTTTTAAGCTAATTTTTTTAAAAACTTGTTGATTGGATAATTTTTTTAATTTGGACAGTATTATATTTTACGCAATTAATTATAGTAAATAAATTATGAAGTATGATGTTATTGTAGAATCTAAATAAAATATTTTAAAATTATTAAAGAGCTTTTAGCCCAAAGTTTTAAAAAATAAATTTTAACATTAAGATTCATCAATAAAAATTTTAACACGCAAGATTTGAATGTGCGATTTTTTTAAAAATAATCTTCAAATAAATAAATTTATCTGTTTTGCATAATAAATAAATAAAATTATTTGTTTGATATTTATATATTTAATATGCAAACAGATAAATTTATTTATTTGCATATGAACACAGATAATATAAATAGATAAATTTATCTAGATTATTTATACATATTTTAAAAAGGTATATATAAATTTATATATGTTCTTTATACGTGTTTTTAATAAAATATAGATAAATTTATCTGTGTTTTATACATACTTTGAGAAAGTACATATAAATTTATCTGTAATTTTTATACGCACTTTCAATAAAATAAATAAATTTATCTATATTTTTTTACATGCGCGACATAAAAGATAAATAAATTTATCTGTATTTTTTATATATGTTTTGAAAAAATGCAGATAAATTTATCTATTTTAAGGTATTTTTTGTTTCAAAATAATCTCACGCGTTAAAATTTTTATATGGATGAAATTTACTTATTAAAAAATCTTATATTGAATAAAAAATAATAAATAATTTATAAATTGTACTGTTTACTAATATTTTGAATAATTTATTAAATTTTTTATTTTTTAATTTATTTTTTTATTATAAATATACATTATTATTATTATTATTATTTTATTAAAAAGGTCGAAAAAAGTAAGTACTAAAATCAGGGTCAATGACGTCATACTTCTTATTTATCATATTTTATGGTGCACACAATTTTATCGTGCAATAAAATCGAAGTTGCAGGGCATGATTGACAATTAATTTAATTCTCTTTGTGTGTGTGTGTGTGTGTGTTTTTATAGCTAAAATTTTAAATTCAGTTTAAAGTATCTTATTTTGTAAATAGTTTTTAAGTTTGTTTTTTTAGAAGCGGATGATTGATAATTAGTTTAATTTTTTCTTAAATTTTTATTTAAAAGATTAAATTAAATTTAAAATATATTATTTGATAAATTTGTTTTTAGTTAAAAAATTAAATTGAGTTTCAAATATATTATTTGGTAAATTTATTTTTAAGGTAAATTTTTTAAAATTAATTAATTGGGTAAAAATTTATATTTAAATTTTTGTTTAAATTGAATAGTACTATTCTTTTATATAATTAGTTATAATATTATATATAATTAGTGTTGATAGTAAATAAAAGTTTTATTTTCTTTTAAATTAAGGTGAGAGAATTTAAATAGAGTGCTTTAAGAATTGCTGTTTTGATTTTATTTTTTTATTTTTTTTAATATTTCTTTGCTTTTTTGTCAAATAGATTATGTTATTTTTTTTTTGTATTTTAGCTAACAAGTTAAAAAGCTTTAATTGCCAATTAAGCCTCTATTATTTTAATTATAATTTCTTACTTTGTAAAATTCTCTTCAAGATAAACCAAAGGAGTAGGAGTGCTCATGATCAAGTTGCTTGAAAACGAAATGCCATGATTTGATTACAATTTATACGAATTATATCAAAAAATGACAAGAACTCAATAAATCCTACGAATTAAAGATTATATTTTTTTTCTCTCTTATTTGATCTTCTCTCAATACTCAAATAAAAATTTTCTAAATGAATGCACACGAAGAAGAACTAGAATACGCCTCAAGTCTTCTACCATGTTCACGTATGCTTGATCACGAACGTACAGTGAGCTTTAAATTTCATGACCTAACCCTAACTCGACTGTCTCTCCTTAATATCACCAAAATATTAAGAAACCCTACTTGCCAAAAGGGTTATGACGTATATATATAGGTTATAGCAGGGACTTAAAGGGTAAATAAAATTCGAACTTCTTATGTAATTAGGAAAAACTTAATTCAATCCGAATTAAATTTCTAATTACATAAGTTATAATTCGTACCATTAAAAAATTATAATTGCACTCTTGATCTTATATCAAAAACAAATTTTGAGTTCTATGCTATTAAATTCTTAATTATCTCCCCATGTTAAGATTACAGATACATGTCGATTAAATTAAATTACTGATAATTTTATTTAATTGACTACTTATAATTTTTTTAGGACCTTTCACTTAACTTATTTGATATGTCGAATACAAAATTTACCTGCAGGATTTGACATAATCAAAACTTATAAACTTCCTTAAGCGGTTATTGTAGGGACCCGGTCACTAGTAATTTAAAAATATTAATTAAAACATGTCATGACGTGTTCGGTAAAGAAAAATAATTTTTCAAAAAGAAGTTTGGAAAAAAATATGTGAAAAATGTATGAAAAAAAGTGATATACCTTCACTATTTTGATTAGAATTTTCTGTTCAAAATGAATTCTGATATGAGGCTAGAACCATTGGAAAGTAAATTTTTGGGACTTCAATTTGAACACAAGAATAACCTTATTCAAAGTTCAGATGAAGAAGATATGATCGTCTAAAATCGGGATAACAGTGTAGTCGCGAAATTGCGTCAGGACGAAAATATAGGCGTCTGGACAAAAATTTAGGCGTTCGGACGGAATGTGTCGGGGATAAAATTTAAAAATCGGGTTTTGGGGATATTCTTTCATTTTCTCTTCTCATCTCTCTCTAGAACGAAAGGGAGACCTCAGGATTGATTTTAGTGATCCTTTGAAGTCTTCCTTACTTTATTAGAGTGGATTTCTTGTCTCTCTCCGGTGGACATCTATTGAAGGCTTGAGCTTGGCGTTGGAAGTTTATTTCTCACCGTTTGGTTGGAGATTTTGGTCCATTGAAGCTTGTTCGGGTTTGATTCTAATTGCTAGAGTTTTAAAAAAATAGAATTTACGATTATCCTTAAAAATCTATGTGATATGAGTTGTATATCTGAAAATATATACATAAAAATATGAAAATGATGTTTGAAATCCTAGGCTTAGGTTTGATGATGGATTTAAACAAATCTTGAACTTATAAATAATTTAAGATGTTTGTAAATCATTAATGTGGTTATATATGGTTGGATTTGAAAAATGAATAGATTATGGTTTGGTTTTGGGGTTCATGAAAAATGTGAGTTTTTTAGATCAAATGATTAAATGATAATATTGATGAATCATTTAATAAATCTTAAATTGTGGGAACCTTTAATTTATGTTTTGAAAAATTAAGAATTGGTTATTGTCAAAATCATGAAAAACTTGGGGCTTTGGGATCGTTGAACCCGAATGGTAAAATTAGTTGGATTTTTGAAAATTTGGGACTTGTATTATTTCATAAATATGTGAATTTTATAAATTTTTAGAATTGATAAGAAAAATGTATCGTTGGGTTTAGAACTTCGAATAAATTCCATAAATTGTAGGAAGTGAATAATGGTTTGAGATATGAAAGTTGATTGTATCTTCCTAAGTTAATTCAAATATGAGAATGATAAAGATATTTGAATTGTTTATAATTGAAACCTTAATGGTGTTGCGTTTGACAAGAATAACCGGGTTGATTGTTGGACTCGTGTTGATTGAAAATGTAGATAATTTAATTAAGGTACCTTGTGAATTAATTGGATAATTAATTTGGGCTCGAGTAGCTCTCCAATGAGAAATTCAAAACTTGCGCAATGTAAGGTAGACTATTCATTCGAGTTAATTCTTGTAAAAGTATGCTCTTAGGTGACCCACCCATCGATATTTTTGAGAGAAGCTGAAAATGTGCGCTCTCTGTGTCAGACTATAGAATTGGTATTTATTTATTGGGCCTCGCATAGCTCGGTAGTGATAAATACGCTTGGATCTATAGGCACCATCCGGGTTTGATACTTAATTAAATCAATTAATAAACTTGGGGTTGTAAAACCATATGATGAAATGAAAATTTGAAAATTTTGGGTTGTTGAACTCAACTGATGAAATTGATAATGTATGTATATATGTGTATGCGTATGCGTGAGTTGTGATCTTGAGAACTTAGAATAGGAGTAATGAAATGGAAATAAACGATTAAGTGATGGGTTGGTCTTGAGTAAAGAAAATCGGTTATGTGAAATTGGTTTATTGATGGAAAACGAGTTTAGTTTTTGGTAAACTATGCGTTGCATTTCGTATAATTATTTTCGCATATCATGTTATTTAACAACATTTTAGGTGACAACTGAAGGAAGGCCATGGATTGTGGAGTTTAGTCGTGGAGGTCTTTTATGTAATTTTGATAGAATTGTACATGTAATTCCTTCAAAAATATTAGATATATATATTTATATATATTTTTGGGTTGAAGTAACTCGTTTGTAAGACCTTAAGATCATGATTTCATATTTTGTATGTATGTGAAGACGTGAGCCTATATTTTAGTTTGGAATTATTGGTTTTGAATATAATGTTATGGTGCTAAAACTTTGATTTTCAAGTTTTCGAGTTGAATGGAGTTGTTTCATTACCAAGTATATGTTTTACTTCACAATTTTGCTTGTATAAAACTATGTTCAAAGGCTGAGAAAAATCGGTGACTTTTCAACTCTTAAAAAAAAAATTTAGGATTTTGGTTAGGAGGCTCTCCAGTACCTCACCACTTGAGCGAACTGCTGCTATGTGAGAAATGTTAGGTTTTTGTTTAAACAAGGGAGTTTGTGGATTACTCTCTTGAGTACTATTGTGGGTATAAAATGTCATGTTTTGGTAATTGTTTTACAAATAAAATTTATATTCTTATCAGTATTTTAGCTTTCGCATGAGTTTAATTGTTTAGAAATTTGGGCATTGCAGTTATCATCATTCCTTATTTCGAGATATAAATTCTATTAATAATTAATATTTATCATACACGTAATGTCGTTATTTAATTCATCAAACTTATTGACCTATAAAGGATTTTAGTATATTATGAAATAAAATAATAAATACTAAATATATGTGTCTATTAATTATTTCGAGAATAAGAGTATAAACACTCATAATAATTATGGAGTATTAATTATTTTATACAGTCAGTAACAAAATAATTATCCAAGATAGTCTTATTTAATACACATAAAGTGTACTAACATAGTGAGTTAGAACTACACAATTTTTCACAATCAAGACAGACTTATTAAAACGTTTTGTTATGGTTCTACCGATGGTTTGGCCAATTCTATCTAAGACTGTAAACAAAAGACTTATATTCTATAAGAACCAATAATCTGATATTCTGTGTATAAGTTAAACTCTACACACTAGATCATCTACTATATAGAATAAAGCACACGTGCATAATATTAAATAAATAATACAATGCAAATATTGCTCACAAAGATTCTCATTAAATAAAAATAACAAATTCTATTATTGAATAAAATCAAAACCAAAATCTATTACACAAAAGTATAGATTTTAGTAAATATCCATAACATAAGTTTGGTTGGATTAGGCTTTAATTCATCACTTGTTCACATGATCACATGTATGCAGTTTTTAATTTGTCAGCTGCAATCTATATAACAAGTTAACTTGATTGATATAATATGTATTCTATGGCACATTCAATGATTATCCTACCTCCACACTTAATTAATGGTTATGATTTATTTATCAATTTTTCTTTTAAGAACATTTTTCACTCTACAGATTCAGACACGCAGTGCAACGACTACACATAATCATTGCTATCGGGTTTTGCACCTACCTAAAACATACTTTGTGAATGCTTCATATATTTGTTTTTTTTATTTATTAGATAAACATGTTTGATATACATTTAGGTAGCTATTTTTTAATTTTTTTATCTACTTAATAAAAATAAATTAATATTATTCTATTTGTTATATTATTAAATAGATAAGTACGTTTTATATAGTGTTGTTGAAATATTTTTTATTCGTGCCTAAACAAACTATTTTTTGTCCCCACTTAATATATTTAGGCATTGGTTGATTGTCTTTTTCATAACTTTTTTAGTTAACATGTTAAAAAAATAACTTCATCTATGTTGTAAAAAAAGTTTTAAAATAAAAAATTATTAATAAAAATAACATATTAAAAATTTTGAAGTATTTTTAGGCACGGTTAATATTTAGTTAATTAATAAGTTCGGCAATTTTAGGCCCATAGATTTGACAAGTCCTGGGTATCGGCAGTTCAATTTACTTGTTTAAACTTGCTTATTTTGAATTTTTTTTTCTTGGTTTCGTTCTTTTTAATTAAAAGTATTTTATTTTTAACAAATTTAAAGCTAAAAAAATTTACCAATTAAACTACATAGGTTCAAATTACATAGTTTTTGTACAAAAATATCAAAGCAGTAAGTAATCTAATTTTATAATAAATTTAAAATTTTATAAAATTAAATATTTATTGATCAGGTTAGATTTGACAAGTTGCTATATTTAAACATATAATTCAGCCACTATTTGGGAAAAAAATTTGAAAAACCTATCGCTTAATCTAATTATGGACAAAACTATACATTGTCACGTTAATAAGATCAAATTAGATGATTTGAATAGTTCAAACTAATCCATAGATACCCTTCAAAAAGGTTCAAGATTTCCTAGCCAATCCATGAAAACCCTACGAACAAGTAAAAGATTTAATCAAAATTCTAAATAATTAAAAATAAGTTATAATAAGTTAAATTAATTTTTTAGCTTATTTTTAACTTTAGTGATTTTTTTCTTAATTTTTTTTGATAGGGTAAAATTACTTTTTCGATAATTTTTTAATTTATCTTACTAAGACAAAACAAAAAAAATAATTTTTTTTATTAAAAGGTAAAATAATAAGAAAACACAAATAAATTAAATACTACATTGTAAATTATCTTTTTCCTTATTTAATGATTAAAAATAAATGTACAATTTTTATCTTATTTTTTTATTTCACTTTCACTGAAACATGATTTAAATATCTTACAACATACATAATATAGTATTATTTGTCTTTTCTATTCTATTTAGTTTAATTCAGATTGTTGGAATATTAGATTTAGATTGATTCTGATTTGATTCTATTGTATCTCATTTATTATTTATCCCTATTCGCCTATAAATAGGCCATATATT
>JAOTRH010000002.1:354551-379643 GCA_034768845.1 Heliamphora exappendiculata
CCTTTTATTTCAAACTTGTAAAAAATTATGCCAGAAAAAATGGGTAGATATATTCCTTTTTCAATATTTCCCAAGGTCAATACAAGGAGAAAAGACTTTTCCCATTTTCCAATATTATCAAGTACAGTTTAGGGACTGTAGTTTCCCACCTTTCGTCCATGAACACAAGCCTCATCACTATTGACAAGCACCCTAGCAGCCCATCTATTCACAGAAAAAATTAATTAGCTTTCTTATTGCCAAAAAGGAGGACAACATTACTTTGAAGTTTTAGGTTTATCTTTAGTATTTCCATTACCCCAAAAAAAGAGGAAAAAACTTACGCACAAGATGTAGGTGGATTCCATACAATTCCTGCAATCACCACCAACTGAATAGAACAATATCAAAATAACCAAGTCACTACACTGCTTCAAGATTATACATTTCATCTGTTTTTTCTTTCTTGAAAGTGGTATCAACTTAATCAGTTTCTAACAGATATGAATACTCACAGTTTGTGCTTTTCTATTTTTCAAAAATGCAATATTTCAGTCCATAACAAACAAGCAATTTAAAGTTAAACCTAAAACCTCATCAAAGATTCCCGCTGGGCTGTCATCATAAGTGGCGAGAAAGAAGCCACCAAGGGTATATCTGTAGAGGAGAAACCCACGTTGTTAGTTAATAACAAATGAAGTACACAAAACTCTACACTCACCTCATTTGATTTAGTTGAACCTTAATACAATAGACTCTAATGAGGACGATGATTCTCACCCGAAAGCTTCAACTAATTTGAGCTCTTTTGGGACAAAAGCTCGAGCAGTTTCTGCTTTCACAAGGTGAAGCTGAAATAGGGCACTGAAAATAGGAGACATTGATACCGAAGCCAAACAATGGGATTGGTAGAAAATTAACAAATCCAAGAATAAGAGATCAAGAACTCTTGCCTGCCCTTAAATAGCCATGGAGGTTTACAGTACCCTGACCATGGTTTTACTTCTTTAACTTCCATGAATCTACGATATCACAAATCAAACCAAATCCTGAAATAGAAAACAATGGAGTTTGTAGGGGAGCCCAAATTCAAATCAATTGACTTCCATCCACAGAACGTTCACAGCGGAAAAGAAAAGAGTAATAGTATCAGTTACTCACTTGCACCAAAAGAGGGAAGAATGAAAGATAGAACATTTAGTGACAATAAGTAGAACCCATTATATATTTATGATTTATCAAAATGCTAGAAACCCATACAATGTACACATAGATTTACCCACAATTTGAGATAAATGACTCATTAAACTCTTTGTTTGTGACATGAGTCATAGTCCAAGTAAATCTAACCATTTGTTTTGAAATGTGAGCAAGTTTATAGTTAAGTTTTATAAATTTGTGACATTAATGTATATTTATATGAGTTTCAGAGAAAAGAGTATTGATGGAAGAATATATGTGTGTATGTATATACATGTATGTATGTATGTATGTATAGAAAAAAATATATGAAAAAAGGGAAATGAGAATAAGGGAAGAAGAACAAAGAGCACTAGTTTACTGGTGATAGAGAGTTAAAGAAAGTGTCCTACTTACAAATTTTTATCCACATACCCATGAGATGATAATAGAATAGAAGGAAACAAGAAAGCTTGGGGTTGTAATTTCTGTATGGGTGTGAAGGTATGTTTGTCTAGTGAGTAGGAGCAACTAAACTGGAAATGAGGAGATTTATTAAGACTGAAAGTTGAAGATTTTTAAGAGAGGATAGGGAGAGAGGGATAACCTGACAGTGGTACAAACGCTGGTTGAAGGAATGATGGCATAAGCAAAAGCAACAAAGAGTGGATACAACCTTTTTCTTTCCAATTCCAAATCGAATTCCATTTCCAATCCCAGATTCAATTTCCTATGAGCTTTGGCTTGGCGCCAACTGAATCCCACGGATCAATTCCCTATCCCAAAATCCCCCAGTATCAGAAAACCACCACACCCCCATTTTCTGTTCCTTACCTTTCCAATTTCTTTTTGTTTTCTCTGCTCATTTCTTGCGGGTACGACCACTTTCGGATAAAAAGTTCCGTTTAACCCACATATACAGTGTTTGTCAAATTGCACAATTCAGTTAAAAGTCAGGCATTTCACATAAAGTTATTTTAAGTGAAAAAAATAACAAGTTTACTCCATATTTTGCAAAAAATATTGACAGAGATTAAAAAAACCCATCGAGCGTAATAAGACTTCCCTTGTGACCTCTGTTTGACTGTGACGATATTCGTTAAGTGAAAAGGGCATGTCGAGTGAGCAATTAACAAAGGCTAATTATGATTCTTGCCAAGTGAAAGGGCTCTGTTGAGCAAAACGGTTGACAAACTAAAGAAAGCGCAACCAAAAACAGATACATGGCAACAAACTAGCAAAAGAAAGGGGAACACGACTGCCCACTAAAGCACGTAAATGCTGCACATGCCCACCAATGGAGCAGTTACAAAAACTTCAGGAAACAAGACACCCCAGGGTATAACTTTTATACACGCCCACTAATGAAACAGGCAAAAAGATCTCGTGCCAAAAGAAAAGACAATTTGGTTTAGCCCCACATTTTTACAAAATCTTCGATCTTTATTAGCAATTCATTCTTGGTACTCCAAAATTTACATGACGATATGCTATATAGAAAGGAATCTAATAGCAAACAAGATTTCAAAAAACGATGAAATTATGCAGCAAGCGGAAAGAATAGAATGCAAAGAGTTGTTACATGACACCATCAACAACTTTACACGTGTTCTTAGAGCAGGGAGATGCTATAATACGAGGTTCAGCCTGCATTTTAAGATAACTGAATTCCAGAGCCAAAATTGGCTTTGATAACAAAACTGCTATACTGAGGTATCTTTCATTATGTCCACGCTCTCTGGTTACGAAATCCTCAAAATTGGAACTTTGGCATTCATAAGATTGTTCAGTATCACTTTTTTGTTCCACAAATGGCCTTGACACCTTTGCTGGTTGCACCGCTCCTATCCTGCAAGAAATAGCATTAAACTGGATGATCGACCATACGTGGCTGCACTTAATTTTTTTTTTTAAATTAAAATCATTGAAATCTATCCTGCCAAGAAATAGATTTAACTTAATTTTCGATGGAAAAACAGGATCATGTCAGACAATAATTCACCTTAAACAGACGATAATCATCAATCAGTTTAACTCAGCCATCTTCTTCCACTTTGAGGACAAACAGATGAAAGGAAATTCAACTATACCAATGTCTTTATGTTGCATTTTGCAGAATAGCACATCCTTTAGAATTGTTAGACAACCCAAAAGAAATTGATAAAAAGAATAATTTTATTTGTTCCCAAACAATCACATGTCAAACAACTTTTAGTTTTACATCCGAAGCAAAGAAAAAAGAGATTCATTTTCGAATGTAGCGAAGTGTTGTTAGAATTGTTGGAGCAAGAGCAACTGGTATATTGCGGGACATGCTGATTCTAACGACAACATTAACCAATCACCCTGGTCTTGCTTTGGACCCCAAGGGTACAACTTTTCTTTTTTGGAGACATAGCAGTAAATATTTATGGAGATTGAGAAGCATTAAATGCAAATATTAAAGCAGAACCTACACTCAATTTGGCAAGAGTACTTCAGAAGGTGAGGATTATACTCTGTACGGCCACTACAATTTTATAGAACAAAAAACAAGTATTAGTTTTTTTTCTTTTTCATAACATGCTTCAATAATGCAAACCACCACCTGTATTACCTAAAGCTTGGAAGTGACATCTTGATAACTGGCCCAATCAACTTGTTGGAATTTTGCACTGGCACTGCCTTTGCCGAGGCTAAGATGAGGGACATGAACACAAACATCAATTAGTAGAGCAAAAGCAATGTTTTTAAACAGTCGAAAACAGCTTATATACTAACAACCAATCACAAATCCTTCTTGTCCATGCTTTCAACATGTATTATCGACAAAATAGAACTCATGGTTCTGCTTACAATCAGAGAATGGTAGCTACTAATAATCATATATTTGCATTTTCCATTCTACATTGAACGTGAAAATATACTAAATTGTGCCTATTTATAGAAAGAAAAAACGCTAATTAATTTCAAATCATCTCCCAACTTATAAAGTGAAAATACATTACCACTATGCAAGAGAGCTTTGAAAATCTTTTAATTAGCAAACACGTCTGTAAGCAAACTCAAGCAAGGGAAATGCCTAACTGCTCGATAATTACAATAGCGAACATTAGGAATGATTATAACCAACTCACCAGCAATATCAATGTTGATGGTGCAGATATCTGTTGCAGAAGGCCCCTTTGATTTTAGTCATTTGAATATCCAAGCCATTATTTGGATTAGTGCCAACACCAATCATTTTCAAAAATCTATCTGTTGTGATTGCCTTAGTATTGCTGTGATTCTCTGAATTAGACAGACAAATCCATATTACAGAAAAGCATCCCAATGTATGCCTCAAGATGAATGAATAAATATGCATCCAAAGCCGACTGTCATTTGATTGATCATAATAGAACGATACTAGCCATTATGATTGATTGAAAACTACCATTGGTTGAGAAATGTTGACCATTTGTAAAGGAATCGCGCACATCGGATAATGAAAACTACTTAAATGTTTTTGACTTTTGTATATATGAGAGCAAATATGAAGTTGAGTAGCTTAGAGCTCACCTTGGAAAACCTGACAACTCGACTTGGAAGTCCCACATCCTACGAGATTCAATAACAATAAGTCAAATAGAATCACCAGCATCCACACCAACCTTTTTTTTCCCTTTTGCCCCCTCCCTTCTATTTCAAACTAGTGAAAAATTATGCCAGAAACAATGGGTAGATATATTCCTTTTCAATATTTTCACAGGTCAATATAAGGAGAAAAAACTTTTCCCATTTTCCAATATTATCAAGAAGTACAGTTTGAGGACTCTGTAGTTTCCCACCTTTCGTCCATGAACACAAGCCTCATCACTGTTGACAAGCACCCTAACAGTTCATCTGTTCACAGAAAGAACTAATTAGCTTTCTTATTACCAAAAAGGAGGACAACATTACTTTGAAATTTCAGTTTTAGTATTGCCACGACCCTCAAAAAATAAAAAGGAAAAAACTTACGCACAAGATGTAGGTGGATTCCATACAATTTCTTCAATCACCGCTAGCTGAATAGAACAATATCGAAATAACCAAGTCACTACGATGTTTCGCGATTATACATTTGGTCTGTTTTTTCTTTCTTGAAAGTGGTATCAACTTAATCAATTTCTAGCACATATGAATACTCAGTTTGTGCTTTTCCATTGTTCAAAAGTGCAATATTTTAGTCCATAAGAAACAAGCAATTTAAAGTTAAACCTAAAACCTCATCGGAGATTCCCACTGGGCTATCATCATAACTGTCGAGAAAGAAGCCGCCAAGTGTATATCTGTAGAGGACAAACTCATGTTGTTAGTTAATAACAACAAATGAAAGGCACAGAACTCTATACTCACCTCATTTGATTTAATTGAACCATAATACAATAGACTCTAATAAGAACGATGATTCGTACCCAAAAGCTTTAACTAATTTGAGCTCTTTTGGGATGAAAGCTCTGGCAGCTTCTGCTTTTACAAGGTAAAGATGAAACAGGACACTGGAAATAAGATACATTGACATCGAAGTCAAACAATGGGATTGGTAGAAAATTAAAAACAAATCCAAGAATAAGAGATCAAGAACTTTTGCCTGCCCTTGAATAGCCACGGACGTTTGCAGTACCCTGAACGTAGTTTTATTTCTTTAACTTCCATAGTTCCATGAATCTCCACTATCGCGAATCAAACCAAATCCTGAAATAGAAAACAATGGGGTTTGAAGGGGAGCCCAAATTCAAATCAATTGGCCTCCACCAACAGAACGTTTACAGCGGAAAAGAAAAGAGTAATAGCATCAGTTACTTGCACCAAAAGAGGGAAGAATGAAAGATAGCACATTTAGTGACAATAGGTAAAACCCATTATGTATTTTATGATTTATCAAAATGCTAAAAACCCATACAATGTACACACAGATTTACCCACAATTTGAGATAAATGACTTGAATTAAACTGTTTGTTTGTGACATGAGTCATAGTCTAAGTAAATCTAGACCATTTGTTTTGAAATGTAAGTTTATAGTTATGTTTTATAGATTTGTGACACTAATGTATATTTATATGTGTTTCAGAGAAAAGAGTACTGGTTGTAGAATATATGTGTGTGCGTATATATATATATGTATGTATGTATAGAAAAAAAATATATGAAAAAAGGGAAATGAGAATAAGGGAATAAGAATAGAGAGCATTAATTTACAAGAAAGTGTCCTACTTACAAATTTTTAGCCACAAACACATGAGATGAGAATAGAATAGAAGGAAACTCAAAAAGGGGCTGTTGCCGAGTTGATGTGTCCCTTATTCTTCAAGATCGGGCCTATTTATAGACGTTGAGACAAATTCCCTCTTGAATTCAAAACTTCAATTGCCTTATCGCCTGAGATGTTGGTAACCGCTACCAACTGCTTCGTTGGGCGTGTATAACAGTTACACGCTGTGGTGTCTTATTTCCTGAAGTATTGGTAACTGCTGCTAACTGCTCCATTAGTAGGCATGTGCAACAATTACGTGCTTTAGTGGCCAATTGTGTTCCCCTTTCTTTTGCTAGTTCGCTGCCATATGTCTTGTTTTTTGTTGCGCCTTCTTCAGTTTGTCAACTGCTTTGATCGACAGAGCCCTTTCACTTGGCAAGAATCATAATTGGCCTTTGTTAACTGCTCACTTGACAGGCCCTCTTCACTTAACTAAAATTCGTCATAGGCAAACAGAGGTCACAAGGGAACTCTTATTAGGCTCCACAGGGATTTTAATCTCTGTTGGTATTATTTGCAAAACTTGGTGTAAACAACTTATTATTTTTTTCACATAAAATAACTCTATGCGAAACACTTGACTTTAAACTGAGTTGCGCACTTTGATAAACACTGTATGTGCAGGTTAAACGATACCCCTTATCCGTAAGTTGTCGTACCCATAAGAAACGAGCAGAGAAAACAGGTAGGAAAAGTAGGGAACAGAAAAAGGGGGCGAGGTGGTTTTCAAATACAGTGGGATTTGGGGATAGGGAATTGTTCAGCGGGATTCAGTTAGCGCCAAGCCAAAGCTCATGGGAAATTGAATCTGGGATTGAAATGGAATTCGATTTGGAATTGGAAAGAAAAAGGTTGTATCCACTCTTTGTTGCTTTTGCTTGTGTCATCATTCCTTCAACCAGCGTCTATACCACTATCGGGTTCTCCCTCTCTCCCTATCCTCTCTTAAAAATCATCAACTTTCACTCTTAATAAATCTCCTCATTTCCAGTTTAATTGCTCACTTGACAGGCCCTCTTCACATAACTAAAATTCGTCATAGGCAAACAGAGGTCACAAGGGAACTCTTATTAGGCTCCACAGGGCTTTTAATCTCTGTTGGTATTATTTGAAAAACGTGGTGTAAACAACTTATTATTTTTTTCACTTAAAATAACTTTATGCGAAACACCTGACTTTAAACTGAGTTACGCACTTCAACAAACACTGTATATGCGGGTTAAACGATACCCCTTATCCGTAAGTTGTCAAACCCACAAGAAACGAGCAGAGAAAACAAGAAGTAGGAAAAGTAAGGAACAGAAAAAGAGGGTGAGGTGGTTTTCTAATACAGTGGGATTTGGGGATAGGGAATTGTTCCGTGGGATTCAGTTGGAGCCAATCCAAAGCTCAAGGGAAATTGAATCTGGGATTGAAATTGAATTCGATTTGGAATTGGAAAGAAAAAGGTTGTATCTACTCTTTGTTGCTTTTTCTTATGTCATCATTCCTTCAACCAGCATCTATACCACTGTCGGGTTCTCCCTCTCTCCCTATCATCTCTTAAAAATCATTAACTTTCACTCTTAATTAATCTCCTCATTTCCAGTTTAGTTGCTCCCACTTGCTAGACAAACATACCCCTCACACCCGCACAGAAATTACAACCCCAAGCTTTCTCAGTTTCCTTCGATTCTATTCTCATCTCATGGGTTTGTGGCTAAAAATCTGTAAGTAGCTTTCAACTCTCTATCACCAGCGAACTAATGTTCTCCGTTCTTCCTCCATTGTTCTCATTTCCCTTTTTTCATATGTTTTTTTTCCTAAACACACACACACATTCTTCCATCAGTACTCTTTTCTCTGAAACTCATATATAAATATACATTAATATCACAAATCAATAAAAATTAACTATAAACTTACTCACATTTCAAAACAAATGGTCTAGATTTACTTAAACTATGACTCATGTCACAAAAAACTAGTTTAATTTGAATCATTTATCTCAAATTGTGGATAAATCTATCTGTACATCGTATGGGTTTCTAGCATTTTGATAAATCATAAATATATAATGGGCTCTACTTATTGTCACTAAATGTGCAATCTTTCATTCTTCACTCTTTTGGTGCGAGTGATTAACTGATGCTATTACTCATTTCTTTTCCATTGTGAATGTTCTGTTGATGGAGGCCAATTAATTTGAATTTGGGCTCCCCTTCAAACCCCATTGTTTTCTATTTCAGGATTTGGTTTGAATTGTAATATCAGAGATTCATGGAAGTTAAAGAAGTAAAACCATGTTCAGGGTACTGCAAACCTCTGTGGCTATTCAAGGAAAGGCAAGAGTTCTTGATCTCTTATTCTTGGATTTGTTAATTTTTTACCAATCCCATTGTTTGGTTTCGGTATCAATGTCTCTTATTTTCAGTGCCGTGTTTTAGCTTTACCTTGTGAAAGTAGAAACTGCTCGAGCTTTCGTCCCAAGAGAGCTCAAATTAGCTGAAGCTTTCCGGTTTAAATCATTGTCCATATTAGAATCTATTGCATTAAGATTCAACAAAATCAAATGAGGTGAGTGTAGAGTTGTGTATTTCATTTGTTGTTATTAACTAACAACATGGGATGGTTCTCTATAAATATGCCCTTGGTGGCTTCTTTCTCGCCAGTTATGATGACAGCCCAATAGGAATCTTCAACGAGGTTTTAGGTTTAACTTTAAATTGCTTGTTTGTTATGGATTGAAATATTGCATTTTTGAATGAAAAGCACAAACTGAGTATTCATATATGCTGGAAACTGATTAAGTTGATACCACTTTCAAGAAAGAAAAAACAGATCAAATGTATAATCTTGATACAGCGTAGTGACTTGGTTATTTTGATATTGTTCTATTCAGCTGGCGGTGATTGCAGGAATTGTATGGAATCCACCTACATCTTGTGCGTAAGTTTTTTCCTTTTTTTTTTGGGGTAATGGCAATACTAAAACTAAAACTAAAACTAAAACTTCAAAGTAATGATGTCCTCCTTTTTGGCAATAAGAAAGCTAATTAATTCTTTCTGTGAACAGATGGGCTGCTAGGGTGCTTGTCAACAGTGATGAAGCGTGTTCATGGACGAAAGGTGGGAAACTACAAAGTCCCTAAACTGTAATTCTCGATAATATTGGAAAATGGGAAAAGTATTTTCTCTTTGTATTGACCTTGGGAAATATTGAAAAGGAATATATTTTTTACCCATTTTTTCTGGCATAATTTTTTACAAGCTTGAAATGGGGGGGGCAAAAGGGAAAAAAAAGGTTGTTGTGGATGCTGGTGATTCTATTTGACTTCTTTTTATTGATTCTCGCAAGATGTGGAACTTCCAAATCAAGTTGCCAGGTATTCAAGGTGGGCCCTGAGCTAATCAACTTCATATTTGCTCTCATATATACAAAAGTCAAACATTTAAGTAGTTCTCATTATCTGATGTGTGTGATTTCTTCACAAATGGTCAATATTTCTCAAACAAGGGTAGTTTTCAATCAATCATAATGGTTAGAATCATTCAAATATGATCAATCAAATGACAATCGGCATTGGATGCATATTGATTCATTCATCTTAAAGCATACACTGAGATGTTTTTCTGTAATATGGGCTTTCATCTGTCTAATTTAGAGAATCACATCAATACCAAGGCAATCAGAAACTAAACCAATAGATTTTTGAAAATAATTGGTGTTGGTACTAATCCAAACAATGGCTTGGATATTCAAGTGATTGAAATAAAGGGTGCCTTCTACAACAGATATCTGCACCATCAACGTTAATACTGCCGGTGAGTTGGTTATAATCATTCCTAATGTTCGCTATTGTAATTATCGAAGAGTTAAGGCAATTACCTTGTCTAAGTTTGGTTACAGACCCGTGTTTGTTAATTAGAAGATTTTCAAAGTTCTCTTGTATAGCAGTAATGTGTTTTTACTTTTACAAGTTGGGAGATGATTTGAAGGTAATTAGTGTCTTTTCTTTCTATAAGTAGCACAATTTAGTGTGTTTTCACGTTAAATGTAGGATGGAGAATGCAAATATATGGTTATCAGTAGTTGCCCTTCTCTGATTGTAAATAGAATCATGAGTTCTACTTTACTGATAATACATGTTGAAAGCATAGAACAAGAAGGATTTGTTACTGATTGTTAATATATAAGGTGCTTTCGACAGTTTAAAAACATTGTTTTTGCTCTGCTAATTGATGTTTGTGATCATGTCCCTCATCTCAGCCTCGGCAAAGACAGTGCCAGTGCAAAATTCCAACTAGTTGACTGGGCCAGTTATCAAGATGTCACTTCCAAGCTTTAGGTAATACCGGTGGTGGTTTGCATTACTGAAGCATGTTTCGAAAAAGAAAAAAGAAAAAACTAACATTTGTTTTTTGTTCTATAAAATTGCAGTGGTCGTACAGAGTATAATCCTCACCTTGTGAAGTACTCTCACCAAATTGAGTGCAGGTTAGCTCTGCTTAATATTTGCATTTAATGTTTCTTGATCTGCATAAATATTCACTCCTAGGCCTCCAAAAAAGAAAAAGTTGTTGTACCCTTGGGGTCCAAAACAAGACAAGGGTGATTAGTGAATGTTGCCATTAGAATCAACAGGTTCCGTAATTTACCGGTTGTTCTCGCTCCAACAATTCTAACAACACTAAGCTACAATCGAAAATGAATTTCTTTTTTCTTTGCTCCGGATGTAAAACTAAAAGCTGTTTGACATGTGATTGTTTGGGAACAAATAAAATTATTCTTTTTATCAATTTCTTTTGGGTTGTCTAACAATTCTAATGGATGTGCTATTCTGCAAAATGCAACATAAAGGCAATGATATAGTTGAATTTCCTTTCATCTTTTTGTCCTCAAAGTGGGAGAAGATGGCTGAGTTAAACTGACTGATGATTATGGTCGTTTAAGGTGAATTATTGTCTGACATGATCCTATTTTTCCATCGAAAGTTAAGTTAAATCTACTTCTTGTTAGGATAGCTTTCAATGATTTTAATGTTTTTTTCTCTTTAAAAAAATCAAGTGCAGCCACGTAGTGTCGATCTTCCAGTTTAATACAGCTATTTTCTGCAGAACAAGAGTGGTGCAACCAGCAAAGGTGTCAAGGCCATTTGTGGAACAAAAAAGTGATACTGAAAGATCTTCTGAATGCCAAAGTTCCAATTTTAAAGATTTCATAACCAGAGAGCTTGGAGGAAATGAAAGAAACCTCAGCATATCTGTTATGTTATCAAAGCCAATATTGGCTCTGGAATTCAGTTGTCTTAAAATGCAGGTTGAACCTCCTATTATAGCATCCCCATGCTCTAAGAACACGTGTGAAGTTGTTGATGGTGTCATGTAACAACACTTTGCATTCTATCCTTTCCGCTTGCTGTATAATAACTTCATCGTTTTTTGAAATTTTGTTGTCTTGTTCGCTATTAGATTCCTTTCTGTACAGCATATCATCATGTAAATTTTGGAGCATCAAGAGTGAATCGCTAATAAAGATCGAAGATATTGTGAAAATGCGGGGCTAAACCAAATTGTCTTTTCTTTTGGCACGGGATCTTTTTGCTGGCAGTGATGTGATTAGCAATATCATCTTTATCTTAAATGCCACTCCTAAAGGATCATATGTTCTGTGTTCTGGAAATATGTGGTGTCATTCTCGGATTGATCTGGTGGCTATATGAAAATGTTGGTTTGGGTTTCATTTAAGTAAGGTTTGGGCTTTTGTTGAGCTGCATTAGTATCAACATAAGAGTATTTAATTATGTTAATGATAAATAGTACTTGCTGCAAAGGAGCCATTGATTAACTCCAACAAGTGTACGTGTATATCATTATGTACTTATTGTCTACTCAAGTAACATATACTCTCATTTTCCACACATATCTACTGCCCCTGTTAACTTCTACCAAAATTACAGAAAACCAATCTGAATTTATTATTACAATGAATTAAGCCATTATTTGGAATGTCTAAAAAACTTGGCTTTTAAGAGATTCAATTTTTTTTAAAGGAAGAAAAAAAAGGGTTGGAATGTTTATGATAATTTGTTTAGTGTAGTCTTTTTTTGTTTTTTAACTTTTTGTTTAAATGCCTAATATGTTCTTACTTTTGCTTTTAAGTTGTGTTTGGGATATTGACAGATTTTTTATTATTAGGGGTAAAGTTGACTTTTTAATTGAAGGTATTATATTCATTTCACTAAAAAAAGTAGTGTGGGATGTGTATAGCCTCTTTTCTTGAAAAAAAAGTTAGTAAGATTTTTAGAGATGCCCAACACTATAATTTAAAAGCTATTTTTTTAATTAAAAAAACCAACTTTATAGTGATCCAAAAGAGGGGACAAGTGAATGGTGGAATTTATAGCTTGAGAGAACGTGTGGAAGAGGGAAAAAGAAGCAAGTTTGGCTGAACTAACCAAGGGATTGGCTTTGGATTGAAAAAGCACATATGATATAAAGATTTCAATGGAAAGAAACCTCATACTAGTCAACAAATCTATTCTCTCCTCACTGAGCGAAATGAAAAATGTTACAAGTTAAAGGAATAATTTGTGGGAGGACAGAGCATGCGTTGATAACAGACTGATCACAGTGTCTTTAAGCAGGTGGAATTTTAATGTCAGGATTTTGACAAGGGCTGAATAGACAATTATGAGCAACCTAATGAGGAGGAAGTGCAGTATTCATATATTGAGAATGATGGATCGCGACAACAACAATACAGTATTGTTAGAGATCAACTTGACATTCGACCACCTTTGAAATACACTGCTTATGAGGATACATATTAGTTGTCTATGATTTCTCAGTGGAAGAGATAGTAGAGTTTCATGAGCACTCCACATATCATAAAACTGTCACAAGTCACGAGTCTACACTCTGGACTGACTTTTGCATGAGGAAATAGAGTTCCTCTAAAAGGATTAGATGCGTTAGTTGGTAAATCCGGCTAAAGGGAAAAAGACTGTTAACTGCGAAAGGATTTTAAAGAGAAAGTCGGGAATTCAAGGTGTATTAGTACACAATAGCAAGGTTTCCTCGCATTTGTTGTTAGGAATCAGGAGCGTAGAACCTATAGGTTCGACCCAATTCGTCTATTTGGGATTTTCTATATATCAAGTATTTTTGGAACCTAGAGGCTGTGTTAGAGTTATAGATATTATCGACTCAGTTATTGCTCTACCAATCTTTGCCTGCAAACGAAGGATTTAAGCTGAATCTCATGATTCTTTGTGGTCTTGTGTGATTACTTATGATTTTATTTTCGTTTGTTTCATTTAGTAACAATAATTTTGAAATAAATAACAAAAATAGTAGATATAAACGCTACCAAATGAGTAGGTCTTTTGTACATGAAATTTATAATTCCTAATTCTAAATGAACATAATTAGCAAAGTTTTGTTTAAAAATGAATTAATTAAAATACAACACAAATAAATTAAGAGTAGAATTATTCCCTTTACTCTGACTGTAGCACATTTGAACATTGTTTTATAATATAGAAATTCAATCATTAATCTCTTCTGGAAATTCAATAGTTAGTTTATGAAAAGAGAAAGGCTAATATCACCTTTTTGGTTCTCTATCATAGTACATATTCTAATCCTGCAGGTCTGAGGAACGTTGTTAGAAGTAGAGAAAAATTTACACAGGGGTCTATTGACACTTGAGAAGTTTCTTAGCACACTTAATTGTTTTATCATTTTCATGAAATTATTATTATTATTATAGATAAGATCCTATTGGCCATTCATATTATGATTACAAAAAAATGTTCTTCCTCCTCATCTCTGGTTAGACTATGGCTGTCAGCTCCTCTCCGACCTCACTGCAGCTCCCTTGAGCTCTCTTGTCTCTCCTTGAGCGTGATTTAGGATAAGTTATGCTTTTGAGGGCAGCAGCTAGATGCCCGACCTGAGTTTCTAGTTTGTCAATGGATTGGGAATGCGAATGTAGGAGTTGGGTGTTCGCTTCTAGTCTTTGCAAGGCTTGTAATACCCGCTCCTTAAAGGTTGAGTTGTGCGGAGGGGACAGAGGAGCTGGTTGTGGGATAGAGGCTTGGTGGGCTTGAGGGTTGAAAGCATTGGGGTACGCTGGCCTAGATGGTTGAGCTGGCAGGTTACCAGAATTGGGTTGCTGCCGCCATGAAAAATTTCGATGATTTCTCCATCCCGGGTTACGTGTTTGAAAAGGATCGTTACCCGGTCGGGGGAAACCTTGTGCAGCATTTACCTATTCCTGCAAGAACTCTGGGTACTGGGCAGCAGCTAGACAATCTGTGACAAAGTAGGCCGGGCTAGCACACAAGCACATGGGTCTTGCAAGGTAGGGACTGGGGCAGAGAGGGGTGGATGCTGACCACTTGACAGGAGTTGGTCCAATTTATGTGTCAAGTCTGCCACTTGGTTGGTCAGATCTGGAGGTTGAGTGACCTCATACACACCTCGTGGTTTATGTGAGGATGAGGCAATTGATCTATCTGTGCGAGATGTGGAGACGTGTTATTGGGAGTTTTCACCCTAGTTTTCAAAGAGGGTCCACGCCTCGGTCTCACTTTTTAGCAAAAAGGTCCCACCGCAAGAGGCATCTACTATTTGACGGTGATGAAGAGTCAAACCATCATAAAAGCATTGGACTAGTTGCCACTTGGGTACCGCGTGGTGGGGGTACTGTCGGATGAGATCCTTTAAACGTTACCATGTCTCGCGATATGTCTCGCCATCGAGTTGGGTGAAACTCATGATGGCTCACCTGATTTGATTGGTTTTACCTATCGAGAAGTATTTTTTAAGGAATTCATGTTGCATCTGTGCCCAGATTGTGATTGTATTTGCTTCCAAAGAATTAAGCCAATGTTTGGCTTTGTCTTTGAGGGAGAAAGGAAATAGTTTCAGTTTAAGAGCATCATCTGGGAAATTAGTGATTTTAACACTTGAACAAATTTTCAGGGATTCATCTATGTGTTTGTACAAGTTCTCATTATTAAGTCCGAAATAGGATGAGAGCATCTAGAAGATGCTGGACTTAATATCGTAGTGCACTGCCCCAACGTTTGATAATTGAATGCAGGGCGACGACACATATGCCGATGGAGTAAAATACTACTTGAGTTGTCTAACCTGTGGTTCGGCCTGGTCTGCTGCCATTGGAGTGGGTGCTATGTGGACTGGTGGGTTCGAGATGGAGGAAGAGGAAGACTAAAGGGAGGCGCGGTTGTGTCCAAAGGTGCATTCGATCTAGGGATCAAACGGTGCTGGCTGTGTATGACACAACCGACGACCAAGCATTAAAAAAAAAAAGAAACAAAAAGAAACAAAAAAACTGGCCATGGGTAACAAACCCTCTAGATCTAGTTTTCTCCGATTAAACAGAATAACACAAAAAATTTAAACTCACAGAGCTCGGATTGGAATGATTCATTTTTTCTTTAACTCTGCGTCGCTTGATTTTTGCTTAAAGTTGTCAATCTTCGAAAACCTGAAAGAGTAAGAATAAAAACCACGTCAGTATTGAAGAGGGTGAAGGACAAGAAGAGAAACCGAAACAAAATTTTTTGTTACAGAAACTTGTGACCGTGCTAACAATCCCCAACAACAGCGCCAAAATTTTGATGCATGTCGTACTATACCAAAAATAATATTTAAATTCTAAAATCAACAACTACTTGGTAGAATAGTGGTTAAGTCCGAATATAATTCCAACATGGATTGAAAGGCTAAATCACGATTATCTATGACCAAAATATCGTTCCAATTCTTTAATGAAAGGATTTGTTTGTTCTGTTTATGAAACTAAAGACAAAAAATAAATAAAACTGAAGTAAAGGTTTTACTTGAATAAGGAGAGAAGATCCAAGGGTTTCAAATTCACCCTAGCCAAGTAATTTAAATTAGTTAGGATTCCGTTACTTCCACACAGCTCAACTTAATCCGGTCCCGGCTACAAGCCTAACATAGATAATTAAGAAGATAATGTTTAACCAAACCTGAGATAACTTATTTGGATTGGCACAAGTCATCCGTTTAAACCTGGCACGATCCGTCTTATCACAGCATAACTTATCTCATGTTTGGATTAAAACATGAAGTTATAACAGTTGCATTATTTCACATTCACAATTACAAAGTAAAAGCGAAAACTTAAATAAAAAGTTTAATGCTCATTGATAAAAACTTAACGTCTAAAAATCATACAACGAAGTTGAAATTGTACTGAAAAAAAATAAGAAATCAAAACTAAATCTAAATACCAAACTAGGGTCTCATCTACCCCTAGGACAAGAAGTCTAGCCGCTAATGCCGTGGCTGTGATCCATGAGTAGTTGAAGAATGAAATCTCGCGTTTCCGTCTTCGCCTTCTAATCACTTTCGCGCCTCAGTCGGCGCTTTCTCGTGCCTCCTTGAACTCTAGAATCAATGTTGTGAAATTCTGCCCCATAGCTGCCCTTTTATAATGACGTTGCGCCCTAAGGTTTTACAATTCACAAGCTACTAATTTACGTGCCCCGTTCGGACGCCCCTCCGAACGAAATACTTTTGTGCCAAACCGTCTGCACGTCCATCCGAAAGAAATGTTTCTGGTTAAAAATGTTCGAACGCTCGTCCGGACAAAAAATTACAGCCTTCTACCATCCGGACGCTCCAGTTGCGTCCAAACGAAATTATCCACCCTACCCCTCTTTGTCCTCTTTTCCACTTTTTTGTCCCATTGTAGCTTATTTCTTATCTTGTCTCTTCTAATGCTAACACTAAAACACTTATAAAACATATTAGTAATCATAAATTCGAGGCTTAGCAGATGTAATTTGTAGAATATAATCGGCACTTTTACGTATCAATCAATATCATAAAAATATTACCAGAAACAATATAGTAAAATCAATTCATGCCAATAAATACAATTTTCACGGATTTTAATAAGATACACTCAAAAATTTCACAAACCCATCTTCAATAAATATAGCTTACAATTGCACAACATGGAGGGGGCCCATGAAAAAGAAAATTCAGTTTTTCAAAGTACCTATAACAGCCTTCGAAACATATGCATGCAACACAAAATCACATCAAGTTGCTGCTTCAATGCACAGCCCCTGCGCACTCCAACACGCAGCACCGGCATCTTTCATCCTTCAGATCCATCCCTATTTAAACCCGTGTTTTTCTCAAATCTCCTCACTCTCAAATCTCCTCACTCCATCTGTAAATTCACATAATCACATCAGTCCATCAACGAACCAACTACAAATGACATCAAAAAGAATACAAATAACAATGCCATTAACGATACTAAAAACAAATGTATCAAAGGAACACAAACACAATGACGATGAAGATAACCACGACAATTATGAGAAATACATAAAAAAATGTGTACTTCATCAATAAGTACTTCCAATATACATTATTATGACCAAGAATAACAGAGAAACGATTCGAAATCTATTAAAGAAGGGGATAGGGGAGTACCAAATTAAAAAAAAAAAAGGATAGAACTCCGATGATAATGCAACTGCATGATTTTTTGAATAAAATGGTAGAATCAATCAATTGCATCAAGTTAAATCATGGTTGGGCACAATCACCCATATCAATTTTTTGGTCCCTTATCCCATCAAACTATAAGAATGTGGCTTGACCTGACAATGAGGATTATTGTTAGTAACGCATGTGCGAGTCACGGCCTCTCTATAAATAGTCAGGATTATCATCAGTGGGTCATCCTCTTTTATCACACCAAACTATATTGGATATTTCATTAACTAAATGCCTTTTATACACCAAATTGATAAAAAACCAACAAGCATTACATGAATTCAATAATATACCAACATGGCAATAAGTTTTAATTATTGAGATATGCACAATTATATATACTTTATGTTCATGTATACCAAAATTAAATACCAATCTCACCCCAATTATCAATTAAAGGCAGCAAGCTATGTTACCCCCAACATTATGGGCAGCAATAATAGGGACACAATTTAGGATAGGTTCTTCTAGTTCAAGGGGTAGCATTCCAGGATCTACGTAGGCAAGGAATATGGAAAGGGAAAATTCTTGCCCCGTGCGTATTTAACATGAATAGTAATTCAACATGGTACATTTTTATATTGGTGGTAGAGTAATTAGTTGAAGAAATAAAAGAAGCCCCTACGGTTTAAAAATATTTGGTTGTCAAAACTCAAGAAAGATAATGCTAACAACTCTTGAAAGCCACCCTATTAAAGTTTTGGATGTCAGGTGAAGGATTATAATTAAGGAAAGGATTACAATTAAAATCAGTTAAATTAGATTGTATTTACACTGATTTCTACTTGAAGGAAATTAAAAAAAAAAGGACAACGTAGGAGAATTTCCAAGAAATCACTCTTAGGCACCATTCATAATGCTAGTGCTGCATCATACAATCCAAAGGGATCTGCATTGCAGCTGAAAATTCTGAAAACTACTCTATTGAAGGAATGAATAATAGAGAAATCAATAAGATTATGAATAGCTGCTATGGCTTCCGGTTAAATCAATTAAGTAATGAACTTTCGTAACTAAAACTGAATACAGAATGATAAATAGGAGGCCAAAGTGGAAGAAGATCCTAGGAATCACTATCATGCCTCTTAAAGCTAGGGCAACATCATGCTTCAGTGTGACCTTCCTATTTAAGTTAGAACTACATCAAGCTAACTTACCCACTTGCTTGTCAATAAGTAAGAGATTTGTTAGAATAAGAAACGGCTTTCACCTTGTATTTGACACTATTTAACTTTCCTGTGCGTAAAGGCACTTTCAAAACATAATGTGATCTCAAAATTAATTTTAAATATAATTACCAAGAGCAACAACATAATAAAAAACTAAATCTATCTACCCAGTTTAACCACAACAAAAACTGGTGAAATTCAACATCGTATGATAAAATTCAAGAAACTTCATTAGAAAACCATTCTCACCTTGTAAACAATTAATATAATTTTAGATCATTTACATTATGGGAAAGATTCAGTTTGGTTTGGTTTGGTACATTATGAGAAACTACAATAATATTGGTAGTTTTTAGGAATCCACCATAAAAATGACTACGACTACATCCTAAAAACGTAGGACAATCATTGGGCCAACATAATGCATAAAAGATAATGCCAACTGAATTGAAAATATAACAATATGTTTTCCAGGGAATGGTAATGGAAATATAAAAGCCATAATTGATCTATAGGCAGAAAGATATAGCAACATCAGCTGATCATATGAATTTTTATGGTAATTTCTCATCACTGAAACAAAATCCTCACAGTGGGTTTGAATGTGAATACGAACCAAAGCAAAAATGAATGACGACCCGAAACAAAATCACATCGCCAGGAAAAAAATCAGACGAACCAACGCATAAAATGAGATTTTGTTTTTCGTTGATCAGATTTTGTTCACTCCAACCTAACAAAATCTCATTTTATGGTTCATCTAATTCACAATATCAAAGCATAAAAATTCATAAAAATTAAACGAACCAAAAGGAGATTTTAATAAAAATGAGACGAACCAAATCTCATTTTATGGTTCGTGTAATTCACAAAATCAAAGCACAAAATCACCGAGACAAAATCTCATTTTTGGTTCGTCTAATTCACACTCCAACCTAACAGTTTTATGCAGAATAACACTCTAACCTAACAAAATCTCATCACCAAAACAAAATCATCACTAAAATCCAGTCATGTGGAAAAAATGAGATTTCATTTAACTCGGTGAAAATTATGCCTGTAATGCCATTAATGGCTAGAATATTCCAACCTTTTTACGTTTGACCTAACCCAAGCCATTGGACTCCTTTCAAACCATTGGACTACAATTATCATAGTCTTCTATTTTTTAAAAGAATTAGATAGAAATAGAAGGTAAAAAGAGAGAGGGGGAGGGAGTACCTGTAAGAGCTCAGATCTAAAAAGTAATTAGATAGAAATCGAAGGTGAAAAGAGATAAAGTAACTTTATGAAGCCGTACAGAGGAGAGAGAGAGAGCCTAAAAAATCCTTCCTCTCTGAAATGGAAAAACACATATCAAGCTAGCAAAAGATGGTGGTCAACAGTGGTCAAGAAAGAGAAAGAGAAGGGGGGGAGGGGGGGGAAGAGAGAGTTAAAATGGCAGTAGATATCCATCCATGTGACCACACAGATGAAAAGTACATAGAGAGGGCAAAATGCACAATGGAAAGAGGCTCAAGCTCTAAGTACTAAGTTAAAGCAAAAGATTAGGCTCAAGCTATAAGTTCACCTTCCAAGTATTCTACACAACCTATTCAGCAAGCAAAATCACCCACAATGGAAATAAAAATTGTATTTGAAAGAATTTTTTTTTTTTTGGGATAAGTAATTGATTAAAATTATTCCAAAAAAATAATTTTACAATGATGATCAAAAAATACACCCTAGCCAAAAAACAAAAAAACTCTCACAGCTCGAGAGGCAAGGAAAGATTATAAAAAAAACACAAAAGCTAACCCGACTCAAAAGAGCCAACAAGAAACAAGAGCAACAGGTGTCAACAACTTAAAACTCTACTCAAAATTATCAAAGATTTTTTTTCCGAATAATAGAGAGATTTTTAATCTTCTCATCAAGCTTCCTCTTGTTCTCATCCCCAGATGATGAGTTTAATTTACCCCTTACTTTCAATTTGACCTCATAAATCTCATCACAGTTATGTTCTTCCCTGAGCTCACAAAAAGAAAGAATGCCAAAAGCATTTAATGATTTCGGAATATAAGAAGTGGAAGCCTCAACAAGCTTTTTAGACAATTGATCACCAAACCCCCCTTTAGAAATTGGATTAACTTTTTCTTCTCCTTGAGAAGTTTGATTATCTTTATCTTTCACTTTCTTCACATCGACCCATTTCTCATTAGCGTTCTTGTTGTCATTCTCTTCTTTTTTCCTCCAAACTTATTTAGAAATCTTCATACCCTCTTGTGCATTCAAACAACTCTTGAGATTGTGCCCAAATATATTATATTTAGTACAACTTAAAAGAATCCAAGAAGTTTCAAGCCGAATAACATAAGGTTCTCCATATCCTAAATTTATAGAAAATGATTTCGGAATCTCCTTATTATCTTGTACCTCGATGCAAACTCGGGCAAACGTTAGTCTACTCCTAGAGTGTGTTGGTTCATCCACATACAAAAGTTTACCCAAAATACTTGCTAAATATTCCATTCCTTCTTCCGTCCACAATTCAAACGGTACATTATATAAATTTACCCGCAACAGCACACTTGAAAACTCATTTTTTGAGAGTGACATACACGGTTCCCTTTTTTTCAGAACAACATATCTCCCTCTACAATGGTATGGACTATTCTAAAGAATCTCATCAAGTACCTCTTCACTCTTAAACTTAAAAATAAAGTATCTATTCTCAATTGATATAGTATCTTCAATAGTATCTTTCCATATTCTTTCAGACCAAGCTTTAACATATTGGAATTACACCATCTTCTCAAAAAAATAACCGATCAAAGCATGGTCCCAATGAGGAAGACCAAGCTTGGAAATACCTGAAAGAATAGCATACATGCCCTCCACCATTGGGTCTACATCATACTTCTTGATTTTATGTCTTGATTTAGCTATTGATTGTTTTTCACAAACAATAGATTTCCAAAAGGATGGTGTAATCTCCGTACATTTATGCCAATCTTGTTAGGTTCTTTTGGGGAAAAGTTTAGCGCAGTACAACTCAAACTTTGAGCTACCTTCACACCCATATTATGACAAGTTATTTCCCTATTCTTCTCAACGCAACTATTATCTATCAACACTTCACTAACATCAAGAACAAGCAAGTGAAAGTGTCTCTCTTGGTATGGGGAAGAAAGCTTAGAAAGTGGAACAAAAAGGCTCTCTTTTCTCGATGACTTGTCCATCATAACCCCATCCGGCTCGCTTAGGCACTCCGGTGCCATACTTTTGTCAAAATCACTAATGGAATTTGGTTGCTATGAAACAGCAAAATTCCCACCTGATAGTGATTTTGGGGGGACAACGAAACCGAGTAGGGCGACGAAGAGTTATATCTGCAGCTTCCTCAACCACGTGACTATGAAAATCTTTTAAAGAGATTCTCTTGGATGAACTTTTTAATTTTTTGAGGATTTCTTTTTTTTTGCGTAATTAAATGTGTATTAACCAAAATTACAAATATACAAAGGAGTTTAATACACACCCTCAAGGGCTAATAAAATGATGGTAGAGCAAACCACCAAAAAAACAAAAACTAAAACAATCCTACAAACTCTCACAGACCGAGAGTTAGGAAAACAACCTACTTTTTCTTATTTAAGCACGATTTTTTGGACTAATTCAAATAGACTAATTTTTCTCGAGCAAGCTTAATATTCTCAATTCTCTCTAGCAACTTCGTTTTGTTCTCGCCATTTAAAGTCGAAGTTATCCAAAAGCCAACAAAGTTCCTCTCTGAAAAGGTTTTTAGAGGCATTTTTAAACGTGTTGATCAACGAACTGTAAACTCAGATAAACTTCTAGTAGAGGTGACAGACTTCTCATCTCCTTTGCAAGAGGAGTCAACTTGATACTCTAGCAACTTCTCAAAATTCATATTGCAATGACTAGCAACCACATCCACTAAGAGATTGTTCATATCTTCTCCACTAGCACACCCCAACATGTCCTTGTTTGGAGAACACACATAATCATCACCATTTTCATCTACCACCTTCTTGCATAAGTCCATACCTTTTAGCACACTAAATAAATTTGAGGAGGAAGGACTTAAGGAGCCTTATAGATTGAAAAATCATTAGAAGTACTTTTCTCTTTGTTTGTTTTTATGTTTTTCCATCTACTAGGCTCTTGGCCCCATCTAGAATATCTCAATAGAGAAAAAATTTCAAAAAGAAAGCAGTTTATGCTCTCATGTTGTAAAGAAATGTAGCCTAAACCTGATCCCCACCGATTAAATATTCCCAAAACCCCAGCAAATCAATCGATTTCAAACAAAACCTCCAAATCCAGGATTGAAGGTTCTGCAAATAGCATATTTGAACTTACATTGAATCGCTAAGGATTATTTCAGATTTGGTTGTGACGGTGGTTGCGGAGCAGCATAAGCCCTTTGTCGGAGGAGGTGTTGCAGAGATGGAGGGACCAGTTTGGCTCCTTCACATCATTTACCTGCGAAGACGTCCGAAGCTAGGGTTTCTCCACCAAAGAGATGGTACTCTCTCCGTCTTTCTTCGTTTCTCTTCTGTGGGGTTCGCAGTTCACTGAATCCTTTTCTCGTGATTTTCCTACGCCATTCTTCAATCTCTGGTCCGATACCTCCAGACCCAGAGCTTGATTCTTCCGATGCTTCTCGCCTTGATTGCAAGCAAAAGAGCTACCGACCTCGTCGATGTCGGAATCATAGAAGACGCACCAGAGTCGATGTGTTCTAGGCGCAGAGGGCTAGGGTTTTTTCGCCATGAAAGCCTTTCTCCTCAGTCTGCTCCCCTAAGAATTTCATAATACCTTCAGGAATAATTTGACGATGGAAATTATAAACTTTACGAAGGTGAAGAAGAAACTCAGAAACTGTGACGAAAAAGAGAGAGCGAGTGAGAGAGAGAGAGCACTGTGACCTTCGATGGTACCATAGGGCAGAGAAGTGCAGCGGCGAGCGGCTAGCGGCGGTGGGCGACACCGGTAGAGTGAGAGAAAGATCGGAGATCAGAGGCTGTGGCTGTTCGAAAGGCGTGCGAGAGTACGAATCGGCGAGAGTACGAATCGACGAGAGGCCGTGGCTGAGAGATGAGAGGAAGAAGAAGAAGAAGAGCCCAGAGGCTGTGGCTGTGAGAGGGGTCGTGCTCGCGTACCCGAAAGCGGTACTGGGGTATGATGCTCCAAACTATTTTGCACCGTTGAATTTTTAAATCTAATCTTAACTTTACAATATTTAGAACTAAGAGAAAAGGGTATATCTCGAGGGTGGCGCTCAACTGGCGCTTGAGTTGCAGTTGAGCGCGATTTTTATAGTTAGTTTTGGTGTTCGTCACTTGCATTTTAATCGTTATAATTTTTTAAATTATAAAAATTATTAATAATAAAAAAATATCATCATAAAAATTATTAATAATAAAAAATTTTAAATACAGAAAAAAGAGTATTCCAAAGGTGCGCTCAGCCTATACTTGAGCTCATGTTGGGCACAATTTTCAAGAAGCAGCTAAACTCTTCTTTGCTTTTGTAATGGGATTTCAATTCTCACAATTTTTTGAATGGCAAAAATTATTAGCCATAAAAAAATACCGTCACAAAAAATATTAGCGACGAAAATTGTTTTTTAACAACGGCATCAATGTTGCAAATAGATTTGTATTTTTTTTTTGTCTTTCGCATACTAGATGTACTATTTGCAATACTCAAACTAAACTAAAAAAATAAACTTGATTTTATATATAATTACGATATTTAAAATCTTCAATAAGATTACTCCTTATAATGTTTGAATGGAATTGAAAATAATTATACATTTTAATAATCCATTCTCTTTTACTGATAGTTTTCGTACAAATTTAAAAACTTGATGATTGTATTATAACAAATAATTTAATCATGTATAGTACAGGTTCATTACAAGTATTACATTATATCAAAACG
>JAOTRH010000002.1:384158-402631 GCA_034768845.1 Heliamphora exappendiculata
CACTGGATAAGACTAAGAGCCCTAACCCACATTATGCTAATATTCCATTGAGGCATCTTTCTACACACTTTCTTCTCTACTTTCCTTTTTTCTTTTCAACATGAATCCTACATGCCTAAAATCTTGAATGTCCCTAAACATAAATGAATATGAGTAGAAGATAGAGAACAAATAAGTAGCAATACCTTGTCAGTACCCAGAGAATTGGCAACTACATGGGTGACCTGTTCATCTATCTGATTGGTGCACACAGCACCAAACTGTTCAGCCGTCTGCCACAATGGATGCAAGTGGGGATTGGCTTCACCAACTGGAAACACCCTACTGAAGACAATGCGGCAACCAGCAAGGATCTTCCGCTGCTCTGAGGCTAGGATGTTTCTAACATCGACATCATCTAAGGACCGATGTGAATAGAAGTTCTGATGTATTTTCTCAATGACCTATTTTTTTAGGCAACAAACAAATAAACATGGAGGCAAAGGATGAACAATCATTTGTAGAGAATTTCAAGGTAAGTTGATCACAATCTCTCACCGCCAAGGATGATGCCAAAGTCCCATCTTCTGGCCTTTCATCATGATCAATCTCAAGGAGAGAAGGACCAAGAAGCCCAAATTGCCGCCTACTGTAAGGAAAATAAATATACCTGCAAAACAAACAGTTGAAGGTAAGAATATTGTCACTAAAATAAGCAGAAAAGAAAATGGATATTTTCCAACACCAAAGGCATAATTACCTTTCTACGACTATCAAGTTTAATTTGTTGTGTGGCCACACTCTAACTGAATCATCTATAATTACCACAGCCGATTCCATACCCAAAACACCATCCAAATCCTTACTCTTAGGAACCCTCTCATCACCATCAAAAAGATCACCATCATCACCCTTAGAGATAACTCGTCCAGCAAACAGGACCCCTTTTGGATCAAGCAATTTTGCCATCTCTGTAGCATACAGCTTGTTCCCCATTGTGTAAAGATGTAGTTCATAAAGCTTACTGGCCTGAAATGAAAACACACAATGCATTGGAAGCATCACGATAAAGCCCAAGAAACAACTGCATTAGGCCAGAGGAAATTTTTTTCTTGGTTTGTTTTAGTTACCTTCTCCAAAAAATTCCAAATCCCAGGTCGCAATTTAGTCCACATTCCCATGTGAGGAAACCGGAAGAGATGCCTGTGTGGCTTTTCACGATCCTGTTCCTCTTTCTTCCTCAAAATCTCATCATGCACCGGGTCTACTTCGGCAAACTGAAAAGAATATAGAAATTCATATAAACTCTACAATCTTAACATTCTTAGCTACAAACCTAAAAATTAGCAATAACAATGGTAACATATGCCAATAAACTATTATACCTTGGCTGAATTAAGAAGTGTGTGGTCCAGATCCAACACAAGACACAGCTTACGCGCAGCGAACATCTTCTTCTGTTCTTCAATCCTCCTAGCCCTCTCTCTGTGGATAGCAGCCTTCTGCTGGTCATCAAATCCATCAAATAGATGTTCAACATCTTCCCAAGTGTTCTGTGATTGAGAGGGGCCTGCAGCAGCAGCAGCGGCAGCAGCAGCAGCTTCAGGTGAGGAAATGGCCCCACTTTGCAAATTGCCCGACTCTGGTACTGCACCTTTAATGTCCACTCTATTCAATTGAACTTGCACCGTCTGTGAAGAAGTATTCTGAGGAACTACTGATGGAGCCATAGATGCTTGAGAAACAAACAAAATGTCAGCAATATTTTTCAGATTCTTGGTGAATTGCCATGCAATATCTGGTGGCACTAGAGATTGAGAACCCATGGATTTTTTCTCTGATTGATCGTCTTGCTTCTGAGAATTCAGATTGCCTTTCATTTCCTGGGAACTCGCTGTAGGAAATGGACTTGTTTTTGACTGATCAGGTCCCAAGCTCCCAACCTTCTGAAATATATTGTTATGCAGAATTCGTCGAGGGTCGCGTGGTTTCATACGGATTTTTGCTGGCTCATCCTGCAGGTTCTGTAAATTAGTGAACATTGTCAAAAAATTAAGACCATAAAAGAAAACATTGAACAGGACACAGAATGTTGCAAACCAAAAGCAGCTGCGGCAGCATTTAAATCCAATGCTTATAACATTTAATGTGACAAGAAATGAGGCAATAACCTGACTTATCACCAGAAGTGGACAACAACACAATACTTCAATTTAGCAATGTAAGTATAATTAGGACAATATATGTCCACAGCATCTTCAAACATGTACATTATCACACTGGAAGATTGTTTCGATGTCAAAAAACAAGTTCCAGCATTCCAAACTGAAATATAATAATAGTTTTGAACTGTTCAGGCTAAATGATATCAATGGTGTACATCTAAATTAAGATTTTGGAAGAAACCTCTCACAGGAGTTATCATTTATCAACCATTGCAGTCAGGGACAACTATACCCATCAATAGTCAAGGGAAAGGACAAGAATATTGAGTAGAACCAAAAGAAAAAAGGGAAAATAGACTACCAGATAGCTCACGAGGATTTTAAAAAGAAGTTTATTCTCAACACGAATATAATTCCCCCCTCTTAGAAAGATCAAATGTTAAATTCTCACCATTGAAGTTGTTTGGGGAGGAGTCTGAAGTATTCCTGGTGATCTCTGTGCAAGCACCGAGGGTTTTTGAAAAGTAACATTCATTGATGGAACTGCTCCCAGTATAGAATTTGAGCTTGGAGTATGTGTGAAGCTTTTCATAGGATCAACAGACTTCTGCTGTTCCATCTTAATTAAATTCATCCACATGGCTGGATTCACTGCAATGTCTTTCAATAAAGATTGCAAGGAAGGCGGGGTGCTGCTATCTGTCCCTGACAAGTGCTCATTTCCATCACTGACAAACTCTGTGCCAGACCTAACCACCACCTGAGTTCTGCTGCTAGTTAACTGAGGTCCAGCAGTGCTCCTATCCTCTAACCGGCCACTACTTCCAGAAACAGTTTGCACATCACTGACAAACTCAGAATCAGTCAAGCCATTCCTTTGTCTTTTCAGTGCAGAGCCGTCCAAAATAGGCTCCTCAACAAGCTTCTGCTTCCTTGAGATTGCCGTTTCCCCAAAGCCATCCACTTTAGGTTCAGTATTGATCATAGGCAACACACACTGATTGAGATCCAAAGCACCCAAATCAGGATTGGCAAACCGAAGTCTAGGATCTCTACTCTTTGCTGAAGATTTAAAAGCAGTATTAGGCCCTGAACTCACAGTCCCAGCATTCCTAGCATTGATCATTCCTTGCCCACCAGTAATATCTACATGTGGTGGAGAAGAAACAACTGATTGTGCCAAGATTGGTGTAACTAGAGTTTGGACACCGCCAGCAATTGAAGAACTAGAAACCTCCCCACCAATATCTCCATCTCCATCATCACATCCTTCTGAAGGGGTTGGGCTTGGAAGTTCATCCAGAAAGAAAGAACTGCGACCAAATTTTTGTTGATAAGAAGAAACAGCTTTGAGGGCATCAGTTTCATAAGGATGCAATATGGCATCTTCCATCTCCCGAGCCACCTGAGGTACAGGCCATTCCGGTTTAACAACCCCACCCCCAACGGCCAATGCATTGTTAACTGGAAGTATTGATGGGGTTGCCCGCGTTGGGGATGGAAGACTGTCTGCATCATGATCTTTGTGAAGGTCAAGCAGGGGAAGCAACATCCCCCTACTCTTAGAACTATTTGGTGCTAGTTTCAATGGCTCCATTAATGTGTAGCCGCCATTCTGATGCAATGATTCAACAGACATGGACTCTAACACTATCTGCATTGAATCAGTCAAATCATGATCATATGAAGCATCAGAGTCTTTCTTATTTACCCTCTCCGCGAATTGTATCTTGTTTTCCTTATCACAGCCATTGAAAGGCTGCAAAGCAGTGAGAGAATCTGGAGATGGCATCATGAGCCCTATCTGTAATATTTACCGTGTTAAAGTTCAATTATTACGCCAAACTATCCCTATACGTAAAAGTTCTGAAGTAGAACAAACCTCTTTCATCTGCTCAGGGGAAAACAGAGGAGGATTTTGGCCAGAAACATGAGACAACAACCTGTAACCAAATTCAGAGTTAAAAGGGAATAAGTTTCTTACCTCTGTCACTTTTGTTTTCCAGTTTTTCTGTTATTTATTTATTTATTTATTCAATTTAATTTTTGGGGGAGGGTGGGTTGAGAAATCCACAAATACAACGCAAAGAGTGAAGCATAAACCTTGACAGAATGTCCTTATTTTGTTCCTTTTGGTTTTGGGTCATCGAGCAGAAAACCTGCGAGGAATTAAGATCGGGCCTCTAGGATGATTACAAAGCAACCAGCACAACGATCACATCAGGAAAGACGGAAAAAGGAAATCAACAGAGGAATTTGAGGGTATCTTACAGAATTGACAGTCTGTATTGCAGTAAATGAAAGTTGAATAAGATCATCCTTGGTACTAACAGAATTTTCCGAAAGCACTCCGCCCAAGCTGTCTAACAAGTAATGTACCCGGGTACAAACCGCATCATATGATCTACAATAAACAAATCAAATCGACATTACTCCATTATGAACCATTTTGACAATAACTTCTTAAAAACATTCAAATTGCACAGTTCTCGCCAATCACTGCACTTCCAAAGTTCACCCAGAAGCAATCAACTTACTGATCCTGATCCGCATCACTCATAGTTAGGGTCTCAAGTGCTTCACGGATGGAGTTCACTCGCCTCTCCAACTCATTCTCTTTCACATCAGCATCCAGTTTAATTGCATCCACGTCGTTCCCCTTCAAACCCTCGTATTCTACCCTCTGGCCTACATCGGAGTCCAAATCAATCTCACCTTCCTCCAATTCTCCCTCCTCCTTCTCCCCTCTTGCAATATCCTCCATCTTCGCATCCTCATCATCCTCAGTACCATCACCACTCACATTTAAACTGCAGCTACTACCATTGTTGGTCTTATTTTGTTCTTTGCCACTCTCTGAGGACGACGAAGACGATCGCTTCAAGTTAGAGTCGTCTTCACCGGGTTTGACAAAAACCTCATCGAGGGATTTATTTTGTACGGCCTGCGCCCAGGCGAGATTATACAGACCAGAGGCGTAATTCCGGGAAATCGGAAACTTATACAGATCTCGCACCATCCAAACCCTAGGTTTATCAGGAGAATTCCCCGAAACCATAGTAGCCTCCTGCCTATTAAAGTCTTCCTCACTGATCTCCTCGAGTGATGCCGAATCAGAGATTTCGCCTTCCTCGACATCTTCGACTGATTGACATTCTTCTCTGCCCATCCTACCTACTAGGGTCTGTTCTCGATTGTCAAATACTACAAACCGATCCAAATCTGCAGCGACGAGCATATGCGATACAGAATCTCTCATATATATATAGATATAAACACGGAAGATTAGTATATACGCAGATCTCCAACAAATAGAAACGCGTAAAGAAGATTAAGTTTAGGGTTTTTGTATAATTTTTTGCCCTAGATCTGAGAGTTTATACGATAAGGTTTTTGAATGTTCATCTAAAATCAAGTCTTTATCAGATGGTTGGTGGCTATATGTTATGATTTGTTAGGAAAAGAAAGTGGATTGAGATCGAGAATTTGGTAGCAAAAATTTTGGAGACGAAGATGAGAGGGAAGAAAATCGTGAAAGTCGAGACTGACGAGGAGAGGTTGAGGTTGAGGTTAAGGCTGAGGTGAGGCAGAGATTATTAAGGTCGACACTTTCGTACAGTACGCGGTATAAGATTCAATCTGAGCCGTACATGTCAGCAATCCGAAATTTTGATGGCTTTAGTAAGCCTGTTGCCAACAAGAATCCTAGTGGCGACCAGTCGCCTTTCATGACCTAAGCCGGCGGGGCTTTGAATCCGCGAATATTAAGCCTGTGCCTGGATTTTTATTTTTTTTTTCAATTTTTCAATTTTTTTTTAAAAAATAAATATAAAATATGTAGAAAAAATAAAAAAAAGCTATATTAATCAAATTAGTTGGCTTTTTTTATTTTTAAGTCAAAAAACTCCTAAAAAAAGTTAGCTCAAGCACCGTCTAATATTATGTGTTGATTTGTTTGTGTAGAGATAAATTAATAAATATAAAATATTATTAAATAAAATATATATATATAATATTAAATTTTTTATATATATTATGTTACTTAGGATCAACCACTTGACCCAAAAGCTTAAACTGTTACGCAGAGGCAATCTTAAGTATATATTCTCACCTAGGTTCGGTTAGTACAGTGGCATCTTTTATGCTATTATTCCCCACACAAGAGATGATGAATGCCTCTCAAATCGGTTAGCACAGCGGCATCTTTTACACTATTGTCCCACCCACAAGAGATGATGAAAGCCTCTCATGTCGATTAGCACAGTGGCATCTTTTACACGACTATCCCACCCACAAGAGATGATGAATGCCTCTCAGGTCGGTTAGCATAGCGGCATCTTTTACACTACTGTCCACAAGAGATGATGAAGGCCTCTCAAGTCGGTTAGCACATCGGCATCTTTTACACTACTGTCCTACCCACAAGAGATGATGAATGTCTCTCAGGTCGGTTAGCACAGTGGCATCTTTTACACTAGGTTAGCACAGTGGCATCTTTTACACTACTGTCCCACCCACAAGAGATGATGAATGTCTCTCAGGTCGGTTAGCACAGCGGCATCTTTTACATCTTTTACACTATTGTCTCACTGTCCCACCCACAAGAGATGATGAATACCTCTCAGGTCGGTTAGCACAACGGCATCTTTTGCACTACTATCCCACCCGCAAGAGATGATGAATACCTCTCGGGAGATTCGAAATCGTGACCTTGACTCTAGTACTACTTAGGACCAACCACTTGACCCAAAAGCTTAAGCTCTTGGGTAGAGGCAATCTTAAGTATATATCCTCACCTATATTTGGTTAGCACAGCAGCATTTTTTACACTACTATTATATAATAAAAATTTGAACTAAAACAAACATATAAAATTAAAATAGTTGAACAAGTATTATCGGTTACGAACCAATATCAAACATTTCAACTCTTAGATCCTAATATGATTAAAAAAATTTAAAAAGATTTTAAATTCTTACATTTAGGATTAGTACAAGTTGGTATAAAAACTTTTAACAAATTAAACTTAAATAAATCCATTATTTGTTCATTAGTAGATTTAAGATTATTCTGATGCATTATTAGGAACCATTAAAACTAGTTTAGTTTATGGTTCTTTTTATTTTGAATGTTTTCCAATTTTCGAGGTTTCACTTTATGGTTTAACAATATTAAAAACGTTAACTTTACAAATACAAATTAAAAGATATAATATGCATGCTTTAGCATTAAATTTACAAATAACGTATAGAATATATTTAAAAGTAATGACAACGTCAGTCCCAATGTTTAAAGGAATTACAAATCCTCAAGAGTCAACAATTATGTTCCAATCAAATATTAATAGATCTCAAGTTAATATACCAAAAATTATTAAATGTCATGAAATTAATGAAACTGGCCACCAAGATAATAATAACTGGCATATGTCATAAATTATGCCCTCTCAAATAACTCAAACAAAAACAAATCCAGACTCAATTGTTGAATTTTCTGATGAATCTGTTTTATTACAATTTTCTCCCAGATGATCTGAATCTTTACCAAGTTTTGAACGAAATGAAACACCTTTAGTGCGACGAACTCAATCATTAAGATCACAACAATATTATACACCACCTCCGTCATTATATAGGTTTAACCAATCATCCAAAAACTATCACATGTCTGGTATTCAAATAGAAAATCAAATTCCACAATCATTATATCAAAATGATTTCAATCAAGATAAGGAAGAAGAATTAGAAATTGATTTAACATCCTTAAATATTAATGTGTTAACAATTTTTACACAACCAATAAAAATCAATAAAGATAAAATAATGAAGGAATATATGGCCTCGTATAATAAATATAATCGTAACCGTTTTACATTTAATCATACAATTGACGAATTGAGAAAGAAAAAGTATTAAAAATTAATACTTACAATATTTAAAGGACAATCAAATTAATATTCAATTCTTTCTTGGTATTATCATATTTATTGTCCCCAACATCATATGATTATTCCCCATGAATTATTAAACGAGTCTATTAATACTTTTGAGAAAAAATGGACAACTACCGATGGTAGTGAATCCCAATCTATTCATCCTCCTAGTAAATAATTATACTTGGATCTGGCATCAAGGCTCATTCCTTCTCCAAATCTGATCAACATATTCCCAATCAATTAAATTATACTAATACTTATCTCCAAATCTTGGAAGAACAAGTCAATCATATTGAAAAACTCGAAACAACTGCTACAAATATAGTAGGTAATAAAATTGATGCTATTTATAATATAATAAAAAATTTATATGCAAGAGCTATTACACCCGGTTCACATATTCTTACACCCTCCATGGTAACACATTTACCTTTTTTCAAATATAAATTACAAAAATTCTTCATAAGAATTTATGAAACAATTACAAAAATTTTTACAAAAATCACAAACTTCAACATTTAATCCTATAAAAGAAGAAGATAATAAATCCATACATGTTCTTGAATATAATGAATAAAAAGATTTAAACAATTTATATTCACAATTTCAATAATCATCCAATTAAGTTCAAGAAACATATATAACTCCTAAACCAGTAACAAAAAATTATTATTCTCGGCCAACACCTATTGATTTACAAATTGAAGAAAAAATGTTTCCAATAATATTTAATGGAGCCAATTTAATAAAATGAAATTTGAATGATAAAACTGATTATCAAATAATTGAAATGAAACAACATATGATGATGGCTGCTAATGCGGTATTATTCCAAAATCTCTTTAATAATGATGATTCTGGAGGAGAATTATTAATCGCAGGATTTTTCGGTCAACTAAAAGGTTGGTGGGATAATTATTTAAATGTAGAACAAAAATTAAGAATTTTAACATCTGTAAAAAGAAATGAACATGATTTCACTATTGAAAAAAATTATTTTTCCGTAAGTGATATTATTGCAACTCTAATTACATTAATAATTCAATATTTTGTTGGCAATACACAAATTGTACCTGAAAGAGGGAAGAAATTATTAATAAACTTGCGTTGCCCCACGTTAACTCATTTTAGATGGTACCAAGACGTATTCTTATCTAAATTATATCAACGCAATGATGCTAATTAAGATTTTTGGAAAGAACGATTTTTTGCTAATCTTCCTATCTTATTTGCTGAAAAAATAAAAAATCGTATCAGAAATAAAAATCAAGATTTAATTCCTTATCACCAATATACATATGGTGAATTAATATAAAAATATGTGCCGAAAGATTAGTATTATGTAATGATATTAAATTAAAAAATTAGTTAAAAAAAATGATTAGGCAAAACTAAACTTCGTCAATTTTGTTATCAATTTGGATATAATACAATTAAATTCCTATTAGATAGCGATAAAAAGATTAAAAAAAATCTTATAAATATAATTGTTATAAGTCTAAATACAAGTATAAACCTAAACATAAAAAATATGACCAACCCTATAAGTCATACAAAAGACAACAAAATACAAAAAATTATTAAAAATCATCCAAATATTTTCGGTCTAATAAAAATCAAAGATCTACAAATCAAGCAACAATAAGTAATGATAAATTTTGCTGAAAATGCAGTAAGATTGATCATTTTGTAAATAAATATTATACTTAACTGAAAATCAATAAACTTAATTGTTCTGATGAATTAAAAAAATAATTAAGAAATTTATTGTTAAATTCTCATACTTTAAGTGATAACGAAGACTCACAATCCGAATAATATGATTAAGATACATTTAATAATCAATCACTAATATTAGAATAATTAAATCAGGATGATATAACATCAAGTGATGATGAATCTGACATTGAAAATATTAAAAATCAATGTTGTACGACAAACTCAACAAGATTATTATCAAATAATATTAAATATGAATAGATTATCAATCAATGTATTATCAAAATTAGAACTAGATTTATTAGATACATTAAATCAAATTAATGATCTTGAAATCAAATCAAAAATAATATTACAATATTTAGACCAGGTAATTGCAAAAATTAAAAATAGGCCACATTTACAAAAGTAAATACTAAAAAAATTGATTTTAAAAATATTTTAAAAAAAACTAGAAAAACAACCAAAACAAATCCCAACAACCTAAAAAATGTATCAAGAAGTAAATCAGTTAAAACATGATATCCAATATTTACAACAAAAAATTTCAATTTTAGAAACTAAAAAAGATAAAAGAGAATCAATGCATTTTGCACGTGAACCCTCTCATAGTACTTAAGAAAGTACTTACAGTTCATAAAAAAATAAAAATAAAAATAATTATAATTATACAAGAATTTGATCCTAATCTAACCGTCAATGAAACTAATTTTCCTTCCTTAAATCAGATAATGTTTCAAAAATAGTATATAAAAATACTTCTAGTAATTCAAGAGGATTTTATTGTTGAAACCATGACGTTACTTGACTTTGGTGCTGATCTCAATTGTATTAGAGAATAATTAATACCAACTAAATATTTTAAAAAAACTAAACAAAATTTTCATACTACTAATAGTAGTTCTATGAAAATAAATTACAAATTATCTAATGCAATTTGTAATCAAGGTATATGTTTACAAACAGAATTTATTTTAGTACAAGACTTATCTCAACACATGATATTAGGAATACCATTTTTGACAATGATTGCACATTTTCAAGTAACGCATGATGAAATTTCTACAAAATTAATGAAAGATTAAGAAATTAACTTTCTATTTCTTTTTTCTTCTCAACCTCATGCATTACAAGAACTAAAAACTAATTTAATTTTTAAATAAAAACAAATTTATTATCTCCAAGAATAATTGTCCTACTCTCAAATTGAAAAACAAATATATAAATTTAAAATACAACAACAAATAAAAGAATTTAAAACTTTATATGAGAAAGACTTATACTCAAATCTTTCATATGCTTTTTGGCATCGTAAACAATATATTGTTCAATTATCATATGAATTCGATTTTAATGAAAGATTCATTTCTATAAAAGCTCAACCATCTTAGATGGATCAAACACAATTAGAATATTATGAACAAGAAATTTAAAATTTGTTAGATAAAAATTTAATTCGTCACAGTCAGTCACTATGTTCTTATGCCGCATTTTATGTAAACAAAAATACTGAATTAGAAAGAGGAACACTTAGAATAGCAATCAATTATAAATTATTAAATAAAATTTTACAGTGAATTAGATATCCAATTAATAATAGAAAAAGATCTATTAAACCGTTTACACCAAGCAAAAGTATTTTCTAAATTTGACATGAAATTTGGCTTTTTGGCATACTCAAGTTGATGAAAAAAATAGATATAAAATAGCATTTACTGTTCTATTTGGACACTATGAATGGAATATTATGCATTTCAGCCTAAAAAATGCTCTATTCGAATTTCAACAAATAATGAATGATATTTTCACAAGTCATACACAATTTTGTATTGTTTATATAGATGATGTTTTTATTTTTTTCTCATTCATATCGCAACATATCAAGTATCTACATAACTTCTTTAATATTATTAAAAACAATGGATTAGTTCTCAGTACCCAAAAATAAAATTATTCCAAATTAAAATAAGATTTCTTGGTTATAATATTTATCAAGGCACAATAATTTCAATCGATAGATCTATAGAATTTATAGATAAATTTTCAGATAAAATTTTAAATAAAACTTAATTACAAAGATTCCTAGGAAGTTTAAACTATATTAAAGAATTCTATCACGATATACATGAATTTACAAAATTATTATACCAAAGGTTAAAAAAGAATTCAAAGCCTTAGACACATAAATATACAAAAACTGTCCAAAAAATTAAACAACATGCAAAACAACTCCTATGCTTATGTTTACCAATCCATAATACTTTTAAAATCGTTGAGACAGGCGCCTCTTACATTGGCTATGGAGGTATCTTAAAACAAAAATATCAAAATAAAGAGCAATTAATTCGATATACTAACAGGGTATGAAAACATATTCAAAGTAATTATTCTATAATTAAAAAATAAATATTATCAATTGTTTTATGTATCACTAAATTTGAAAGTGACTTATTAAATCAAAAAATTTAGTTAAAAATTAATTGCAAAGCTGTAAAACATGTTTTACAAAAAAATGTCAAAAATATTGCTTTAAAACAAATATTTACTCGTTGACAAAATATTTTATCTATATTTAATTTTGATATTAAATTTATTAAAGGAAAATCTAATTCTCTGCCTAACTTTTTAATTCGAGAGTTTTTGCAGGAATTCTCCAAACACTTATCAATTTATATACTGACAAAGGTAAATATGAGTATCCCGCGCAATTCCGCACGCACATAACCGATGAAAGATAAAATCCTCTTTTATTCTGTTCTAAAAGAACAGTCTCAATATATACCTAATGAAACCTTATTTTCCATTACTCGTCTGGAAGAAGAGTATTACAAAATGATTATTGTAAATAGTGATAAAGAAAAGCCTTTGGCTATTGCCAAACTTATTGGAAGTTATCTTCCATCCAAATAGTATTATCCATCATAAATCGGCACCCTAAGTAGAAATTTTTTTTGTAACGCTCCTTGTTGAGACTAGTTCAATCAAAATTCAATACAATTCAAATGATAATAGTAAAATTATTAGTTATTTAAAGTGTGTTATCCAAAAAATTATTTTCAAAAATGATTGGGGTCGAGTCGATAATTTCAACAAAACTTTTAAAAATGACGCCATCAGACCCAAAACTTATAATTATTATGATTATCAACAAGTTTTTCACAATGTATTTTTTTCTTCAAAATGATGTGATGAAACACTCGTGGTTTATCAAATTTTGTAACAATTTTGAATCTAACATTCCATATTGGTTTTACTTTTGATGAACTGAATTTGAACCTTATCTGAATATTTTACCTTTTATTCTTCAAGAATTGTATACTCATTATACCAAATATTCAAATCCATTGACTCCTCCGATTTTACATTTTTATGCGAATTTTTCACTTTCCTGATTGCTCCAGTGGAAATATACGATTTCAATTTTCAATAATATTTCTTATCTTGCTCGAGAATTTGCCACCCGATAGTGGGATAAATTTGATATTTCCTACACACATATTTCTGTGACACCCTCAAAAATTATTATCTTACCTCATTTGTTCAAAAATTCAAATTGTTTGATAAACACTCTAAAACTTCTTATGCATTCAAATTTGTCTCTACATCGTCTCCAAAATCCACATATTCATCATTTGATATGCTAAATTTTGATATTGCTGCCATTCGTTCTAAAATTCTTTAAAGAAATCCATTTTTATCAAATTTCAAGGATGCCTTTCAAAAGGCCATTCAAAATTTTTTTTTTTCAAATTGCAAACGAATACCTTTTGGGCGAAGACCCAAAAAATGATGATTTTAGTCATTAGTCTAATGAGGATGATTGTTTCGGAATAAATATTGATTCTGCTTCATTATAAAGTCAAGAACTTAATTTTTCCAATTATATGCAAAGACATCATTATTATCCTTATGAATCTTTTTACAAAGACCAGTGTGTTCTCTTTAAATTATGCCAAACTTTCCAAAAACAAAGAACGCCGGACAACGTGTGACACAACCGTCCAAAAGCAATTCTCAAATTTTTCAAATGCTGTCTCCTTGTTCGGACAAAAGAAAATGTAAAGTCAAAAGGTGAATAATGAGATGCTCAAACAGTGCTCAACAGTCCCACTATTCAATATCGAATTCTACGACAGTGCTCAAACAAGACACAATTCATGAACAGTGTTGGCGCCGAAATTTATTCGTCCTCTATGTCTGTAATAATGTTTTTACTGTTTAATTTTTTGTTTTCAATTTCCTTTCAAATCCGAAGCTTCGTCTTCGATTATAAAAATGGACTGAGTACTCATTTGTTACTCAGACAATGTTTAAGCCACTTCCTTCTTCTTCTTCTTCGTTTATCTTCCCTTCTGTAAAATTATCTCCTACCTTCTCCAATATTATGTAAGTTTTCTTTTAAATAAAATATATGTACTTTGCTTATTTATTTTACTTTTGAACTTACTTATTTAGATTAATCGATTCAAAAGTGTGTTAGGGCCTAGTTTTGGTATATATATAATGTTTTTTGATAGATATAAATAGATATAAATTTATAAAATATAGATAATATATCCTATTTTTATTTTTGCCCTCATACAAAGCAGTTAACTCAGAAAAATAATAAGTAAGCGTAAAATAAAATTTTCACTAGAGAATATATATAATACCACTTCGTCCCACGTAATATATATATTTCCAAATATAACACCAAATTAGATACTATATCCAAACAATATTAACTCACCAAACACATCATACGTGACTTTCATAAACATCATCTCCAATCTTACATTTCGAATCCCCTAAACAAACTGAAATGGGTAAATTACACACCTCTCCTGAAGTTTTGAAAATATTTAAAAAAAATTTCTGAAGTTACTAAAATGACACTGCAATTCATTCTGTGATGTTAAAACTCTCGACAAGAATTGTTTCCGTCATTAACTTATTTCTTAAAGTATTTAACATTTACTCTTATCCAATGAAAAAGTAATAATAAATAAATAATTTTAATGTTTCCTTCCATCATCATCTTTTCCTTTCTCTCTCCACAGCTATACTTTTCATTTATCTATCTAGGCCTAGTCTTTCTCCTATTTTCGAGTACAAACACCGTGAGCAGAGAAAAGGGAATCTGAATTTGTTAAACAGAGAATGACAATTTAAATTTTATAATATGTGCATAATTAATTTCGAATTATACAATTCATTAATCTATATACAAGCAGGCACAATGAAATAGTAGTGCATGATAAAGTAGTAGTTTGAGCTTCACAGAGAGAATTCTTAAATGCAATAATTAGTGGTCGAAGAAGACGAAGAAGAATCAATGCCGAGTTTGAATTTGTTCACCAATATAGTAGTGCTCGACAAAGTAGTGGTTTGAGCCACATAGAGAATTCTTAAATGCAATAATTAGTGGTAAAAGAAGAAGAAGAAGACGAAGAAGAATCGATCCAACTCTGGATCTGTTCACCAATGTTCTAGTAGATCCTGTGGTTCCCTTGAACCCGGTTCGGTTCTTATTCACTATCGTTTACTTCGATTTTGTGATCATCACCTTTCAGATTTGTCAAATTCAATTCTTTCATAGACTGGTTGTCTCTATCGAATTCCTCACGAGCGATTGGCTTTCCATCGACCGATTTCGATGACTTCTCCGGCTCATTTTCTCTTTCTCTATCTCCTCTATTCTCTTCATCTTTTCTTTCCCTTTGAACAATCTTCACCAGATCTCACCAATGTTCCAGTAGATCCTGTGGTTTCCTTGAACTCGGTTCGGTTCCTTTTTATCATCGTCTACTCCGATTTTGTTATCCTCACCTTTCAGACGTGTCAAATTCGACTAGTTCATAGACTGGTTATCCCTGTTGAATTCCTCACCAACGATTGGCTTCCCAGCGACCGATTTGGGCGACTTCACCGGCTCGCTTTCTCTTTCTCTATCTCCTTTATTCTCTTTCTCTTTGAACATTCTTCTCCATATCTGACTAAGTTTTCAAATTTTTTCTTTTAAAAAAAAAGTTATCCCATATTGGTTATCTTTTATTTTAAAATTTTAAAGACATTTTAAAAAGATTCTATTGATCAATAACTCATCCCATAATTTACGGGATTAATTATCCTTTTCATATCCTATTGACTTACTTTTATTTTTTAATTTTTAATTTTTTAAAAAAAATATCATATATATATATACACCGGCGGTCAACTCCACGCAATGCGGGTGTAACAATATAAAGATATTTAAATTTTTTTTTAATTTTGAACTCACAAGAAAATTTATATGTAAATTACATCAATTTTAAATAAAATATTAAAAATAATATGCAATGACATGGTAATGCTTAATTATTTTAATTTTTACTCAAAAAATAAATCATATATGAATTACATCAATTCTAAATATATAAAATAATACACGATAATATATAATATAACAAAAACCAATTATAACATCAAATGATTTATATAAAGTGTTGAATACAATATATAACACTATAATTTAGTGGGCAAATAAATAATTGTAATGAGATACGTTCAGTCTAAACTATTACCCATTTATTATTTGACAATTCTTTTTAGCCATATATGGTTCCATTAACTATTTTATAATTTTTTTAATTATAAAAGTTATGTTACATGCTATGTGCACCATGAATAGAATTTGTAAAAATAAAAAACCATCAAAAACCAATAATTTGGAAGTAAAAAAATTTATATACACTATGCAAACTTATAGCTAACCAAGTTCGGGTCTAACCTTAATAATGTAGTTTTAAACTTTTGTTTGTTACTGGAAATTTTTTAACTTCTGGCCAACATCAGCATTCATGTACATGTATAGCAAAAGTTCAAAAAAAAAAAAAAAAAAAAAAAAAAAAAAGTAAGGGAAAATTTTGTACAACCTTTTTTATAATTTTATTTTTCATTGAAATTTTTAAGAATATATTAAGGGATTTGAACAACCTTTATTCTCTCATCAGATTATATTGTTATGAAATCAGTTATAAAACTCTGTTTTTTTTAATGTAATGTTTTTATTTTTTAAAAGTAATTGTTTTCTTTTTAATAATGTTGATATATTTTAATGGGGAAGAAAACTGGATTAAAAGAATTTTATATGATGACCAAATAAAATAGTTTTTAAGTACAGTTTTTTTGGGGGGAAAATAAACTGGTTTGAAATAATTTTTTTTGCTATGAATGTATTTTTTATTAATTTTGAAAACTTAATCACAAACAATGTGTATATTTTTTTTAAAAGCTTAATTATAAATTAGGTACAGTTTTTTTTTGGAGAAAAGAAATTAGTTTGAAATTAAGGCTTTGTTTGGTGAGAGAGAGAGAGAATCATGAAATAATAGTTATTCTCAGCTGTTAAGTGTATTTTAAAATTAAGGTTTCGTTTGATAATTTGACTTGGAATTGAATTTTTTTATCAATCTTTTCAATTTAAAAAGCAATTTGAAGCTTCATGTAAAAAAAAAGTGATTGGATTAACCAAGCGTTAATTCTGCAAATTTCGAAAAAGATCTAACAATATCAAAAATAAAAACGGATCAAGATCAGTGATAAAAATCAGTACCTGCTGAGGAGAATATCAAAACCCTACAAAGCAAAAAAACAATCTTTACCTCCAAAGCACATGAACGAAGAGAGAATTTCAAAGAGAAGCCACCAGGTTGTGAAATAATTTGAGATACATGAGTTGGAGATAAATCTCATCCGCCGCTGACAGGTTTTCATTTCTTGTGCGCACGATAGTTCTCAAGATCGCCTTTCCCTTCACAGCGACAATCTCTCTCTCTCTCTCTCTCTCTCTCTCTCTTCGCTGAGGGCAAGAAGCACACGCTTCCTTTGGTCGCAGCAGATCTGCATCCATTACCGACCACCGTCATTCTATGCCGCTCTCTCTCTCTCTCTCTCTCTCTCTCTCTCTCTCCATGTGGTTCTTTTCGTGTCCCTTTTGGTGATTTGTTTGGTAATTCATCTGTTGATTTGGTCTTTTGGTGACTTGTAAGATAGCCCGACCACGAATTCTTTTCCCCAATTGCTCGCGAGAAACTTCGGCCAGAAATCCATCTATCCTTTCCTTGGCATTTCCCGTCAAGATCCTTCGATGTCTCTTCGCATTTGCTTCCGATTGCTCGAAGCCTGAGAGAGAAGTTTGATTTCGTAGAACCAATAACTGCTGGTTGATCGAAATCTGAGAGAGAAGTTTGATTTAATTTCGTAGAACCAATAACTGCTGGTTGATCGAAATCTGAGAGAGAAGTTTGATTGCGTAGAAACAATAACTGCTGCTTACATCCCAAACGTGGGTAATCTTTTTACAATTTTAGCCTTATAACTGTTTAAAAGAAACCCCATAAATAATGAAATTATCAAGTTAGTTTAAGGGTATTTTTGAGACAAAAAGGTTTTACCAAAATGAAGTGTTGTTTTATTATATATATATATATATATATATATATTCAAACTTAATAAAAAGTAATATAACATTATTTTTTGAAATTAATAACGCTCGATAAATGTAGTCAATACAAATAAAAATAATGAGTACAAATAATAATAAAAAAAATTGAGTTCACATTATATATGCACAGCTTAGTACATTTAAATTATTTTAATGTATTTACAAACTTATCAAAAATTGGGTTTAGAAAATATATTTTAAATTGCTTAGT
>JAOTRH010000002.1:411672-424172 GCA_034768845.1 Heliamphora exappendiculata
TTTTAAATTTTAAGTTAAATTTTAACTTATTATAATAAAGTTATAATAAGTTTGTAAATTTTAAATTAAACTATAAATTAATTACTAGTTAATTATATTATATAAATATAACTTTATTATTTGATTAGTTATTAAACTATAAACTATAACCTTATAAGTTTCGAGTAAACTTATTAATTTGTAATTTATTTGTGTATTTGTTTATTATAAAATTATTATCAATTGATAAGTTTATTATTTTTATTATTATAACTATAAGTTGAACAATTAAATGTAATAAACTCAAACAATTGAAATAATAAAATGCGATATAAATTTTATTAATAAAAAATTAAATGTGAAAAATTTTACACATTATAAGTGTATTGTATATTTTAAAAAAATAGTAAAATTGCATCACTATATATCATGTACATCCCAACTAGGTTGGGACATACAAGCTTAACAATCATTTACATTATTCTCTACTTAAAATATATGACAAATGAAATGTAAAATTACAAATATAAAGAAATAACGTTTACATATGCAACAAATAATTTAAAAAATCTGTCTGAATTTGATAATTCTTCAGATGTTCCAGAGGTGATAGATTCTATGTCTGTTTTGAGTTTTTCCTTCTCGTCTATTTCTTAATATCTCTTCGATGCGTAAATCGTGTCTCGTATAATCATCAATACTTGGACCATCTTCGGAATGAGTCTGGATCTGTAGTCGTTTAGCATCCGTCCACCTGCACTAAAAGTTGATTCCGAAGCAACTGTAGAAACAGCAATGACAAGTATATCGCGAGCTATCATGGTCAATACTGGTCACGACACCTCGTGCTATTTTCAATAGTCTAAAATATCAAAATTATATTCATCTAAATTTTCTATAGTGTCAAAATAACGTTGTAGTTTTGTGATAGAACTCCCATAAATCTCAGAAAATTGCATATTTTTTATTATAGACCAATCATCGTTATGACTTCGAGACGAAGTCCTAATCGCAGGTTGCGTTAATTGTGATATTATATGAGTTTTATATTCATCATATAAATATTTAAAAGTTTCATTTATTGGATCAAGTTGGTTTGCATTACCATAAATAATTTTAAAAATAGCACGAGGTGTCGTGGCCAGTATTATAATATTTTTACTCTTAGAATTTAGTATGCAAGTTATTCTAAAAATATGTATTATTTAATTATAATACTTATCAAATTTATCTTTCATACTAAATATCATTTGATAATAATTTAGATTGATTAAAAATTTATCAAATATTACGGTAATTTATTTTAATTGCAATAAAACTAATAGAGTAATAGAAGTGTAAATAAAAAATAATAATTTTGTTACTTGATTAAAAATTTTATAAATTTTTTTATATACATTTAAATTATCCCAATCACTAGGCATTGGTGGAAAAAAATTAGTTTCTATATTTATTTCAAAAAATAAATCAATTGCTTTTATTTTATTTTATTGCTAATTGTAACATATTATATATCGAGTTCCACCTAGTTTCTATATCATGTTATAATTTTTTACATTTTATATTTTCTTATTGACATATTTTTTTATACAGATTAACTTTTTTGGCATTACAATTTATACATCTTATTGCTAATCTAACTCGTTCAAGAGATTCATTGTAATATTTAAGTCCTTTTTTCATAATTAAATTTAAAATATGTGCGAAACAACAAAATAAAATAAAAAATTAAATAATGAAAGCTGTAAATTACGTTTTAAATAATTAACACATTCATTATTTTAAGAAGTATTATCTAAAGTAATAACAAATATTTTTGATGCAATACTCCACGAAATTAGTTATTGCCTAATAATTATACCTAAAGAATGAGCGGTATAAAAAAATTCTATAATTTTAAATGAAAAAATTCTTTTACATAAATTTCAATCATTGTCTATAAAATGTACTGTAATATATTGAAATTCTTAAGCATTTCTAACAGTTTATAAATCAGAAGTTAAATTAATTTTTTCTTTTAAATTTGTAAATAAATCAATTAACTCTATTTTAATTTTATCAAATTTACTTAAAACTCTATTTCTGGTAGTATTTCTACCAAAACGTTAAAATTGTGGAGCAAATTCAGTTTGTATCATTTCTTCAAATGCCAATTGTTCACTTATTGAAAATGATTGCTCTTGTTTTATTATATAATCAGCAATAGAATTTTGTACGCGATTTTGTTCCCACAAAAAATTAATAATATTACTAATTGCATCCTTACCTATTTGCATTTGTGAAGTGAAATTAAGATGTGAATTTTTACGGTGACTATCAGAATGTCTACGTAAGTGGTTAGTATCACTCGATGTGTGACCTAAAAGTAATTTATTATAAATTTTATATTTTTTTTAACAGTAACAGTGTCATCATTATTATTTTTTTTAAAAATTTTAAAAAATTCTCACACATTTGAATTTTTTTTGCTAAATGAACCTATAGATACAGATACAGATGTTGATAAAGTAGTGGGAAAATTAGGAACAGGAGCAGGAGGAGTGGGATTGGAACTACTATGTGGAAATGTGAAAATATTTTCTTCATCAACGATAAAAATATTTGGATCCATCGATAAAAAAATTATAAAAATCTTAAAGCGAAATTAATAAATTAGATAATAAATACTAAAATTTAAAAAAAATTAATAAGAATTTAAAAAAATGTATTTAAAATTTAATTAAATATTACAACAAATAAATTAAATTACAAAAAGTAAAGCAAACTGAATTAAGAAACTCTAATTTTTAATTTTGATTTTCACTCTTAATTCACCAACAATTGCATTGAATTCGAATATCACCGAATCTGAATATTACCGTGTAATTAGAGAGATGGGAGTAGAGAGATGTTTGAATGAAATTTTCATGGAATATACACTCCTATTTATAGAAAAAAAATTTATATATATAAAAAAACTAGTGATTGGATGGGCTTGGGTCGGGCCCAACGATTAAAAATTTTGGGCCGCTAATTTTATACCACAGTTGATTCAGGTCGTCCATTTTTTAAAAATGACCGTTGGTGGGAATAGGGCCAGGCTAGGTCGGGCCCAACGACTAGCCCGAGCCCGAGGGTGGGCTAGAGGTGGGCCTGTGGACAGGCGGGCCTTGGCCTGGCCCGGCCTGGCCCACGAGCTAGGGGTAACTCAGGCTTGAAAAATGTACGGTACAAGCTGATTCGGGCTTGAACCTTAGCCGAGCTCACACAATAACGGAGTTCGAACAATTTTTGGGCTCCTGTCGGGTTTTGGGGCGTTTTTACACTCATAAATGTATTGAGACAAAAAATTAAGAATTGTGTTTATTGTATTAAAATCTTATGATGAATGGAAAATCTAACGTCAAATCACTTTTATATATATATATATATATATAAAACGACTTATAAAAACTAGAAAATAGCCCGACCGACATTCGTAAATTTCCAAGTAATGAATGTAGTTCCCCAAGCCAACAAAAAAACTCTGCTCTAAAGAATTATTGCTGTCTTCCTGCTCATCCTCATCGGTAGGTACGTGACATTTGATTTATTAATTTATTGAATTATTTACTATGGTAGAGTTTTCATTTTTTGTAAATTTTTTTTGTTATTTTGTTAAATTATTATATTTTTTAGATTAATACAAGTTAAAAAAATAAAAAATTTTAATTAAAATATAAAAATAATTACAAAAAAAAAAATTAATAAATCAAATTTTATAAATTTTATAAATTTTATACTAAAATAAATAAAAATAAACTAATAAGCAATATTTTCTTAAAGAGTGCCTATATATATGTGTACGCTTTAATACATAAAAACGAATACCGAGTCTGTAAAAAGGTTATAAAATGTCAGCCCCATCGTATGGCTGGCTACCCGTCCCGGGGATCTGAATTATTCTTTGGTTTTGGCTCCGACACGATTCAAAAGATTTGGCCTTCACTCTCCCCTTCATTTTCACCCTTCTCAATACACTAATACTGGTTTGCACGTTAACCATTTACCTAGCTAGCTATAATATATGAATATGATGATAATTAACATAGGTTTCGACAGAATGACAATTTAATATATTAGAGCAACTCCAATGCCGTTGCATTAGCGAGAAACATTAAAAAATGATGTTCCGATAAGCTCACCAAATCCCTCACTATTTTAGGGACATAGGAATTGGGTCTCTATTTGTGGTGAGTTTTCACAGATTTGGCAAGGGAGAATATGGTGAGGGAGTTGTTAAATGCACTCAATTTTTTACTTTGTATAATTTTATGGTACGTTAAATACTTATATATTTCATGCATAATTAGTTGTATTGATAGCTATATCAAATAAATAAATGTGTGCCTATAGAATTAACCCCTATAGAGACTTTGGAAGGTTGTTAAATATATTTTTTAAGTGTTTATCTACACCTATTACATATAATATAAATTTGTATAACAAAATAAAACTCTTGTACCTTATAAATAAATTAAGAAGGTGAAAAAAAAATTAAACTAGGGAGCATGACTGGAGTTGTAACTACAAAAGTAATTCTAAAATAGTTTTTAACTATTTTTGAGAGTCACTTGACAAAAATTTAGAAAGTATAGTTGTAGTAGATGCTCTCGTAAATCAAGGGATGTTTGTAGGGTTTTAAGTTTTAAGTTGACGAGACAGAATGATTTTAAAAAAGTCTTGAGAGGATAAATTTATATAATTTTAATATATATTGTGTTATTTTAATAATAAATTATTAATTTATTAACTATTGTCAAAATTATTATCCTGTTTCTTAGTAAATTTCAAAATTTTAAATAATTCCACCAACCAAACCTTTTTGAGTCCACTAACTAGAAGACCAACTTGTTTTGTTGTGCGAGTAAGTGATGTGGACGATGAGAGTGTTTATAAAACTAGTAATTTATAAATTATAGAGTTATTTGTAGTTGGATTCTATTTTTAGAAATGTATTGGTATTTAGTATCATTCATAAATTCACTTTTACCTTAGGTCATTTTTTAAAAATTTTGATTTTTTTGGTCTATTATATCCTCAATGTGAGTTATATCTTGATTTAAAAATCTTGTTTTAGAAATTTCAAAATTCTGTTTTAGAAATTTCAAAATCTTGATTTGGTATATTATAACATGATTTAAAAATCACGATCTTTCAATTTCCTTAAGTGTCAGTTATTTTCTTAAATCATGTTAGTTATTGTTTTACATTTTTATGAAAGGATTAAAACATCACTCTACTATGAGCCAATCTGAATTTATATTTTGGATAAATTTCTGTTATATTATTTAAATTGTGGAATTACCATCCGTTAACTTAGCTCGGTTTGAAATTTGAAATTTTTTTTAATCATGCAAGCTTTATTAGGCTATGTAGAATAATGAATATTATGAGAATGTTCACACATCATACCCAAACCTTACAACATTTTATGCCAAAAGAACTAAATACTTATTATCAATACTTGACTTTATGAAAAGATTTCAAAAAATAGCACAAATGAGAACTTAATACTTTTTGTACCAATGAGCATATTCAGACACTATAGTTCAAAAACTGCTATTGTAAATGCTTACATGACCTATTAAAGCTTGTACATTAAAACTGGTCGTGATCGTCTTCATTTATCATGTCCGAAAACACCACAAATTTCTCATATTTGATGTTTATTATCACTTGTACTAAGCAATTACTAATGATGACGTGCAGCTAATATGCCAATATTTTCACATATTCTAACATTATTAGAATATCTTCACACGCTTTATGTGAATAATGAAGATTATGAGAATTTTTACACACCTTTCAACATTATAAGAATGGTCATATCATTCAACGGTTCACACAGTACACCCAAACATTACACCATTTTAGGAAGATGGATTTCCTGTTAAAAACCTGAAACAGGAATTGAAAAAAGTTAAAAACTCCTTCTCCCTTGATTTCGTAAAACCTAAAAAATGGTGTGTAATACACATTTAGAGAACCAATATTGAGAATGTTTACATTCTCTTATCTAAATGAAAAAATCAAAAATTGTCTGCGGAAAGCTTTTGACAATCAAAAGAGAAATAATACTGTTTTAGTCAATGTATAAAGTAAGAGTTTACTAGGATTATCATCAATCGTTATGAACTCTATCACAACTAATACTCGAGTTTTGGCGTTTTCAACCAATGTTAGAGTTCTTGCAATTAAATAAGAAATTTTTGAGAACTCACTCTTTTCATTATGTAAAATTTGGCTAGATAAATGAAAATATTAATCCACTACAATCGCCATTATAGCTCCAGTTGCCTAATCTGAAATTTTTGAATTCAATCTCCAAATTTTTCTCCGATTGCTTCTGTAAGAGAAGATGCGATTCCGATTGCGTCGTTTGAGAATGCTTGTTTGGCGCCTAATGAAACGCAAATGAGATATATGGGCAAATTGAAAAACTACATTCTAAATAGAACTGCTCTTAAAAGAGAATTTGAAATAGGATTTAAGTATAAGTAACATATAAAAGTAGGATTTGGATGAAAAGCTCCATATATTATAATATACAATAAAAATTATGAGTGTTTGGTAAAAATTATAGTTTGTAACTAAAATAAAAAAAGAAATAATTATAACTTGTAGTAAAAATTATGAATATTTAAAAATAATTATAATTTATAATTAAAATTAATAGTAAAAAATTAAAAAAATTAGGAACAATAACATTGTGAAACACCGCGGACATAAATTGTTGTAGCTGCCGCTATTTTGTATTTGTGATCTGGTGATGCAAATTCTTATCTTTTTGTGTAATGTATAGGAAAAATTTAGACAGCAATGATTGGTTGTATTGTTAGTAAGTAATTTTTTCAGCAAACAAAATGACCATTTCGTTCACGGCAAGTTGCTTCATGTCTGAATTATATATGAGCATGTCAAATACTCAAAACCCAAAATTCAATTTTAGAAGATTAAAATAATATTTTTTTAGCCCATTCAAAATAATATTAGTGTATAATATTTTATACACTAATATATGAAATTGCATTCTCTAATTCTTATGAATTTAAAATCACATGTATGCCGCTAGGCCTAACCATCATGCCAATTATATTATCTTATTAGTTTACACCATAAATTTTTAATAAGACGTTAAACTTCGAGACTTGGGTTGGAATAATAATTTATATTTTTATATTTTTTTGATAAAAAAATAAAATAAATTAATAAATTAAATTGTTTTCTTTATTTTTTAATTTCTCTTATGGGAACAAATAAAAAAAAATAAAAAAGTTTTAGTTTAAATATAAAATTTCTAAATACAAAAATAAGTCAAGTAAGTAGTGAAATTATTCAAATGAGGCCTCAACCTGAAATGATTCTCCCACAAAAAAGTTAAAAGATGGGAAAAAAAACCAAGATTATTAAAACTGAAAATTGAAAAAGAAAAAAAATGATGGCAATAGCGGATAAGGTAGGGAGGACCCAAGCAAAGCGAGGGTCATTTAAAACAAGTAATTATTACTGTATTGCTTCTACAACGATGAGTACTTTTATGGGCTCTATAAATTCCCCAACAAAGCTTATTAGATTCCTTGCCCTCAGGGACAATCATCTTTTTCTCTCTCTCTCTCTCTCTCTCTCTCTCGCTTAACGCTTTTAAGTGACCAAGGCTTTAGAGTTTCAACTACCACTTTCAAGGTCTTCCCATGGCGATCTGGATTCTGTTTCATCTTTTTGTTCTTCTCCCACAGTCAATAGCACCCGCAAGAGCAAATCTAGAAGGTAAGCCGCGTTCTAACTAACTAATACAGATCTCAGTGTTTTTAAGCTTATGTTTCCTATTCATCTTTTTACGTACTGTGATTATGTTTTCATGATTATGTATATATATATGTATGTTAATTGTGGTGAATGAGGCAGGTGATGCTCTGTATGCACTGAGGAGAGCTGTGAATGACCCAGACAATGTGTTGCAGAGCTGGGATCCCACGTTGGTGGATCCATGTACTTGGTTTCACGTTACTTGTGACGGTGATAATCGGGTTTCTCGCCTGTATGTGATTTCTCCTCCTCCTCCGCCGCCGTTTTGATCTCTGATCTCTCTCTCTCTCTCTCTCTCTCTCTCTCTCTCTGTTGTTTAGTTATTCACTTATTTGATATACGGCTAGCTGTTGAAGTGGTAGCTAATCTCGCTCGTAAAACTTGATTGAATAATATTAGCACATGACGACAAAGCTACCTGTTTAAACAATCTGCTTTTTCATGCAATTTCATTGATTTCCAGTACTGTATTGCATATATGTATATATTGTAAATAAACAATAGAGTTTATTATATATATATATATATATAATAATACGTCGGGTGTGACTACGCAAGTGGCATCAAAAGCTGTCACACACCCACAACCATAAAGCAAAAGGGTAACCACTCACGGCACATGACAGTTTATTTCAGTCTCTCATTACCCAAACAAAGTTCAGAAAGGAAAATTATCACTTACCCCTGGAGTAGTATGTGTTCTTATTTATTTAATATTTTTAATAATTAAAAATGTATAATAAACATTAATTAGGTTTTTTTTGTCACTTAATTATTTAACAAATATCGACCCAATGTGGAGTGTTTTCCACTGCAAAATGGAATGGGAGCACCTCCAGGGCTACCAAATAATTATTTGTTCAAAAAAACACTATTTTTATAGATAACTAATCACCAATTAAATTATATATAGTTATAAAAATTAAAACTTTTACTTGGGTTAGTTATTAATTGACCCAAGTGAAGAAAGTTATATTTACAAACGCTTGTGCTATTAATGCTATATGTACTCCTATATCCCACGCAAATCTTTGAAGAACGAAGTACGTGAGTAAAAAGTTAAATATAGAATAGAATAGGATTAGTGTTTCCAAATTTATTATTGTTTCCTATATTAATTTTAATTTAAAAGAGGAACGGCTAATGAGGATGTTGAATGTTCTAACATTGCTGCTTTGTAAAAAATATATTAAATAATGCTAGAATGACTAATTTATTTTATCTTAATATATTACCATTTTATCTCATGTGCCATTATTTTATTAGTTTACTAAACCTACCGCTTATAGTTATGTCTAATATAGTGCTGGCAATTTATTTTTTAAATAAAATCTGGTATAATAAGATGATCATCATATATGATTATTAAATTATAATATACTCCTTTTAGAATAATAGTTTATTTATTTATTTTTTTAACTAATTCTTTTATTTGATGAAACTATTATATTCTTTAAAATTTTTTTGCATTGAAACGAGCCAAAAACTAACTTTTTGTATAGATGTTTAAAAAATTCAGAAACAAAAAAACAAAAAAATGTCAAAATGAGAAAATAAGTTAAGTTTTATGTTGTTCATTCTGGTGTTAACATTTTTTTTTAATTTTCTCTCATGGAGACATACGCAAAAATTAAACTTTTAGCAAAAGAATGAAAGAACTCTTTAAAAAAGCTTAAATCTCAAAACTTATCCCAAAAGGAGCCAAAATACACAATTTTTTTCTTAGTACACCCAGGAGTAAAAATATTTATGCATCGTACAAGTATATTATAATGAATCTGACGAGTGTAATAAGTAAAAAAGTTGTATTTAGCATCATCATCCTAAAACAAAAGAGTTGCTTCCGCTCTTTTTCCCCATGCAAATTTGCAATTAAAGAAAATTTTCTTTTTAAAATTTTTTTTTCTTTTGGTATGAACGAAGACCAACAGTTCCGTGTGGAATGTGGATTATCACCACCTCAATGAATATATATATATATATATACCTAAAACTTATTTATTTATTTATTTATTTTAGAGTACTGAAGAGTGGGAAAACTGGATGCAGTGATCTCGGAAATGCAAAGCTGTCGGGCAATCTTGTTCCCGAGTTAGGGAAGCTTGAACGTCTTCAGTATCTGTAAGTATGAATTGTTCCCTAACTAAACAAAAGAGTATAATGTTAGAACGAACATAAATCTAACCACAACAATTACATAAATTGGATCATGACCATTCATTTTCACTTGAACTCAATCCCAAATATTGTGACTTTCAATGCAAATGAATAGTTAGAATTTAATATTGATTTGTGATTAAATTCTATGTATATAGCATTGCACTATTACTGTTATAGGCACACCCACTGCACACACAAACACACTAAAAAAACATGAACTAGCCTATGGCCTCTTTTGCACTTTTGTAGTCTCATATCATGTATATGCTCTCATTCTCCTATTGATTTAAACTGTTGAGCTCACAATATATTTGACACTAAAGTTCACACATTAAACTAAAACAAACTGAGTATTATTCACCCATTTTGTGGAGAATGAACAAATTTACTTTTTTAACAAATAGGGTGTGGTGGCACTATACATCATCCACATATTGTTTTTGGAGTAATTATTTGGTGCTCTTGAAGTACCATGTGCTAATCTCACGTGATGTTTTTATTCAATCTCGTAACGATAAATTTAACAATAAAAACATAATGACTTACCTTTATTAGTTATTTAAGGGACAAAATAATGTAGCAAAAATGTGTATAATAAGGAAATGTGATAATGACTTAGATTTGTTGATTCATAATGAATATCAAAAATAATAAATAAAGATAAGAACTTAGATTCATTGATTTAAGAAATGAATACCGAATACAACAACCTTCACAAGAATATTAGATTTAAAGGTAATGAGAAAACTCACAATATATTATTAATCAATCAAGAATTGAATTGCCCAAAGGTTTTGTTACAACCACTATTTATCACTATTTATAACCTAGGAAATCCCCTCCTAATTAGGAAATATAAAGGAAAATGGCAACACTTGCTTGGCAAGCAAAAAATAAGAGAAAATTCAAAACATATAAAAAATAAAAAGATTTGATTTAACCTTAAATCTTGAAACTAGAAGCAAATTTAAGATCGTCGGAAAAAACCAAGTTTAAAACGGATTTATTAAGAATAAATAATTAACAAATTAATTATTTTTTAAAATGGCAAAATAAAGATTTGGCGTTCAAATGATAGAATTTGGTCGAAAAATGATCTCAATTATGGCATAGCGATGACTCTTGACAGTTGGGTTGTTTTTTTGTTTAATATGAGCCCTCCAATGTCAATCCACTAATATTGAATCGCGCCTCTACTAATATTATTGGGTCTTTCGATGGTCATATTGCTTCATGAATGAAATGCGATAGTATTTTTACATCACAAAGGTAATTCATATAATGTAAATTGTGACCATTAATTTATTTTTTGAAAATAACACGTGCTATTATTTACATGATATTTTGAAAATATTTATTTTTTAAAATACCACGTATTATTGATTAAATGATATTTCGAGAGTACCTAATAATTTGATGTGTTTAATTTGGTTGGCATTTTCATTAATTTCTGACCCAACATTTATGAATTCTGATAAATCCCACCTACTCTATCAGACAATGGGTCCATTAATTAATTACCGTCAGATGTGATTAATGCTTGCGACTCTAATGTGTTATAAATTATGTTGCAAGCAGCATTCACTATAACTGAATCATGTGGGGGTGTCTTGTGCTTGTGTTTGTGTTTGTGTTTGTGTTTGTGTCCGCGCAATGAACAGGGAACTGTACATGAACCATCTGGTGGGCCCAATACCTGATGAACTTGGAGGACTAAAGAGCCTCGTCAGCTTGGATCTTTACCACAATAACCTTACTGGTCCTATCCCTCCGTCACTCTCCACCCTCTCCAACCTCAGATTTCTGTAAGAGATCTCACTCCTATTATTTATTAGTACCCATGTTGGGGGGGTGTTTGACAAAATTTTTGTTTGTAATTTATAGATTATAGCACGTAATAAAAGTTATGAGTGTTTAGTAAAAAAATATAATTTATAATTAAAATAAAAAAAATTATAAGTTATAGTTAAAGTTATGAGTATTTGAAAACTTATAACTTATAATTAAAATTAATAATAAAAAATCAAAAATGACTAACAGTTGCATTTGTGAACGCAGATTTTTTCTACATTCGTAAAAAAAAAATTATAAGGTATAGTTAAAGTTATGAGTATTTAAAAACTTATAATTTATAATTAAAATTAATAATAAAAAATCAAAAATTACTAACAGTTGCATTCGTGAACACAGATTTTCTACAGCCTGATCAGGCTTTGGGAAGGGGCAAATTCAGATAGTTGGAAAGTGTTGAGGGCTTTATTGTAACTTTGCATAATATATAATAATATTTTTGTAAAAAAGTAAAGCGTTGTTGATACTAGGCACATATTCGAATATATATTTTTTAACATAAGGACAGATCTCATACATTGAGACCCACCTCAAGTGAGGGATTTATCCGAATCTGTGGACCTCTCGGTGTGTGTATATATATGAGTTAGGAGTTTCGTTGATTTTGGACTAATCTGTCTTAACTTAGACTTCACTTTTCATTTTATAGTTATAGCAATGTGTAGATAATTCTAATAAAAATT
>JAOTRH010000002.1:430187-463346 GCA_034768845.1 Heliamphora exappendiculata
AATACCAAGCTAACTATCAATACCATGTCACCCTCCATATTTATATATAGATTTTCTTTATATATATATATATAACCTACTAGTTATGAGCTATAATCAAAATTCATATTAAGTCTAAACATGTGAAAAAAAAAAATTAAAATGGGAAATTTTTTCATTTTAACAAAAAAGTGAAAAGGCAATGAAATATTATTGTATATTACATATGCAATATTAAAGCGAGAATAAAAATTAGAAAAAAATGAGAAAATTTTTAAATTGAGAAAATTTTCATCTAATATTTAAAACAAGAAATCAGTATTAGATGTACAATTACAATATAAGTAGTGAAGATTTTCATTTATTGATAATGGAAAATAGTTTACAATAACACAAAGCTATATATAGTCATTTAAAAAGTGCTGTAAATATTTAAAATAAAATATTCAATCATATATCAATAATCATAATAATGAAAAATCAGAAATAAAAAATTGTTCTCACTCAAGAAATATTTGTATGTGTGTGTGTATATATATTTATATATATATCCTACACTTTAATTAAAAATAAAATTGTTTAAAAGAAAAAGGAAAAATTATTTTATGGTCATATTTAGAGGACTTGTTTTGTTTTTAGTTTTAACTACTTTTTGAATATTCCTTGAAGTCATTTTTTTAATTTTATTAATTATTTAGATAAATATACCCTTTCTCTCTCTAATTGGATCTCTCTTTTAATTGAGGTTTTCCTAAAATCTTCTCTACTTTCTCTAGCTTTTTCACACAATTATCCGCCCTCTTCTTCTCTGTGTAAATCGATTTCCCATGTTTGCGGCTAGGGTTTGAGCGATAGCACAAGTGAGGGAAGCACCGATCCTAGGCTGCGACACCAAACCTAAGCGACATCGGCGAGCTTAGGTGGTAACGACGAACTTGGGCGGCAACAGCGACGGCAGTTGCTCTCAAAACGAAGTCTATTCGCACATTTTACTCGGACTATGCCGCCAATCTCTCCATTGATGAGAAATCAGAGAGAAATATAGCAAAATTTACAGCTTTATTGAAGTGGAAGATGATGATATAGAGAAGAAAAGAATTTGTTGTTGATAATAATGAAAGATGATATAACGATTATTGACATATATTTTTGTTGATAAGCTCCTACTTTGGCAGATATGGTGATTTACATTTTTGTTTGGATATTGCTTAGTTTGATTCGTAAATCTAAAAGTTTCTTAAACAAATGGTAAACTTCTTTGTTTGTGAGCTGTATTTTCTTCAAAACATTTGTTATGAAATAAGGCATTTATTATGAAATGCAACATTCGTTGTGAAATGTCTTATTTTTAAAATGAAATATTTGTTATGAAATGTCTCACTTATTATAAAATATCTTACTTCTTCGATTTCTCTATATTTTTACAATATAATAAAAATGAGACTTTGTTATAAAATGTCAAATTAATTTCTTCGATCTCTTTATATTTTTTTTATTGCACAATCAAAATGAGACATTTGTTTATTCTGAAACGAATGTCTCATTTCTACATGAATGAGACATTTTAGTTACACGTAAAAAATGTCTCATTTTTTTTCTTTTTTTTCTTTTTTTTTCTTCGAGATCGACGCCATCGAGATCTAGTGGTGGTGGCGATGGCTATGTAATTTGTAGATGAAATTATTTTGGAGTACTAGAATAATTTTGGTATGAAAATAATATATAAAACTTAGTAGAATATAATTTTTAGTTGAGATTTATTAGAATACAAAACTTTTAAATGAGATCTAATCCAAAATTTTCTTATTTAAAACGCTATTAATTCTTTAAAATAAAGATTTTATGGAATAGTTAAAAAATAAATAGACTTATTTCTAAACAAGTATTAAATATAGGAGTCTTGACCAAATTTCCTATGGCTGAATTTGATAACAAGTTTAATAGAGCTCAAATTGACATTTTAAAATTGACTAATGAAAAGAAATTATAATGCACTTTGAAACTTAAAAAATGGGAATATAATTTATAGAATCTTGGGAGTACTAAAAAAATTCAATCAGACCTCTTGTACCCGCTTTCATGCCATGCTATGGCTAAGGAGTGGACCCCTCTCTTGTGGTCTGGACTCCCCACAAGGGTCCAGTGACCATTTTTGTTTCACTGTCTTTTTCCTAAAGATTTAATTTTGGAGCAATTTTCTTGAAATTTTTTATTTTAGATCAATATCAATTTATTTTAGAAAAATTTTGGGATAAATCTTATTATCAATTGATATTTAAGGATTAGTGTTGTCTAATTTTTTTAAAAATAAATTTAGTCCTACAACATTAATGTTTACCAAAAATACCCTTAAATTAAAATTTTAAAAGATTTCATTGACTAAATTACTTCTTAAATGGGAATAAAAAATTTTACCCCAAAAATTCATCTAAAATCTCACAAAAAATCTTACGCTGCAACTGCCACAATTCTAGCTCCATCGTCGTCATCGCCATTGTCACTGCTGACTCTATCTTTTCCAGCACCGACGCAAGCAACTTTTTCTTTAATGATCTCTTCGACTTTTTTCTGTGCTGTTCTCTTCATACCGTAAAACTAATAAATTTATTAGTTTATAATTTTGAAAAAAAAAATCATTCTATTAAATTGATAAATTTATCAGTTTAAAATTCTAACAAAAAAATTCTCAGTCTATTAAACTGAAAAGAAAATTAGAGAAATTTTTTCGAGAAATTAAAGTGATAAATTTATCAGTTAAATTAAAGTAATAAATTTATCACAGTAATAGCAATGCCGAGTGATGGAGGAGTGATATTTTGTCAATTAAAGTGATAAATTTTTCACAGCAATCGCGACACAAGTGATGGAGGAGTCAAAATTTAGAGGGAGGAGCGGCGGCGGCGATGAAGGAGAAATCCAGATATGAAGGATGAGGGAGCAACGGTGACAGAAGAGTTCAAATCTGGAGGAAGAAAGAGCAGCAGCGAGATCTTGAAATATCATTCGTCATCGCCGACGCCTCGAACTCAATGGCGTAGAAATCGCTGTCATTGGAGGTCAATGAGCTGCTGCCTCTGCTCAAGCTGCCGTTGGAGACATCGAATAAGGAAAAGTCCTTAGTCGTGACGGCGGAGAACAACAAAAGAGAAGAAGTGGTCGGTGGTCGGATGTAGGAGGAAAATGGGCGATGGCTAGCGGCGGTGGCACGAGAGAAAAAGTTGGTGCTGCTAGGATTTTATACTGGTCTTTCACTTTATATTTGCTAGTTTTTTAATTTGATTTGTGGGGTTTCATAGTAATCATTGGCAATTATAATGATAAAGTTCCCATATTGAGAAAATATTGACAAGTTTAAAATTTAATAACCTTATCTTTTATAATTATAAATTCAGTAAATTTACATTTCAAATGTGATAAAAAAGAAAGTAAAATCTCTTAAATATGGATAAATCAATCAAAAAAAATTATCCTGTTTATAATGGGATTAAAATTAGTAAAAAAAACTCTAATATGATTAAAATTCTAATGAGGTCTAAAAAAGAACCAATCCTCAAATATTTTTTTATTTTATCAATTGATAAATATCCATGATGGTATTAGGTAATTATCTTAAAAAATCAAATTATAGTTTTTAAAATTCACAAAGCGAATATATTTTTTTAAAATACATTGTAAAAAAATTGTTAGTTTCTTTTTATTCTTTTAAAAACCAACATTTTTATAAGCCAGATTTTTTTGTTATGAAAAAACCAACATTTGTTATAAAAATTTTTTTTTTGACCTCATTTAACAATTTGGCTTTACTAAGTTTTTTCTTTTAAATGGTTTTAAACCAAATAAATAAATAAAAAAAGACAAAAAATAATAAACCAAAAGACTTACAGTTCGGTTGGTGAACTACGGCCCTGTTTAGTTTCACAAAAATTTTAATTTTTTTTTTGTGGGTAAAAAAAGTTAGTTTTTAAATTATATTATTTAATTTTTTTTAAAAACTAAATAACTTTTTTTTCATCTCTAAATTTAAGAAAAATATATACATTCTAAACATTCTAAATTTTTTTAAACTAAAATTAATACAATGAATGCTGCTTCTCTCCGTCCTCGTGGGTACATGACCAATTTAGTTATATTTATTTTGTGTTAAAAATGAATTTATTTCTAAAGTCTATAATAGTTATGCAAAAAATCAAATTAATCGATTATCATCACATATCTAAACAAATTACATTTGTATTAAAAAATTAGCTGTGAAGTTCAGATACAATTTATTTTTTTATAATAAAAATGTTATTTTGTACATTTAATGATATTGAATCAAATTTATTTTTTTCACAAATAATGTGCACACATTAGATACAATAAAATAAACGACTGAAATTATCAAAATAGTCCCATAATTCACCTAAAATATACAAAATTAGACATCTCAAGTCTAATGAAGGGCTGGAGAGAAGCTGCTCCTTAATATAATACATTCAATTTAAAAAATTAACACTCCTCACAATAATAAATAAATCGTGTCAATATGCTAAACACTTCAACTTAAAAGCAAAAAGTAAGATCATATTGAACATTTTAATAAAAAAATGCTACTATAAAAAATTATTCTAAACATTTCACTTTTTTATTCATTTTATTTCTAAAAAAGTTAAATATTTTACAAGTCAACCTTTTTAGACATCTTAGACATGGCTTATAAAGGGAACTTTAAGTCAAAAGACAATAAAAGCTCAGTGTTCGTTTGACTACCTGCCTTTAAGCCGACTTTTTGATTTTAAGTCACTTTAAGTCAAAAAGTCAAAATTTTATTTGGTTGAAAAACTAGTGACTTTTAAGCCACAAGAAAGCTAAATAAGTCGAATGTGAAATTTTAAGATTGTTCATCGGCCTAAATGAGATTTTGCCAAACTAAAAAACCAATGGGATAAAAGTTGGGGGTTTAAAAATGAGACTTTTTGACTTTTTAAGTTTTAAGACAAAAAGCTAAAAAATTCAAAAAATCAGCTTTTAGCTGGTTTTCCAAACGAGGACTTAGTTTAAAATTGTTATAATTTTTTAAAATTTATTTTTAAAAAATTTAATATTTAATATGAATTTTATTTGATAAATTTTGACAAATAAATTTTAAAAGTATAATTTTTTATAAAAAATAAATGTGTATAATAAACTTTATGATATTACTAAAAGATATGTAAAAAATTTATGTAAAAAATAAAAAAAATTAAACGCGACTTAACTTTTTGGACTTTAAGTCAAAAAATAAAAAACTTGCCAAACGAGGCCTTTGAGGAAGGAAGCTATGTGGAATCATAAAATCTCGATTGATTGGGCTGTTGTGACCACCAAACCCTCACCCTATTCTTCCCCATCAATCTCTGTCTCTCTCTCTTTTTCTTTCTCGCGCTCTTCGCAAGTGTCCTACAATGCTCTCGAAACCCTAGGAATTTCCCAAATCTCGATTCTCATTCACTCCCCTCCGTAAGCTCTTCGTATTGCTCTCGCTATTACTCTCCCTCACCCTCTGCCAGGTCCGTCGTCGACCGCTAATCAGTGCCACCTCTTGCTCTCGATCTTATCATTGAATTTCGTGAATTTCCGACTGCTCGATGGCCGAAGGCAAGCTCGATCTTCCCGATGATCTACTCTCATCCAAGCCGTTCGATCAGTCTTGGACCGCCAAAGGTACCCACTCACTCTTCTGAATCTCTTTTCAATTTCCGTTCCCATTGGGTTTGTTTTATCAGTTCCATGGATTTGATTGTCATGTGGTTAATGCTTCATTGTGGATTATTGATCTGAATGTATTTGTTTTTTGGCAGATTCTTCAGTTTGTAAGTTTGAATTCTAGGGCATTGAAGTTATTTTCATGAATCGTATCTTAGCAGTATCCCAGATCAGTTGTCTTCTGGTCGGGGTCTTCACATATTTATTGATAATAACTCTGAAACTGATTTTGCTTTACTTTTGAAGCCTACTTTGCTATTTTCTTGGGGTTTGATCGGTAGGAAGTAGTTGGGGAAAATGAAGGAAACTTGGTATTTCTTTGGATTTTAAGTTTGTAGTTATATTGGCTTTCTTGGAAACCAATCCTAGCAGTATTTGATTTGTGTACATCACTTGGTATAGAGGTTTCACATGAAGTTTTGCTCATTTTGTCCAATTAGTGCCAATTTCCTCTTCTTGCCATGATGTCTTGGTGCTTATTATTTTGGCAGTGCCTGGTTTATGTTGTGCTTTGAATGTCTCAATAGTTTACCGGCATATGATTAGTTTTCCCTTTGCTGTATGAATGTCGATCATTGTCTTCGCTTAGCACACAGTTTTCTTGCATCCCAATTCCCCTGTTAGGTGCATCTCTTTCTCTCTTAGTTTCATGCTGGCCTAATGAATGAATGCAAGTCTTTTGCTAAGCGTATATTCTTAAAAAAAAAAAACTTTTTCTTAGGATGTATTCCTGAGATTTGGAGATCCTTAGCCTGTGAGGATAGCTATTTAGCAGCTTCTTCTTTTTAGGTTGGCTTTGATTTTGTGGGAGTGGTGTTGAATTTTAGCTATGATGATATTAATCCATTGTCTTGTTCTCTGTCTGGTTTTGCAATGGTAGCCTTTTGTCAATGGTAAACTTCAGTATAGCCATCCCTTTTGCATTTTTTAAAGCACGGAAGAATTCTTTGAGATTCCTCGTTGTATTTTTCCTCTGGGGTTTCTCCTTTTGTTGCTTTCTTGAGGGGCTTTCTTTTTCTGTTTTGAAACCTTTTGTTTTTGTTTCTTTTTTTTGGGGGGGGGGGGGTGCGGGGGGAGGTGTAATGAGTTTAAGTGTTAGTGTTGGAGTTCATTGTGTGGATGGGCTTATAGTGATTGGCTTTTTTTTTTTTGGTTTTGTTCATTTATAGTATTGCATCTATCTATGTTTTCCTCCTATTGCTTACAATCTCGGCAGATGTTTTCTATTATTTTACAAAATTCCAAAAGCTGTTCCCTCCTCTTTGTTCTGTTTCGGTTGATTGCTTATTTCTTGGTTAACTATATAATTTTGTTTGAAGTTCCTAGCTACTAAGTTAATACTTATTCTTTTTGGGTTGATGCCACAACAGTGGAAGCTTCAGGAGGGAATGATGATGAAAAGGTGGCGATAGGGCTACTTGATGATTCGAAAGGTTTGTTTGGTTTTTCAATCTCTTGGTACCAAAAATTTTCCAGTTAACAGAACAGTTTGGTTTTATCTTGTTCATTTGCTGTCATTTTGTCCTGTATATACCTGCACTAATGAAATTGTATGTGTTCGCTGGCAGTTTCTTCAGATCAAGCAGCATCTGAAAGTAGCATTCCTTTGTCTCCTCAGTGGCTCTATGCGAAACCGAGTGAGACTAAGACTGTGAGTTCTCTATGATTAGGCAATTGTAGCCCAGTTTTTAACTTAACAATGCACCAGGATGCTTCTTTGGATCATGTTTATCTGTGCAGCATATACTAATTTGGTGATTGTGTTGCCCTTCTAAATAACAATTTATTGTATTGCATGGTACTTATTGTTCTCTCTCTCTCTCTATCTCTCCCCATCTATCTCCCTCTCTATTCTTTGTCCAACAACTTATCAGTCGGGTTTAGATTCTATTACTTATTTTCTCTTTTGCTTGTGCTGGTTTATCTCGCCTAGCTATTTTATGCATTCTACTCTGATGCAATTTCTCTCGTTGTCCCTGACTCCCTGCCACTATGCCTTGTGTACTAATGCTTTTAGAAACAAAATGATGTCCACTTTGTTTTGAGTTATTTGTTTATTTATTTAATTTGGTTTTTTATCACATTCTGCTTTATTGTAATTTATTGATATTTTAATTTTCTTTTGACTTTTTTTGGGGCGTGAGGGTGGGGTGCAGTTCCAGGTTTTTCTTCAGATGATTTTATATGCTTATGATATTTTGCTTTTGGCTGCATTTTTTTCCCTTTAGGTCGTAATGATTTCTTTTTCCTTACTCGGTGGATTTTACAGCTCTGGTCTTTCTTGACTTCAGCTTTAGGGATGCCACAATGCTCTTGTTTAGTTGTTAGAGGTTCATTTACAATGGTTCAAGGTATAAATATTACGTCCTCGCGCGTACCTAACTTGACAAAAGATTCTCAATGATGACTTTTAATCCAGTAGCTTTAACTTGGTGGTAACCTCCAAAATAAAAGTAGTCAACGTGACATATAATCTATTTGGACCCAGTTTTTCACTAAAGAATGACTTTCAAAGTTGGCATGAAACTGTTAAAGCAGCTGGTAGAAGCCGGAGCTTAGTTGCAGCTCTAATTCCAGATGCAACTCCAGCCACCTCTTCAGGGTTCAAAAAACTAACTAAAAAATCACTTACTAATATTAAGTAAAAACAAATTACTTATACTAATGCAACTGCAGCCTCCTTTTTGTTTTGATTTTATTGCCATTTTCAATCAAACACTACACTACATTATCTTCTCATAAAAATAAATAGGTTTGGATTGACTTATTTAAAAGCTGTTATTTCAAACCCGCTGAAAATACTGACATATGACAAATATGACTTTCTTTTTATAAAGAGTATGCTAAGCTTATGTTTTGCTTAGCTTTTTTGGGAGGTTTTTTGCTTAAAAGTCTCTTGAAAAGCCCACTTGTTTGGCTTGAGTTGGCTTTTTTCACATATTTTTACATTGACTTTTTTTTAAAAAAAAGTCAAAGTCAAAAAGCTTACAAAAAAAAACTAGTCCAAACACATGTTAAATATGTATGTACTTTTTGCGAAGGGGAAGGCTTGGCATTTGGCCGCTTGTAGTTGTATGTGATGTGGTTGGTTTGGGTGAAACGGAGCAATAGAACTTTTGATGGGGTGGAGTTCCCTTTGTATAGGTTGAGGGGTGTTTTTTTGTTTTGGCTATTTGAGAGAGGTTCACCGTTGCAATCTATTCTTAATGGTGTGGAGTTAATAAAATCCTTATCAATGGTTTAACTCCTTTTTATAGAGGTTTGTACATTGACGGTCCTTTTGGGGGAGCTTTTGTATATGGATGGCGTTCCTTTTATGTCCTTTTTAGATAATATCTTTTTTTTGCTTATCAAAAAAATTAATTATTGCTTATCAAAAGAATTAATTATTGCTCTAAGAATGGAGTGATGAAATGTTATGTTGATTCATAGTCAGTCTTCTTCACTTAAATTAATAATATGCCAATTGTAGATTCAACTGATCCCAAAACCAACCAATTTCCTGTGGGTTAATACTGGTTGTAGATGAATCATATTTTACTATTGTTTTCTGTATGATAGGAAATGCGTCCACCGAGTACTCTGTCTCTTGGAAATCCTGCTGATCCCAATCAGAAGGAGGGCTGGCGTCCAGATGTACCCGAGGACAAAAGAGATTGGAGAAGAATTGCAACTGAGACTGATAGTGGCTGCCGCTGGCGTGAAGAAGAAAGGGAAAGTGGCTTGATTGGTAGGAGAGATCGTAGGAAGACTGATCGTCGTGTTGACAACACTTCAAGCAGAGAAAACACCGACACCAGGGCTTTGTCCTCTGATAGGTGGCATGATGTCAGTAATCGTAGTTCTGCACATGATACACGGCGTGATAGCAAGTGGTCATCTAGGTGGGGTCCTAATGACAAGGATAAGGAATCCCGTAGTGAAAAAAGGACCGACGTAGAGAAGGAAGATGCTCACTCTGATAATCAAACTGTTGGTACCAACCCTCGTCCAGTACCCGAGCGTGACTCAGAGTCTCGTGACAAGTGGAGGCCACGCCATAGGATTGAGGGAAATTCTAGCGGTCCTGGTTCCTACCGTGCTGCACCTGGGTTTGGACTTGAGAGAGGAAGGGCGGAGGGTTCTAATATGGGGTTTACTTTTGGACGGGGGAGGTCTAGTGTCGCAGTTGTAAGGCCTCCTTCTGCAGTTTCCATTGGTGCTGCTCAATTTGGCAGGACTGATGGTGTCCCTGGGAAACCCAGCTCAGGTGATAACTTTTGCTACCCAAGGGGGAAACTTCTTGATATTTACCGTGGGCAAAAACTGGATCCATCTTTTGCTGTATTGCCTGAACAAATGGAGGAAGTACCTCCTATAACACAAGTTACTGTACTTGAGCCACTGGCTTTTGTCACTCCTGCTGCAGAAGAGGAGGTAAGCTTTTAAATTGGCTACGCATTCTATGCTTGATGAATTTTTGTAGTGTCCCAAGTTTTTTTTGCAGGAGGGTTCTTTATTGCTGACTTTTTATTCCATGATAATTTTGATGTGCTTATGCAACGTTTTCAGGCTATGCTTTCTGATATATGGAAGGGCAAAATCACCAGTAGTGGGGTGTCATACAATTCATTTAGAAAGGGCAGAAGTGATAACGTTACAGGTGTTTCATTTAGAAAGGGCATCAATTAATTTCTGTCTTTTTTTGGCTATAAATAGAAAGGGCATCACTTCAATTTCTGTACATAGCCATAAATTGATCTATTAATTACTTTTTTTTGTTTATTTGTTTCTTTCTTGCACTTTCCTTTGTTCCTTGTTGTCTTCTGGAACCTTATGAGAATGTGCCTTCTCAGACGTTGGAGAGTTGGAACCCACCAATGGGAGGGCCGGTATCCTTCCTGTAATCGTGTCTGATGACATTGTTGGTACCTTTGGAGTAGCTGGGAATGATAATACTCATCAGGCTGATGTTTGTAGCACCTCGAACGAGGGTCTTGAAATGGATTTGATGGATGGTTAGTGACAGATCCTATTCAACCCTCAAGAATAGAAAAAGATTTATAATTTTGTTTTCAGTATCTTCTGAATGGAACTTACATTTATTTTGTTTCAGGAGGAGATATTAGTCATGAAGAGCAAGGAAAGGTTCCTGCATCTACTATTGGTATGAAAGCAGATGAACTGATGCAAACAATTTCCAATAGTAATAATTTCTGCAGTGTGCAGGAGACTAGTGGTTACTGCGTAAATACTTCTCATCTCAATGTTGCCGAATCTGCCTTCACGAAGCATCCTTCTCTTAATGAAAATGCTTCTGCTGCTGCATTTGATATCGATACCAAGCTTCCGGATGATTCCAATTCTTTATTTGTTTCTCCTCCTTCTGAGCACAGTTGGGGTGGCAATCCACTGCACTTTCAGGGAAGCCAATATGAACATCATTTAGAAGGGGGTATCCCACCAGAGGAATTGAGTTTGTGCTACCTTGATCCTCAAGGAGAGACCCAGGGTCCGTTTCTGGGGGTCGACATCATTTCGTGGTTTGAGCAAGGGTTTTTTGGGACTGATCTGCCTGTCCGCTTGGCAGATGCTCCAGAAGGAACACCATTCCAAGAGTTGGGCGAGTTCATGCCTCATCTGAAAGTTAGAGATGGACATGTCAGTAGCACCAATATAATTTCCGAGGTAGAACAGCCTGAAGGTCTGGAAGAGAAATCTCGACCTAATTTACCTGCTGCTGCTACTGTTCCTGAAATTACTCATTCGTCTGCCTTAAATGACCATCACTGGCAAATGTCTGGGTTTGGTGGTCTGCCACTTCAGCATATTCAATCAAGATCTTCTGAGCATGGCCTCTTGAAGCTCCCATATTCTGAAGGTCAAAGCTTGCAGGATTTGGTTATTCAAGATGAAGGTTAGCTTACCTTTTTCTTTTGTGTGTGTGTGTGTGTGTGTGTGTGTGTGTTCCTAGTTGCACTTCCCTTTTGATTTGGTTTGTAGGTGGTCCTAATGTTTATCGTTTCTATTTGTACAGAAATTGTATTTCCAGGTAGACCTGGAAGTGGTGATAATCCTATAGGAAAAACTTCTATGAGCGCTAATGATCCTCCCGCAAATCCCAGAGGCAATCCTTCTCTTCCAACTGAATTTACAGAATCTATCATGGCAAATGAGGATAACAAGTTGCATCCTTTTGGGTTGTTATTGTCTGAGCTTGAAGGAACTTATGGAAGGCATAACCAGCTTTTAAATACGCACTCTGCTGGTCGTGCTCAGGAGCAACTTGTTAGCCCTATAAGTGGAAGAGTTGGTTCATTTGGTGCAGTGGCTGATTCAACTCATGCTGTGGAGACATGGTCTGATATTTATAGAAGAAATACAGGTCCTGGCGCCAACCTGTATCAAGATGGAATGGATGCTCACCGGTTGCAACATCTGGATCAAGAACCCTACCGATTTGATGTATCAGAGAAACTTTTGGTGCAACAATTTCAACAGCAGCTCCAGATGGGCAATCTGTTATCTCCTCATCCCCACTTGAATGAATCACTACTGGAACAAGTGCCGATTCGGAATTCTATTCACCACCAGCTGGCTAGTCAAACAGGGCCAGATCTAGAACACCTCATGGCTCTACAGTTGCAGCAGCGGCAGCGGCAGCTTCAGCTACAGAAACACCATCAGTTACAGAAACAACAGCAGTTTCATCAACAGAAAATGCCATTGCAGGAGCAACAGCAGGCTCAAGCTCGACAACAGCAAATGCTATTGCAAGAGCAACAGCAGTCTCAAGCTCGACAACAGAAAATGCTATTGCAGGAGCAACAGCAGTCCCAAGCTCGACAGCTGCTGCTTGAACAATTGTTGCAGAGTCAAATGCATGACTCTGGCCATGGGCAGTCACGTGTTGATGCTGCTAGAACAAATAATGCTCTTGATCAGGTTTTGTTGAAGCAGCAAATTTTGCATGAATTACAACAGCGTTCACTTCATCCTTCAAGGCATGTTGATCCATCCCTTGGGCATATTATTCAAGCGAAACTTGGTCAAATGCCACATCATGGGCATCAAAATGATCTATTGGAGCTTGTATCGCGTTCAAACCATGGACAAATGCGCTCTTTGGAACATCAGATTCTTCAGCAAGAGCAGTTTCTTGCAAGGCAACTGCCTTTGGGGTTGAGACAGCAGGTGGAAATGGAAGAAGAGAGACGTATGGGTTCTGTCTGGCCTGTTGATGAAACCAATCAGTTTCTGAGAAGTCCTGCTGGTGCAAACCGAGCTCACACCGCAGGGTTTGGCGCTTCAGATTTTTATCAGCAACAACAGAGACCATCCATTGAGGACCAGCTGAGTCAATTTGAGCAAAATCTTCCCATGCAAGATCGATTTCAACGGGGCCTCTATGATCCTGGGCTATCACCATTTGAGCGGTCAATTTCTTTGCCTGTTGGTGGTCCAGGAGTGAACCTGGATTTTGTAAATGCTATGGCTCGTAGTCAAGGTTTAGATATACAAGAACCAAATGTGCGAACGCTCTCTGCAAGTCAAATGGGTGGGTTCTCCTCTGGTATTCAGTCTCACCAACCCTTGGTTCCCAACCAATTTCATGCTTCACAATCTGATATAATTGGGGGCCGCTGGTCTGATGAGACCAATGGTCAGCCACCAAATAACTGGATAGAATCTCGGATACGGCAATTGCATGTTAATGCTGAACTGCAGAATAGGGAGTCAGAGGTTAAGATGACTTCTGAAGATCCAAGTTTATGGATGTCAGCAGGGACAAATGATGATAGTTCAAAGCGTTTTCTTATGGAATTGCTCCATCAAAAATCAGGCCATCAATCAACTGATTCCCTAGATTTGAGCAATGGAGTGTCATACGACAGAAGGTCAGCTTCTGGTCGCTATTCCGGAACAAGCTCTTCTAATCAATCTTTCTCTCTCATATCAGACCAAGAAGCAGGTATGAACTCCTCATATACTGTAGGATCTCCCTTTTAAAGTACCCATGTCCGACACTTAACAATTGGATAAGTGCTTGAGATATGTGTACGTTAGTTTTAGTTATACATTCATCTAGGAAGTAAATTTAATAATTTTGAGTTTATTGTGGAACTTTGTAAACATCATTTATCCTTGAAAATAAAAGAAATGTTAAGAAACATGAATATTTTGCTGTGTCCCAATGACCTTGACATGAAAATTAGATGAATCCAATACTTAAAAGACATATAGCTGCATCGATACCCATATCCGAGTTCATGTACCATAGGTAGGATCTTATGTCTCTAATTCAAGTGGACCACAAGTTCGTTTAACTGACGAGGGGCTTGCAATTTGGAAAACAGTGAAAGGCGGCATCTTATATCCCATTCTGGAGTATTAATTGAAGGGGATCGATTTTTTTTCAGGCATCAATGAAAATTCTCAAGTGGTTTACACTAATCCCAACATGATTGCTAACTCCTCTATGGAAAGAGATTTCTTAAACATGGAAAGGAAAAGGCAGGGATTCAAAAGTGAGGTTGGTATGATAAAGGAACTGGCTTCAGAGCTTCAAGAAGGCATGGCTGAGCCGGCAGGAATGGCTGATATAGACCGTGGGGAAATGCCAAGAAGCGTCATTAGCAGGCATAATTCACCTGGTATTGCTGGTAATTTTCTTTTAATCTTTTCTTGGTTGCCTTCCTTTTTGTTTATGTTAGTGAGGGTTATTAATGGTTCCAGGTGGGCATGCTGCATCGTACAATGCCAAAATTGGTCTTCATGATTCTTTTGCGGAAGAGGCTGCGAAGGACCAGTAAGAATTCCTTCTGCTTTACCACACTATTTTCTTTGAATATATGAAGAAAAGCCTGGGTAGCTTAAAATACACTTAAGCAGAATGGCTGTGTTATTCTCAGTGTGTGTTTGGTCTATTTTTATTTTTTTGAAAGTTTTTTAGTGAACATTTTTTAGTTTTAATCCAAATGAGTATACTGTTTATTTTCCTCTCATCATGAGGAATAAAGAAAGAAAAATAAATTTGACCAAAAAATAGAAAGTGTAGATAAGACCAAAAAAAAAGCCACTTAATAGGCTTTGTGGCTTTTTTGTCTGTAGTGAAACTTGTTCAACTTTAGCATGAACAGGCATACTTTCTCTCTTCAGGGGAACCAAAAACGTAAAAAATTTAAACAAAAAATAATAAAGTCCAAAAAATGATGAAAAAAAGCTCTCCCCACTCTCCCGGCAAAAAAAAAAGGGAAAAAAGAAAAAAGAGAAAAGCAGAGCTTTCTGTTTGAAGTAAAGGTATACTGTGATTCAAAATAATTCTCTCAATTCTCGTGTGGTGTTGGGATAATTGATCAAGTGTAAGCTTGACAACAGTTGTGCATATATTAGATAACATGCATTCCTTTGACAGTGTACCAGCCATTCCGTCCAAAGGTCTGGACAATTTTTTGCTGAAACGGCCACTTGTCTCGTCGAATTCATCATTGCAAGAAGGGCTGTCTGAGCTGGTTTCTGATCCAGTCATGAGAGGAAAAACTCCTCTGGCTTCAGTTTCTTCTGAAGGTCTGTTAATTTACAGCATGTCTGTGTTAAGATTTTACATATATTAAGTTGGGTTGTAATTCTTCTGGATTAGTTCCTTTACTTATAACTGCAACCAGACTTTAGCAATGTCAAAAATCAGTTATGCAATGGCGCGCCTCTTATTTTTGCAACCAAAGGAGGGCAAGCTAGTGTAATGCCCTCGTGTTTGTTGGAAATGGTGCACCATTATCTTTGACTCAGCCGTTTCTCAAGTGTTTGAAATCTCTCTCTCTCTCTCTCTCTCTTCCTGTGTGCAATCATGCTTGCGTGCTTTTTCTTTGGTAGAGACGCTAGCTTCTAATTAGTTTTTAGTTTTACGAGCTCTGGTTCAATTTAGGGTTCTATACATTTCCTCCTATTGGTGATCTGTCTCAGAGTAACTGGTCCTTTGACTTGGAATCTATTAGGGGAAGGACAGGAGCCAGGGGGATATCTATCAAACCAAAGTCCTGACACACTGGCATCTGGCAAGGATGATGTACGTTATCGAAGGACCTCATCTTGCAGTGATGCTGATGTCTCCGAACCGTCGTTCATTGACATGCTTAAAAGCAATGCCAAGAAGCCGTCACAACCTGAGGGCTCAGAGTCAGTAGATGGAACACAGGCAGGCAGAAGTGGGAAAAGGAAGGGGAAAAAAGGGAGGCAAATTGATCCAGCTCTTCTTGGGTTTAAGGTCACAAGCAATCGTATCATGATGGGTGAGATTCAACGGATTGAAGATTAACGAGTCTTGTTTAATGGCTTTGTTGTACTATCCATTTTTCGTACAAGCTGTACAGGATATAATCTCTGTAAAGAATTTGCAGCTGGACATTCTTTGATTTTTTGCCCCCATTTGCATCTAATTATGATGATGTCGGGGTGATGATAAAACCTGAGCCAGTCTTAGATTCGAAGCCATATTGTAGGGTTGGATGTTACCAAAAGTTTTTTTTTTTGACGGCTTTTCATAGGAAAACGAATCAATTGATCGTTGGTTTGTTATCCTAGATGATATTGAATATGATCACGGATGAGTAATTAACATTGAAAATTTCTCATTCTTTAATACTATAAAATTGTATATAAGATTGTGTATACATAAAGAAATTTTTTTTTAATTTATGTTTGGTTAAAGTGAAATAATAATAATAATAATAATAATAATGCTGAATGAATAAATTAATCTATACACAATTACAATTATCGAATATTAAGTAGAGAGAATGTGGAATTAATTGCATCTATATTTGTGATTATGTTACATTACTTGATGCATTAATTTTGTAAGCTAAAATTAATCATTCTAATATTATTAGTAAGATAAGAATGAAATAAAAACTAAAGAGTTATTGTTAACTTCTAAATAAGAAGAAAAGATAATTTTAAATTTAGTATTAATAATATCAGGTGACTTAGAATGAGATATCTAGGTCAGAATTTTCAAATTATTAGTGGAAGTTTGCAATATAAATGCAACAAGACTATTTCATGATCTTTGTCAATAATATCCTTGGAAAAACAATCAATCCATGCTTATATAACTTTCCTATGAAAATCAATAGATCAGACAGACTACAGATTGGTGGCTATCTTCAATACACAATCTTTCACCCAGCTCATTAAGAAACAAGGAGATATCAAATTGCTTAAGAGTTCCAGTGCCTTTGAAAGAGTTGCACGAGTGTTCGACCCATGATCCACTCCAACTCTGAAGGCGGTAGAGAGATTTGGTTGGCAATGGCAGAGATTGCATCTTTAGCTTCCTTATATCCGCATTCAAGAACAACAAATGGGAAGTCACTGAGCAAGTTCAAAGACGAAAGGGTAAAATGCTGAATCTCACATAATTGGCAAACTCAATTGACTGAACATTTGAAGATGCTACTTTCAAGTGAGGGTCTTTTAATAGGTGGTAGGAAGAAAGAGAGTTTCTACCTGCCCCACATGACACGGTTGGCACCAAAGCTAGATACTAATCCAGCAAGAACTTCGGATAAATCCTTGTATGGATATGGCTTTCTTGATACCCGGAATAGGGCACTAAATTTTATATGAACCTGTCAAGTATCCAGCACACAGATCAAGACCCTAACTATCACTAAAATGATCTAGAGCAAATTATCATGCTACAAATATCATTATGGTTGGAGGTGAAGCCTTTGGACATGCCCTTGATATAGGTAGCAGAAAGTACAGGGCGGTTCAAAATCTGAGGTCGATACTACCAAGTTTTCTTCAAAAGGGCGGGAACCTACTGGTCCAAACTAATGGACCAAAATAGTGAGATCATTTCCAGTATTCCCATCATCCAAAATCCTTTTTAAATATCAAGTGGAAAACAAAGGGAATAGTGCCAGGTGGGACGCAACAACCAAATATTACTAGGATAGTGATTCTCCCTCCTTTTTTATACAATTTCTCTCTCTCTCTCTCTCTCTCTCTCTCTCTCTCTCTTGTCTTTTAGCATGTGAATTTTGATAAAATCATCCTTTAATGTAACAAATTTGTACAAAAAAAAAATGAGAATTTTGTAACTTTACGTGCTTAAAAGACAGGAAAGGAAGTGAATTTGTATAAAAGGGGAGAGTGAGAATCATTTTCCTATTAAAGTTGGCAGCACATTCTACCTGTGGGAATCTGGACAGCTTTAAAAGCTCAGAGAAATCTAGTCTTTCTTCTTCAGTTCTGCAAGATAACACACGTCAGGACAACTAAAGAAGTCAACTTGGAATTAGCTCGGAAAGCTCCTCATAGATGAATATTCAATACTGGGCACTTACGTTGGTGGTTTGCAGAAGGCAACGTGATCAAGCATTACAACTGTGGAGGGAAATTCTGTGCACAATTGCACTATTTCTGATAGATGAAGATTAAGACCCTGTAAACATCTATTTCGTCAGTATTAAGTATGGCATCTATAACTAATATCATGGTTTGGTTGAATTCTATGAAATAATTGAGTGATCATGATAAAAGTAACGATAACATCCAGAGTAGAAAACCCCCGGTTGTTTGTTTGGGGAATATAAGGGGAAGGATATTGGTCTTTGACCAGATATAGTAGGAGTTGGAAAACATGAGGGCCCTAGATTTTTTTGTCCCATTTACCATTAGTATAGCGTACTTACAAGAGACTAAATGAGAAGGAACAATAGTAACTAAACACTCTCAAAATAATATAGTAATAATCATGCGAAATGAAAATATGATAATTTTAATTAAACTTCTGATTGGAGAAATCATAGTAATGTGATCAGTGGCTATGCACCTGAGGTAGAATTGAATGTCTATACTATAGAACAATTTCGAAATCAAATAGATAAAATGATCCAAAAAATTCCAGTTAAAAAAGGTAATTATAGGTGGATATTTCAACGGGAACATAAGAAACAAGAGATAAAGGATATAAAAAGGTTCATGTGAGATTTAGTTTTGGTGATCGAAATGAGGCCGGAGAGAGGATCCAAAATTTTGCAGTATTATTTGATCTTATATTAACTAACACTTTCTTTAAAAAGAGAAAAGAATATTTAATAACATTTACGAGTGGATCTCATAAAAGTCAAATAGATTATTTTCTTATTAGAAACGTAGACCATCTAATATCATAACATAGACTTATAATACTAGATATTCACATTAAAGGACAACATGAAGTAGGAAGAGATATTAAAATCTCTCGAATTAGATGGTGAAATCTTAAAGGTGAGAAATTAAAAAATTTTAAGGACAAAATGTGTAAAAACATAAGGTTGAATTTGAAATAATATACTAATACTATGTGGAGTACAATGGCAGAATAAGTTAAAAGGTATCGAAAGAAGTTTTTAAAGAGTTGAAGGAAAAATGCCTTATAACTAAGAAAACCTGGTGCTGGAATAACAACGTTAAGTCATAGTAAAAATAAAAGAATGTTATAAGAGGTGTCAAAAGAATAGAAATAAGGATAATTTTAAGAGCTATAAATAAGCTTGTAAGGACGTTAAGAGAACCGTTAAAAATGCTAAATTCAAAACTTATAATGATTTTTATACTAGATTAGATAGTAAATAGGGAGAAAGAACACCTATAAACTCGCTAATTTGAGAGAAAAAAGAACAAAAAACATTACTCAAGTTAAATGCATAAAGAGAGAGAATTCAAGGTGTTGGTGAAGAATGAGGAGATTAAAGAAAGATAGAAAACCCATTTTGAGAAATTCTTAAACGAAAAACATTGGGAAAGATTCGGCAGAGAGGAATTTGATAACTTGACTGAAACTAAAGAAAATAAGTTCTATCGCAGAATAAGTAAGTTTGAAGTGAAAACTGCACTGAAGAGAATGAAATTAAGTACAGTTTTAGGACTAAATAGTACCCTTGTGAAGGTGTGAAATGCCAAGGCAAACTGGGAGTGTCTTGGTTAATAAAGTTATTTAATAAAATCATAATGACTAGGAAAATCTTCAAAGTTGATGAGTCATACGATGAAGTTATGAGAAGTAATTGAATATCGTCTAAGATTAACAATAACAGTATCAGAAAATCAGTTTAGTTTCTAGTTTGGTAGGTCAATTATGGAAGTAATCCACCAACTGAGAAGATTACTAGAGAAGTATAGAAAAAAAGAAGATATATATTCATAATTATAGACTTAGAAAATGCCTATGATGAGTGCTTAGAAATATCATATGGTGGGCGTTGGAGAGAAAGGGTGTGACAAAAAGGTACATTGATATGATAAGAGACATGTATAATAGAGTTTCTACAACAACTAAATCACTGTAGAAAAAACAAGTGAATTTTCAATTACAGTAGGATTACACCAAAGATTTGTTTGAATTGTTACCTCTTTGCCTTAGTTATGGATGAATAGACTAGACATAATGTAACCTATAGAATCAAAATTGGTTGGCTCAAGTGGATCAGTGCTTCCGGCATTTTATGTGATTGACAGATACCTACAAAATTAAATGAAAAATCTTATAGGACAACTATTAGACTCATGATTCTATATAGAACAGAATGTTGGATTACTAAGAAAGATCCCATAAATAAGATGAGTGTTACAGAAATGAGAATGTTAAGGTAGATGTGTGGTAAAACTAGAAAATATTAAATTAGGAATGAAAATAATCATGAAATGGTACTGAACATATGGCTCTTAACAAAACAGAATGACGTAAAATAATATATGTAAGTTGTAACCGACCCCAATTGATTGGGATTAAGACTTAGTTTGGTTTGGTATAGAATACAATTACCTGTTATATCCTCCAAAGGTGTGGGATATGTAATACTACCTTCCCCATGGTATTAAATATCCCCCACCATGGGATATGTCTCCACCTTTCATTCGATCCAAAGGCTAAGATTAATCTCCATTCTTTTATCTAATGCTATATATTACCTTAAACAAACATAGTATATATTCCCATGGTATATATAATCCCAATCTTTCTCTTAGACATTATTTATCCCATCCTATATCCCAGGGTATTATATATCATTTTACCCCTCTATATTGTCTCATTCTATATCCGGACAAACAAATAGAAAGAACTAAAATGCAGTTGAATCTGAAGGATTTTCTCAGTGGAGCTAACAAAGAACTTCATACCTTCATACACATGAAACCCACTGGTACGCCAAGCTCTCCGGCTTTAGCGAACATTGCCTTCCCAATTTCATTTGTCATCTGTGAAAATCATCAGGCATGGTACACACTTCGTAAGGAGTAAACATAAAAGATATGGCCCTACCTGACAATGCCTTGCCTCTGAATTATGTAGGATGATAAGGACTTACAACTTAATGAAAACTTAACCAAGGAGATTACTCATCATTTAATGGGAATCCTTTAATGAAAATTAATAACTTCAATTATCACATAAATATATAATCTATATGTCTCCTTTTTGTTCACTCACGTTACTGCTAGGTATAATTCTTCATTAGGAAGTGCCTAATGGTCAGCTACAATCAGTTAGGTCAACAAATGTTGAAGGTCAGGAAACAAAGTACCGTCACTTTCTCCCAAAGAGGAAATTAAGCCATTGACAAGTTACTATTAACTATGCTTTAATAATTTTGTCTCAGGGGACAAAACAAATAATAAAACTTGGAGTCATTCATCCAGCATTAAGAGTTTTACATGAGGAACGATACCTGTTGACCAGAAGGCCACAAATATGGATTAAAGCGAACAGCACGATAACCATCCTACCATAAGCAAAGAAGTTCTCCATCAAATGATTCTTCTGTCACATATAATTGTTATGTAAGAGCTTGAGATTCTTTAAAAACCTTCAGAATAAGATGTTCAAGCTGCTTAAGCCCACTTCCATCTTCTGCTGGGTTTGCCAGGCAACATCCGACAAACTTGGTCGGATACTTTTTCAAGACACTGTCCAACAATTAACTTGGCATAAGACGATAACATTTCAAGATTACGCTCAACAACTTGAAAAGAAAATGATAAATTAAAGTGACAAAACACTGACTTTAATACTGACTATCCTCGAGCTTAAATAGATGACGCTAATAAGTCATGTTATACAGCACCTCATGCCTTAGTGACTTTAAGCAAAATACCCTTTATTTGACAGATGATGGTCCAAAATTCGAAGGAATTGCTCTCCATAACTACTTGGTCTGGCAAGTCTATACAATTGGTCAATTCTATTCCTATCCTTTTTTTTCTTAAAAAAAACTCTTCTTCTTTTTGAAGTGACTCTTCACTATTAAACTTCGCGCTTCAGATTTTCTCTATTGGATAAGGGACTATTACATTAATGTGAAGATTGGTTTTTGACACCAAGTTCAAACATCTTCCAACAGCAATTGATGACTTCATTTGTTGGGCGCCTATTGGGTACAACTCACAAGCTATATCATCATCAATGTTTCCTACCGGTTATATCCATGTTCTTCACAGTTTTATGTGGTCACTAACTCGATAGATGGCCAGCTAATTATATATAATAAATTATCCGTATATACATGCATATTATATATGTAGAGAGAGAGGCTAAGAATGAGTATTGTGCAATGGATAAGCAAAAATACATATCATTTTAACTGACCTTGTCACATAGGAGTGATCAAACTTATTAATGGGCTGGACAATGAGTGCGCCATCTACACCTGCTTCCACCATACACTGAAAACATCATGTTGATTACAGATTATTTCATTAAACACATGGTGGTTTCTGCTTCATGAGATTAACTTGTAAGATTCAAATTGTAAGAAGTTGACTTCAAAATGCAATTAAAACTCCCTCGTCATTTAAGAACCAAGTTTTATGTTAAAGGAAACAAAATAATGGTCCAACCAACCAACTTCCACGGGAGGAACCACACTACCACAACAACAATATAGAAAAGGGAAATGGTAAAACTTAGTCCTTAACAAGTTTTCTGCTGATCAGATTTGGATCCAAAAGGGAAACAGGATCAGAGCTTTCCACTATTTCAACTATAATTGATGTCCAGGATGAGGTTTATCGAGTCGATTGAGTATTTGGTATGGTAACCAAAAAATAGGTGTAGCACTATCATCTTACAATCATAGATACAAGTAGGCAATTATTAGTCAATTCATTACTTTTAAGGAACAGGAAGCCACCCAGTTTTTGGGTAATCATTTTCCGAAAGACAGTCTTCAAGTATTTATATGATACATGAACCACCAGAGCTTATCCCTGAATGCTCCCATTCAAAGCAACCTAACCATCAAGAAGGGGCCAATTGAATAAGTAATGAAGCCTTAATTACTTTTACACAGTTGAAAGGTTTAACAGAACTTGACACAGGAGACAAAATATGCAAAATAGATAATATAGCTGTACAGCACGTGCCCCTCTAGTTGATAACCCCAACGGAGAAAAATTTAGTGCTGCTCAAGATTGACTGGTTAAGTGCTCCAAATTGAAACTTAAGATTGGCGTAGGCTGTTCAAGGTATTCATAAACTTGAAAACCAAATTATGGGGTGAACTAGTGCTCTTCACATATTGTGTTTTTATTTTTTAACCACGAGGAACCTCTTTAGGGAAACCCAGGGCAATGTATGCCCCACCAACACAGACAGGACAAAATTAAAACCTATGAGAACCATGGTTATCTTGTGCTCCTCACATATGACTTATTGAGTGGTGTAACCAGGAATGTTGCTCAGTGGTGCCATTCAAGAAACAATCATTTATGTTAAGTTTATTAGTTATATAAAATTTTTAAACATCGACTTCAGCAAAATGCATTACATATATCTGCAACAACTTCAACAAAATAATTCATACTTGTCAAACTACATGTAAAAACAAAATATGAAAATATTAATATTATTGGTTTAACTTTTCCTAAGCAAATATATAAATTTTTACAATTGTCTATGACAAATTCCCATTTACTGTAACTAGTACATGATATCCTTATTACTTATTATATCAAATACATCTCAATAGAATTAACCAAATAAATCATTCATTTGTTTACACCTTATCTGATTATGCAATCAATTCCAGATGAATTTCATCGTAGAAAAAAGTCTTTCCACAGTTGCAATAGTGATCAGCAGAATCAATGACAATTTCATAAGCATGTAGACCAATGGATATACAATATTTCTAAAATTGTCCCATCTATTCTTATATTGTAGTGGGATCAAGAACATAAATATCTAAAATATTTACATAATTATATTTAGAGTATTTTAAAAAAACAAATTGAGTGGGGTCAATTGAACCCACTAACTATGCTCTAGCTAGGCCTATGGGCTTATTGATTCTTCACTTAATACACCTCGCCCGATCAGTTTTGCACTATGGACTTTCTACAATGGTAATAGTAAATTAATAATAATAATAATAGTACTAACAATAATAATAAAAGTCAAATACCTTGTCAATATACAAAGAGTTGGAACTATTGGAATGCCTGACATATACACATGAATGAAATTCCACTAACAAGGCTAAGTTTCAAATAAGATCACATGCTGACTTATATGATGGGTATACTGTGATGATGATGCCCTTAAATTGTGCAATTTCAAAATCTGAATTTTTTAAGGGAGCATTCTGGTCGAGCTCCCAAGATCAGAGCCCTATGCTAATAGGAGAGTATTAAGTGCAAATTGATAGATCCTCCAATATGCAAGGGAGAAATAATACTTAAAAGCCAATTAAAGTGTACAAAGCAAACAGAAAGCAACTTCTACTCTGATTTCCAGAAAATTATTATAAAATGGTCCACAACTAATCAAGGGAGACTTACCTCAAGCAAGAAATCGACATGACCTGGTAAAGCGGGTTCTTGGCCAGGAAAGTAAGGGTATTTATCTGCAGCCTTCATCCAACAAACAGAAACCAAATAGATTGTGGGTCATTTGTGGCATATATATAAATTTATGTACATACAAGTACATGTGTGTGTATATTTGTTACTTATGAACGGAATCAATATACACAAATCCTATAACTATTTGTTTTACTATATAAAGGAGAGCACTTTTGTTTCCAAGTTCTGTAGATTTTTTAATTTATTAAATCACCTCTAAATGTTGAATTTATTATTATTTATATATAAATTTCATTTTATTAATTATAAGAACAGATTTAAAAAGTCAAATTTTTTATACAATAACTACTTCATTTCAGGTGATAATTTAAAACTGCACATGGCCTTTGAGAAGAAAGAAAAAGAACGAAGAAACATCTTCATTCTCATGAAGAGGTGGTGGACTTAGGGCATCTCCAACCCTTCTATCTTCTTTTTTTTTCCCGGTAAATTCAAATTTGATGAAAAATGGGCCGAAATTGGGCTCCAACCCTTTCACTAAACCAATACCAAATCAAGGAAAAGCTTATTTTTTTCATCAAATCAAGGAAAAGCTTAATTTTTTCATCAAATCAAGGAAAAGCTTAATTTTTTCATCAAATCAAGGAAAAGGACAAGCTTTCACCAAATTTGGTGAGAAGAAGCATCCGGGATAAGTCTGAAGTTTTTTAAGGAGAATTGGTGAAATGTTTGATAGATAAAGGATTGGAGCATTCATTTTCTTTTCATCAAGAATGGTTACAATGAGGTTTGAGGATAAATTAGAAATTTTTAAAAATATTTGAAGAAATACTTGCTTAAGACCATTGGAGTGTATTAGTATTAAATAAAGTTCTTAACCAATTTTTTTACTAAAATCTGATAAAAGGAAGATAAGGGGTTGGAGATAGCCTTAGAAGCTAAGAAAAAGGAGAAAGAACAACGGAACAAAGAGATTCAAGAATTTGATCTCCTAGTTCTGGTTCTTCTGGTAATTGCCTAACAAACACACAAAATCTTCAATCAACCTCCACCGTAGGTTTAGTTTGTTTACCTCCTGAGGAGATGCCCATACATGCAAATGCGAATCGATGACTTTTGGAGGAGGAGGAGGAGGAGGAGGAGTCGCCATTTGAGCAGCAGGGGCTCGAACTCGACGATAATCGCAAGGCCAAGAAGGTAACGGAGCTGCAATCAGAGGCTTCGTCAAGTTGAGTCTCACGGCCATTATCACTCGATTCTTATAAATCACTCTCGAACCTAGATAAAACTCTTTCGTAGTAAACCCAGAAAAATTACGGGAAAAAAAATGTAAACCCAGAAAAAAGATAGATTTGTTTTTTCTTAGGATATATTAGGCTGTTTGGCAAAATTATTTTTATTAATTTTTAATTTTTTATTATTAATTTTAATTATAAATTATAATTTTTTTTAAATATTTAAAATTCATGTTATAATTTATAATTATTTTTTTTTATTTAATTACGTATCATAATTTTTATCAAATACTTATAACATTTATTATAAGTTATATTTATAAATTATTAATTTTAACAATATCAAATATTACTATTATCAAAGGAAAAAGCTAAACATCCCAAAAAAATCTTACTGAAATATTTGACCGAATTTGGTTTAAATATTTATATGCTTTGATTAAGATTAAAAAAAATTTTATATATTGTATTTTTTAATATATTATTATAATAAAATCGTTTATTTTATAGTATTTATTAATTTTATTACTAACATAAAAAATTAAATTAATTAAATATTTTTAATTACATGATTTGATTGTTTTTGTTTATCATTATTTTCTATAAAATTATATTACTATTTATTTATATTTCAACAAATGTGATCTACTCACAAAGTTATTAATATCTAATTAATTTAATTTTTTATAAAAATAATCTACTTAATAAATATTACATAATAAATAATTTCGATTATAAAAATATATAAAAAAATATCGAAATAATAAATTAATTGCATCACAAATAAAAAATACTGAGAACATTCACAATGTGAAAAACACTGACATTCTCAATGTTAATAATTTTGAGAACATTCTCATAGTGTCAAGAACTCTGAGAATGTTCTTACTGGTGTGGTTGATGAGGTAGCGAAGGCGATCACCGATTTGTTGACTTGAATTATGTGTGATATCTCTAACGCTGACGTGAGGGGCTTGGCCGAAGATACGGTGACACCGATCGACATGAGAGAAAAGTATATGATCGGAATTTGAATAGACGTCGGCGCGATGATGAAGGCGACGCCAGTTTTCGACATAGCGAGGAGTGAGTTTTGGAGAGAGATGGAAAGGGATTTGGTTTGGCAGAGAAAGTTGGAGTACGTGAGGCCGATGCCGGTGGCAGAGTCGATCATGAAAGCGGTGGTATTCGGCTACGAAGCAGTGGCGGTGGAGGAGTGGTAGAAGAGAGAGAGCGTGTAGTCGGTGAGAGAGAGGGGTTGGGAAGGGGGAGGGAGAGGAACGGTTTGGCGGAGGCTGAAAGAAGGATTTGGTTTGGGAACAGAAGCCATTGTGTGGGTCGATCGGGTGATTGGGATGAATTTCCACCATGGGAGGTTGAATATTTTTCGGTAAAAAATTTCGATAATAGTAGCAGCACTCATTTTTTAATAAATAATTTTTTTAAAAATATCTCATGCGCACATTGACTAATCTAGAAAAATTTAATTTCATACTTTACTGGCTTAATTAATAAAAATATATGTTGTTATTTTCAAACTATTTAGAAAACTACTATCGTTCAAATAATCTAGGAAAAGTTAATTTCATACTTTACATGCTTAATTAATAAAAATATATGTTGTTATTTTCAAACTATATAGAAAGCTACTATCATTCAAAAACGAAAATTTAACATCCATTTATAAAACAAAAATCGTGTTTGACTTTTCAAATTTGATAAAGCTGATAGTGATAATAATTGATGATTGTGTTACAATAAGACAACAAGCACAGTGTCTTTTGAGATTTGATGAAGCTTATAATGAAAACGATTTACTTAAATTGTGTTGTGTTTAACGGGACAATTAATAAACACGTGTTAAACATGTGAAATAACTCATTAAATTACAAGAATAAGATACGTTTATACAATGTGGACTATTTTTCATTTTGTGTTTTTTTATAAATGATATCTCATAAAATACATATCACAAGGTTCAACTTGTGTTTTTTATAAATGATATTTTATGGTCATCATTGGCAACTTGCAACTATTAATTTAAAAGAAATGAGTTAAAATTTGAAAAAAAGAGTTTAATTTGCATTTTTATAAGTAATAATATTCTATTAGTGACCATTGGCAATTGACAGTCAAATAATTAGATAAGATTTATATCATCTGTTCAACTAGTGTTTTTCTGTATCTCTATTTTATCACTTTGCTCAAACACAATAAATGTGGGGTGGCTGGCTTCATTTAGATCTAAAAAATGCATTTTGAAAGCTTTATTTTGTTCTAAAAGCACATGTTTAACTTTCATTTTTTAGGTATGACGGTGATTTTATTACTTTTTTATTAAAACATAATATTTTTAAAATAATCAAAAAAATTGTATATATAGATAAAGTTACAACACAATCCAAGTGGGATGGCTGGGCTGCTTTAGATCTAAAAATGCATTTTGAAAACATAATTTTTGTTTTATGAACGCATGTCGAACTTTCATTTTTTGAAAGCATAACGGCGTTTTTAACAATTTTTTATTAGAAGACAATATTTTTAAAATAACATAAAAACTGTATACATGCATATAGTCAGTGTAATTTATGCGACTACAGAGTAAAGGTGTCGTGGTGTAGTTGGTAATCACGTCAGTCTAACACACTAAAGGTCTCCGGTTCAAGTACGGGCGACGCCAGGTCTTTTTATTCTTATGCCCCCTATTTTTCAGGGAATATTCTCATCCGGTCTTCGTTCTTAATTTTGTGTTTCTCATCTCAGCTGCTCGGACCAAACCACCAATTATCCTTTAACTAGCGCGCAGCCCTCTGTGAGAGACAGAGTGTGAGAGTGTTAAGCCACTGCTCAGTTAGCGACGAGTTCTCTCTCCATCAATGGCCGTTCCATTTTCAACTCTGGTATGTAAAACCCTAAATATTAATCGGCACTGATTTTCTTTCTTTTTTGGTCCTTTCCATTCTCTCCCTCTCCCTGGATTCCGAATCAATTTACGAATTCCTCTCCACAGTCGAACGTTGGCTCGCTCTCAGGTCCACGAAGCCTCTCGCAGATCAAGATTGTCAGATCCTCAGGTACTTCTACGAAGTTTCGAACTTCGGCATTGCCGTCAGATATAGCTTCGTTATCGTCGTCGTCGTCATCACTCTTGTTCTCAGGGTCGTTGCGCGTTCTCCCCCTCACGTACTCATCTAGCACGTCGTTTCAGAAGAAAACCGGCATTCATAGCTCGGTTCGAGCCAGCGCTGAGGTCAGTTTCTAGACCATTCGTTAGATTGCGGAGGAAATGGACTAGAAATGACTGGGGAAATAAGCAAATTTAGTCTTGAACTACTACTTCAAAAAGAAATAAAGTTGAACCAGTTAGTCGAAAGAGTCATTTTATCATGCCTATTCCAGTTATTCTAATGTGCATCCAGTGTTCTTCGTGCTGAGAACGGAAAATGAATCCAGGTTTGGCTTTTTGAGCCAAGAAATTAGGCTTTCCCGGCTGCTCGTAGTGCCTGACTCGTTGCATTTCATTAAATTTGCATTGTACTAAGTTTATTCTATTTAAGGTGTTTTGATTTTCAGTAATACTAATTAGGTAGGCAACCAATCACAAAAAATGCACCTCAGCCATTTATTGCAGGGAAATCCACAATCCAATCACAGAAACTGTATCTCAGCCATTTATTGCAGGTGAAATCCATATTATTTTGTGGATTTCACCTGCAATAAGTAGCTGAGATGCATTTTCTGTGTAGTTTGATGTTGGTTTTCTGTGCACAAAGAGTTTTCTTTTGATTTTTGTTGCAAAAACCAGTTCGTTTGGTCTTATACAGAGAAAATATCTTTAGTGCTAAAGGCCCTAGGTCTACATTTATCCTTTGCAATGGCATTTTCCTTATTATGTTTTCTATTCAATTCCAGGTTGCAGAATTACAATCAAAAGTAACCCACAAAGTCTATTTTGATATAAGCATTGGGAATCCAGTGGGAAAGCTTGCTGGAAGGATTGTGATAGGATTGTATGGAGACGAGGTCCCCCAAACTGCAGAGAACTTCCGTGCTCTTTGCACAGGTTGTTTAATATGATCAGATAATATAACCTTTGTTTAAGTTTTGTCCACTTCTCTTTATTGTCTAAGTAAATTACCTTTGGCAAGTGTATTGATTTGCTTGTATTTTAATCAGGAGAGAGAGGCTTTGGCTACAAGGGATCTGCATTTCATCGTGTCATCAAGGATTTTATGATTCAGGGAGGAGACTTCGATAAAGGAAATGTAGGTGATTGTTACGTTTCCATCATTTTTGTGTTCCACAGTATAGCTTTGTTTCTGTCAAGTTTGAACCCACATGATTCCCCATTAATGTTACTGTCAAGAGCAGCGTGGCCCAGGCTTTAGGTCATTAAGGCCATTGCCTAAGGCCTCCAATTGAAGAAATCCTTGTACATATTATATAGGGGAAAAAACAAATTAACAACTCACAGCCATGAAAATGTGATGTTATAATATAATTATACTTATCTAGGTTCTGTTCCACTTATAACATGAAAATAATCAAAACTCGAAATCCTAATGCATTAGGTGCCTTTTCTTATTTCTTTAAGAGTGAAAAGAGAACACCTCTTCACCTCTTCACCTCTTCTCCTCTTAGTTGGTAATTGTGCTTCTCAAAGCAAGAAAAATGAATTTTGATGAAACATTATGGTGTAAAAGTTTATAAATATAAATATAAACAATGATAAGTCACCTACTTTAGTCTGCCCACCTACTTTATGTCTTCGTTTGTTATTTCCACCTCGGTTGTAAAATTGGAAAAAGTTGCAGAAGCACTTTGTGGGAAGGCTTTGGGGCAGGGTTCAAGTTCCATTTTGATTGATTGGGAGAAAGTATGTTCTCCTATTCGAGAAGGGGACTTAGGGTATTGGGAGATTGGAGTTATTTAATCAAGCTTTGTTAGGGAGATGGTTTTGGAGGTTAGCATGTGAGAGGGATAGATGGTGGAGAAGTGTGGTAGCGGCAAAGTATGGTAGTGGGCGGGGGAATTGGACCTCTGTAGAAATCTGTTTGTCTCAGGGGTTATTCCTTTGGAAAGGTATTAGGAGGAGTTGGGATATTTTTGTAGGTTTCTCGACTATAGTGGTGGGGGAGGAGAGTCCCATCAAATTTTGGTCACATTGTTGGTGTGGTGTGTGGGGGGTGGGGGGGAAGGTGCAGACTGCTTTCAGAGATGGCTATCAGTTGGCAGTGGATCGAAATACTTCAGTGGCAGATTTTTTTAGTCCTATCCCTCCTAATCCTTCAAAACAAACATAGCCTTTGATTAAAGGTTGAGTTTGGTCTGAAATTTGGACACGCTTCCAAAGTTGATGCTCAGAGCTGTGTCTATGTAACATATTATACTGGTTAAACAGAAGCAGATGAAAATGCGAGTGTAATCAATTCATTTCTAGGAATACTTACCGTGCATCAAAGTCACATGGGCCACTATGTGGCATTTGAGATGAACACTAAATGATGGACATGTTACCTGGCCAGTTTTCCTTTTAGAAACCAATATTTAATAAATGAGAGAGAGAGAGAGAGAGAGAGAGAGAGAGAGAGAGTTATCTGTTGATCACTGTTACAGATGCCCGGGAGGCTTAGAAACCGTATTGATAATTGTGGTGTTTTGTTTTTATTTTTTCAGTTAATTTTTTTGACTCCTTCTTGCTCAAGTCAATAATTGTTGATATGATATCAAAATGAGTATGTAGTTTTCTTGTTCTGTTACAGGATCTCTTCAGTTACCGAAAATAAAATAGAGGAAAAAGATTTAAGTTTTTCAATTACCCAAAATAAGAAAAGGAGAAAAAATTAAGATAGAGCAAGTATACCTAAAACTTAAAAGCCTCCAGTAGTGTGTAAATTGTTAAATTTGCTGTGGTTGGTCTATGTCCAGTTTACAAGGGAAAAATGCATCAACATGATGGTCCACTTCTTTTGATAGACATGCTATTGTTTAACTCCAATGCCTTAATATGGTTAAATTATAGTAAAATTTTGGCAAAGGTTCTAATATCAGTTGGAATTTAAGTATTAGTCCAGTGTAAAATTATTTAGCGATTGTAGTCCTATACAAATGTTAAATTCCTAACTTACCCTTGTTAGGGAACAGCATAAAAAGTTTTAATCATTACCCAAATAAGGTAAATCAAACGCGTTCAGAAACGGAAGATTGCGAAGATTTCAGAGCCTTTTCTTCATTCTCAGCATTGCCACTGTCACTCGGCGGGTATTGCTGACTCATAACAAACTATATACGTTGAATATATGATTGATAAATATATCAATATTGGAATTGAGAATTATAGACGTAACAAATTGAAAAAAACGAAAAAAAAAAACTATATGCTCATAAACATATTAGCACTAATAAATATATCAGTACTGGAACTATGAATTATAGGCGAAGTCAATAGAACCAAACAAAAAAAAAATCACGAGTAAATTTATCATTACACCAACAGGCTCGTCTTTTCCATGCAAAACACATAAACATGTGATTAAAAACTTCAAAAATTTAATCTGTGGCATTACAATCCCATGATGGATGAATAACAATGTACGACATATTCAAAAAGTGGATAAAAATTCCACAATGAAAGGATGATATTCGGAACTTACCCCAATAATTGATCCATATACGGTTATCAAAATTAATCTATCTATAGTTATGCTAGTCAATTAGATTACCAAAAACTAAATCTTATTTGTAGGGAATAAAAAGGAAATACTCTTATCTTCTAATTAGGGCAAATCAGTCGGAATATATTATCTTTCTATTGTATGGGATTGAAACTAATAAAAGTAATCGGGTGGTACTAATCCTTGTATGAGGTCCAAAAAAAGGAATAATGCTAAATCATTCCTAAATTATATTGGGTTATTTATTCATAGCTTGATGTCTGACAAAAATATCCTTGGTTTTCGTTACTCTTAACACACATTTTTTCCCCTATAGCCTGAGTAAAGGATGCCTTTTATCCTGTTTCCTTCTTGTGCTATTCGTTTTGTCTATGATATCCATTCAGTCCATATCAATCTTATTTATGAAAAAATATTCGATAGTAATGCTTAATGTTAAATCTGTAGCATTGGTTCAAAGCTTGAAAACAGTCTCTCCGGACATGGGGGTAAGTTTGTATGCAGTTGACTTTCCTAGACCCCGCAGTGGCTAGAGCCTTGTGCACTAGGTCGCTCTCTTAATGTCATACAGCTGACCTTTCCTAGACCACGCAGTGGCTAGAGCCTTGTGCACTCGGCCACTCTCTTAATGTTTCTTCATTTACTTTTGATGAAGAAGCTTTAAGATATTAGTTAACAATCCTACTTGCTTTTATTTGGGGGTGTGTGGGTGGGTG
>JAOTRH010000002.1:463446-476445 GCA_034768845.1 Heliamphora exappendiculata
AAAAAATAAGACATTTGTGAAATAAAATAAAATAAATATCTCATTTTGGCACCAAATATTTCATTGCATAAAATGAGGTATTTTAGTATTGCAAAAAAAATATTACACTAGAAAATGAAACATTTTAAACAAATGAAACATTTGTGCAGAAAAATAAAGTAAACATCTTATTTCAGCACCAAATGTTTCATTGCATAAAATGTCTCATTACATAAAATGAAACATTTTAGTAATGCAAAGAAAATATCCCCCTCCCCACCACCACACCACTTTTCACCGCCAACACTCAAAATGAGATATTTGTGCAAGAAAATAAAATGAGACATCCCAAAATATATATAACAAATGAAATATTTTTCTACATGTAACTATAATGTCTCATTTGTACATAAATAAAATATTTATTTCAAAAGAAAAAATGAGATATTTCATAACAAACGAGATATTTGATTATGCTATGAAAATATAGATGGATCGAAAAAATGAGATATTTCATAATAAATGAGATATTTTATAACAAATATCTTAGTTTGATTGTGATGGTAAATTACAAAGAGATTGAATGAATAAAATATTTCATAACAAATATTTCATTTTTAAAATGAAAATTTCTATTTTTTAAAATAAATGTCTAACTGAAAATATCTCATTCGATTCGTTGTCATACCATACCAAATTTAATATTTAAAAACCTTAAAATAACAACTATTTTGGTAGATACAATTGAATCCAAGTATGGTTGCTCAAGAATTAAGAACACGGAATTAAAATTTTCTAATTAAAACTCCAATTCGATTTTTCTATTCAAAACGTGATTTGTTTATTTTAATATAAAATAGTAAAATTAAATAAGCTAAAAATAAAAGATTTGATTTAGATGTGAAAAGGTTTTCTAAGGTTTTGAATCCATCATAGTTAGTATTTTAGTTTCGTTTAGATTCTATTTCATTCAATTTATTCAATTCAAATCAATCACGACTACACGGTTCGCACAGATTAATAAGAAAATAAACTCGAACCCAAATTTGACATATCCTATATAAGATCATAGCACAGATCATTCGGAGCACGGTCCGTCCTATCAAAGCATATGATATCCCACATTTAGATAAAAGTGAGAACAGATAACAGTTGCATAATTTCGTTGTTATAATCACAGAAAATAAAAATAAAAATAAAAATTAGATAATTATATTAAAAACTCGTTGATGTGTCAACGTCTTAAAATCATACAAAGAATTGAATCCAAATTAAAAAGAAATAAAAATCTAAACTACTCATAAAATACCGACTAGGAGTTTATCATCTCCTAAGAAGAAGAAGACCAGCCGCTTATGTCGGGGCTCGAATTAATGAAAAATAGAAGACGAATGGAATCCCAAGCCTCCGTATTTGTCTTCAACTTTCCGTCACTTCTTGAGCCATTCTTGAGCCTCCAGAGGTGCCTTCACATGACTTAGAGGTCAGATTTAATATGATATGATGTGAGCCTGGATGATTTACCACGTCATGCATTTATGGAGTTGATCCTCGCCCCTTGGTTGCAGTATTTGAATCAAACTGAAATTGCCATAATCTATTCGAATGCAATTAAGTCCGTTCAGACGCTTTTTCAACAGTAGATTTTTCGTTCGAACGAATAACTTTCTGACTCGATTTCGCTCGAACGTTAATATGTTCATCCGAACGAAAATTTTTTTAATTAGATTTCTGTTCAGACACATATGGTCCGTCCGGATGCTGGTTGCTTTGAATTCCCTCTTTTGCCCCTTTATTGTACTTTTGTTCTATTTTAAGCCATTTTCCCTTCCACTTTACTACTTCTGAGTTTAACATAAAAAACACTACAAAACAGTTTATTGAACATAAAATCGACGCTTAGCATAATATATTTTGCAATATTAGATTGGCATTTTTACGTACCGATCAGAGTCATTTGCACAAAATGAGATATTTGATATATTTAACTAGAATTTTTCATTTCGAATATATAATTTGGGTGAAAGTATTCCATTTTGTACGTGTAACTAATTAAAAAATTGTCAATATTAACAAACAGCGCCTTAATACTTAATAATATTTAATTAATTTAATTTTCTTTGTATAATAAGTTATACACTAAAAATCAGACTCTGGAGATTTTAATATTACACTCTAGTTTCTACTCAGATATATATATACTAGTAAAAAAACCCGGTCAAAAGCAAAAAACAAAAAAACAAAAAAAAATCATTCTAATATAATCTTATTTTAATAAATTTTTAAATATATCAATACTATTATATCAAATAAAATGCTGTTGGTTTTTTAAAATTCAAAGTCCTATTTTAGTTTTTCAAAAAAAAAATCCTATTTTACTTTTGTAGAATTTACATTTTTTTTAATTCATTAATTATGTGTCATGATTTTATTGATCTAAATTACTATTGTTTCAAAATTTAAGAACATATCATGATATATTTTAAATTTATTCATAAAAAATCAATTACCACCATTCTATAATATTTTTAAAACTTATCTTGATATGACTTATTTAAAAATTTAAAATTTATCAAATTTTAAAATTTATCTTCATATAATATTATCCTAATAAATTTTTTAATTTACTTTTACTAAAATTAATTATTATCCTTTCAAACTACTTTTCAAATTTATCTTGATATTTCTTTTCCAAACTTTGGAATTTATTCAAACACAATCTTATCCAAATAAATTCTAAATTTATTTCTAATGAAATTTTAAATTAGTTGATTAATCCTATTTTTTCTTGATTTAATTTTATCATAATAAATATTGAGATTTCTATCCTATTATAATATTATTCTAATGATATAATTTTTAAATATGAATAATTATGTATTTCAATTTGATTTGTCCAAATTACTATCATTTGAAATTTATTTTATTTCATTTTTTTGAACATAAACGTCACTAATTATGTTATCCATATGCGTGACTGTTAGAGACATGAGTAATAACATGTTCAATAATTATTACACGATTTAACTGTTAAATACTTCAAATGATCTTTTGTTTCGAGTTTTTATTTATATTTCCTATTTTGTTGGTATTTAAAAAATAAAGGAAATCTATATTTATATGTTGATTGTTTGCTTATCATGGGTTGATTGTTTGCTAGAACGCAGTGGGTTTCTAAAATTTATTACTATAAAATGTAAATAAATATGCTCACATATTGAACGATTGCGATATTATTGAACTCAGTAATAAACCAATACATATATGTGAGTACAGCAACTTTGTTATGTTTACAATAGATGACATTTATAAAATAAGAAAAAAGATATATAAGTTTAACTTTAAAATGTATTTAGTTGTTTATTGAATTATTGATATATATATATATATATATAAGTTTAACTTTTACTAAATACTTAAAATAAAAGTCAAATGAACCCCAATTTATTTTTATCTTTGAAGCTTGCAACTCAAATTATGTGAATTAATCATTATCACTAAAAAAATAAAAACAAAAAAGTTTTTATCTTTGAAGCTTATCGTTCGGCACGTCGACTATTTCTAAAATATTATCATACAACCGATATGTTTATATTAAACATATAGCATGTTTCTTTTGCTATTTTATTGAGACGTTTTTTTTCTTTTTGCTATTATAAGATAAAATATAAAATAATTGTCACTAAAATAAAATTACCAAAATTAGTTCGTATTATCGTCCCTCAACAGCAGCAGTAGTAATTTCATGCACATTTTCATGAAATTGTACTCTATTGAGAGCAGATATTTACAATAGCAAAAATTAAAGAAAGTGACCAACAATAGAGTAAAGACAAAGTTTTTAAAAATTCTTTACGCATTCAGTCGCTATGCCAACGTAAAAAAATCTAGCAAAAAATATAAGATAGACATTTACAACTCAAATCATGTGGATTAATCATTATCATTAAAAAATAAAAAAAAAATCTTCGAAGCTTACTATTCAGTACATCGATCATTTCTGAAACATTGTCATGCGACTCATATATTTCTATTAAATAGTATGTTTTTTTTGCTATTTTACTGAGATATTTTTAAAAATTGAAATCACCATGATCATGTTGGCAGGAAATAATCAATTTTTTTTTTGTGATAACCAGGCGATTTTAGCTATAATTTTTTAACAATCCATCCTGCAGAATTCAAATTCAAACAAATTAAAATAAATAGTATTTGTGAAAATTAACTTTAAACAACACATGTCATTCATCATTTTTTAAATATATAAGGAGGTTTTGAGAGAGTTGATACAAAAACTTTAATTAATAAAATAGTATGTCTCTCTTAATAAAGAAAATTTTAATAAAAATATTTTTTCAGGAATAAGCTTAAGATAGAAACCTAAGAATTTAATAAAATTAATTAATATTTTTAATTAATAAAATGGTTTGTCTCTCTCGGAAAGACCATAAAGAAACATTTTCTCTCTGAATAAAACAATTTTTTTTGAAAAAATAGTTTTTATTCTATTTAAGGAATTGAAAGTGAAAACTGTTCAGTTTAGATAAATAAAAATAATAATTTTTCAGTTTAGATAAATAAAGACATAGCTGGCAAAATATGAGAGAGAAAGAGAGAGGGAGAAAGAGTTACAAAAAATATGAAAACATGCGTTAAAAGTGTAAGATGATGTTACTAGGAAAGAACAACGATTGTTGGGGCGAGAACGTTGAGAAAAAAAATTGAAGTTTGCAAAATACTTTAGAAAAACAAAACATTATGGGAATTTAAAAAATAATATATAGAAGAAGAGTAAATTATGTTACTTGGATAAAATTTTAAATAACATTGAGAAAATGCCTTGGAAGATGAGAAACATATGATTGTTGAGAGAGAGGCAGGCGTTTGAATATAAAACATAAAGTGATGAGAATTAATGAGATAACTAATGAGTAATAATCGGTGTTTGAGTAGGAATAAAATGTAGAACAAAAAAATCTGTGAGAATTTAGGATAATTCTTAATTTGAGAGAAAATGTGAGTTCTGTTTTTAGATTAGGGTGAGTGAAAATTTAGAATAATCCCTAATCTGTTAGTGGGAATCACTGAGTTCCGTAATTTGTTATAAGAATAGGATTAGTTAGAGAAAATTAATGAATTCCCTAATTGTCTTGATCAAAATCCATTTTGTTTAATATATATATATAAATGGATTTTTAAAAAATAATAATAGCCACGCAAATTAAAAAATGAGTTAGCAAATAGATTTTTTTATTATATTTAGAATAATGAATAGAGTTTAATAAAAAAATAATATTAGAATAACAAATATTGAATAAATTTAGTGATAAATTAAATATGAAAAAGAATGAAGAAGTAAATTAATTCCATAAATCATGGAATGAATTATCTAATAAGATTTTTTTTGAATATTTTTACTGACAAATTAAATATGAAGAATGATAAGAAGTAAATTTATCCCACAAATCATGGGAGGAATTATCTTTTAAAAATATTTTAAAAATATTTTGTTAATTTAAAAAAAAAAAAGATTCGAAGTTTTTTAAAAATTGACACGTGGTAAGACTTTTTCGGTGAGAACTCCCATTTGTTTAATATATATATGAAAATGAACCACCAAATTGAAACATCAAATTGAATCTGCCCTCCCGTTCGTGGTCAGACCTCGCTGGACCCTAAGTCCCCTTAGGGGCATTTTGTCAAACACCATGGCTGCAGCAGAGATCGGTCCGAACAAATCCATAAATATGGCGGCGTTGGACGATAATGGGACGTTGAATCCGGAGAGTGTTTTGCAGCATCAGCTTTGTTTCGACGACGATTTATCGTCAACGGTGCTGGCCTCCAAGCTTCGGCAACATTAAATCAACGGCGGGCGAATGCAGCGACAGCGAAGGAGGAGGCGGAGGAGGAACTGCGATGACGTCGTCGACGTTTCCTCCTTCAAATCTTCCGATCCTATGATTTCTTGATATAAAAAGTAGAATTGATTTGTATATTTTCGTGATCAAACATTTATTGTAGCGTTCAACTGTTAAAAAAATTACAAGGAGGTGATGTTCAAGCTCAGCACAATGGATTCACCGAGTCTCTCCACGGCAACGAGACATACGACGACTATCTACTCTTCGTTATTTGTTTGATTTCATAACGAGTGTTCATATGACACGTCCCGAAAGAAAAAGAAAGGATATATTTGTCAAGAAATATTTTAAATTTAAAAAATAAAACTTAATAAAATAATAATAATATAAATATTTAAAATTTAATAAAATAAAAAATAATATCCCACACGTTAGCCACTGAGGTGAAACGGTGCGCAGTCCTTTCACATCTTTTCGACAATTATTCGATGATGAAATATTGGACATTTATTTGGCGACTCAGATGAAGTGACCCTTCGTAGTCCTTCACATCTCAACAATTATTTGGTGACCATTGACCATCCAATCGGAAATTAGGATTTTTTTTACTACCACTCCATCCTAAATTAAGTTCTTATTTGGCGTGGAAGACTTATTAATTAAATAAAAAAAAATCTTCTGTTAAAATAAATATAAAAAAATTATATTAATTAATTATGTTGAGATTTAATATCGATTTTATTTAATAAATTCAATCATAAAAATTAAAAATATCAAAAAAATAAATTTATATATAATAAAAATTATTTTAAAAACTAATGAACATAGTTTAACGTTCCACAATTAATGCAAGGAATTTTACCTAAACTAAACTAAAAACTACTCTTAAATACATATCCAGGTTCTCTCCGTTTCTTCAAACAAATGGAGAGAGTTTTATTTATATTTTATAATATGTAAAATAATTTATTTTTGTAAATTAATTCGTTTATATTATAGAATTAATTGAAAAAATTATATATATAAAAAATTAAATTGATAGAACATCGATAACTATATGGATAAAATAAGTTTATTGTGTAAAAAAATAAAAAAATAAGTGTGATTTTGAAATTAAATCGTATATTTTTTTTAAAATTAATGTGATTTAATTGTCTAATTGCAAATATTAAATCAATTTATTTCTTTGCACCAATGTAACTTTCGATAACTTTTACAATATAAATGTTTCAAATCATAAAGATAGATCAGTTTTAAATAGGAAATTTAACTAAAGTTTTAAAAAAATAAATTTTAATGAGTCCAATTGCGTGAATTTTTTTAAAAATATCCCATAAACAAAAAAATTTATCTATTTTGCGTAACAAATAGATCAATTTATCTATTTTATATTTATCTGTTTGAATATCAACACATATAATGTAAATAATTTATCTGTTTGCTTATTTATGCATAACAGATAAATTTATCTGTTCGCATATCAACACAGATAATGCAAATATATAAATATATCTGTATTCTTTATACATTTTTTAAAAATGTATAGATAAATTTATTTGTACTATTTATACTTAATTTTAATAAAATAGATAAATTTATCTGTTCTAAAATATTTTTATTTCATAAAGATCTTATGCGTTAAAATTTTTATTAGGATGGACCTTACTCATTAAAATTTTTTATGCTAAATGAAAAATAGTAAACGGACTATAAATTATACTATTAACTAATTTTATTTTAAATATTATTAAATAAAAATAAAGAGACCTCCCTTTCTTAATAAAATGGAGAGAATCTCAATCCCTTAAATACATAGAGAAGTTTGTTGATTTGGTCAAAAGACTTTTTCACCAGCTGGAAAGGACATAGGGCTTGATTTTTCCCATCAAGATTTAAAAGATAATTACTAGCATGTCCTGGGGCATTTTTGACTTTGTAACTGTTGAGAGAGTTACTTCATAATATTTAATAGGCAATTTCTCCCACTTTACTTCATAATCTTTAATGGTCAATTTCTTTTCACTTTTTTTTCTAACTACACATTCACTGGTGCTACGAATTTTACTTATTTTTATTTTTTTGAAATCTTGAATAATATTTTTTTATTTTTTTAAATCGTCTCGATAAGATAAATTTAAAAAAATAAAAAAATTTGATTAAAATATGAAAAAAATCTACTAAAAATGAAAATAAGCAATATAAAATTTAGCTTATTGGTTTATTTTAGTTTTTTTTTGTCTTTTTTTTTTAAATATTTTGATTAAATTTTTTTACTTTTTCGGTTCGTCTTGATGAGAAAAGTCTAAATATATAATAGTTTGACTAAATGATAAAAAAATTTAATAAAAACAAAAATATTCAACATTAAATAATCAAATACGCAGTTATTCCAAGCATGGCCAATAAGAATTTGCCTATGGTATCCATATTAACTGCTGGAATTATTATGTACCGTCACCTGTCTTTTTATAGACACAGAATAAATTATTCTTGTAATGCCATTTGTTACTATATCAGACATGAGAAATAAATTAACTATGTAAACACAAACAATGCAATAAAAGTTTAATAGTTGTTTCTTAAATGAGTTACTCTTGTTAACTGAAAGAGACCTTGGTCTTTTCATTCAACATAATGTAAACAAAACTAGGTACAAACAATAATTAACCACAAATCATGCAATTATAGAAACAATATTAACGTAAAAAATCTCAAAACACGAAGAAAATCTCTGAACTATTACTAGTTAAGAATCAAGTATTATGAAAAATATTTAGTTATAAAAGATCTTACAATTCCAATATTGAACCGACAATTTTTAAGACTGTTTTTACCGAGTTCACGTACACTAGTGCCGTCAAAACTCCACACAAATTTCAACACCTCAAAAGTCACCACATATATGTCATTAACAATTTTGAAAATGTCAAAACAAGAGGCAGGATGATTTCCAAAGGAGCTTCAATGATCTAAAATCATCTATATGCATCATCACGCAAAATATATACTTTCTAAATGAGTTCTAAGAAATTTTCATAGAAGCTGTCAAGTGGAGAGAGAGGAAAGATGCAAAATTGTTGAAGCCATCAATGCTGATATAAAATAGTCTCACTAAAAGACTGATCGATCTGACTATTAACCAATTCACATCCATTGGTGATCGTTCCCATTCAATTTGCCTATCAAAATGTCTTTGATTACTTGCAGCATTTTTGCCTAAAACAAATTTAGACTTCTACGAATTGACTGTGATGACTTTTAAGCTTATATCCATGATTTAGGAGACTGAAAATGAGATGATATGCATGGAATGAAATCATATTATAAGTAAATTGAAATTAAATATTATAAGAAGATTGACGAGTGTTTTTTCAAATGAATTGCCAAAAAGTATCCTACAATTTAACTATTAAGGGCTTGTTTGTTGTGGGGGACTAAGGAGGGATTGAATAGGATTAGGAGACATGAGGACCCACCAAACTTTTTTTTTGTTTCCTAGGAATTAATAGTCTAGCGTTTGTATCACCGAACTCGAATTAATAGTCTGGTATATGTCGCACTATTCTTGAAATAACTAATATCAGGACCCTTTAATATTATTAGTATAGACTCCGAATTATCTTTCCTCTTTATCTAATGACTAATAATAACTCCACAATTCTTATTACATTTTTTATCTCACTCTAACCAAACATGTAACAAGTTTTTCATTATATACATAATTTTATTCATAATCGTTTGGTATAAAAATAAATGAAAGACCCCTAATATTACTTATTCCTCCTATCGCATCTAATCCAATCTAGAATATAAACATGCAGCAAGTGTATATAGCATTGGTGTTACCCTTCAGACTTTTCCCATGACCCCAACAAATATGCATCTTGTCTGTCATTTCCCAAGCAAAAACTCTCTCCTCTTAAATCTGTACTCACCTTCTTACATTTCCTTCTCCAAATTTTCCCTTGTATTAATGACAACAAAGAAATTTAATGCCAAGATTCTGAAGTACTAGAACAGTGATGCACAATGGGTATTTGTATGTCTCTCTTTTAAATTCAAAAGGAGATTTGAGGGGAAATGTAAATTTTACATGAAAATTTACAAGATTGAAACATATAATGCAAATTTGAGGCCTGACCCAAGATCAACAACGGATTGGCCGAATGCACTGCAATGCAGTTCTAAAGCTTATGATTAATCACTAGTAGACTAGTATTTACATGAATTTTGACAGCACCTAGTTTGCCTAAGAAAGTTTCTCAAGAACACGACCTTATCAGACCCAGATTGTAGAGAAACTTCTCGGATCTGGATCGAAAGAGGTTACCCAAAGAGAATCTCCCAGCCTGCTGGGGCGGTGAACCTGAGTACGCATCCTCGTCCTTCACACGAAGTATCGACATGCCTATCTCCTTTCGAACTGCCTCAATTGTTTCACTCTTAACGGGACTTCCTGATGCATCGGTCACATAGAAAACGTTCACAGCTTGGGATCCCCGGGTTGTGACCTCTGCCCGAGTGACTGAAAGACCATTTTCTCTAAACATGCGAGTTACGTCAGATAGAAGGCCAACCCTGTCTTCGCTACAAAGTTCAAGTCTTATGCCCTGTATCATAGACATTTGCAAAAAAACTCATGTAAATCAGGTTCATAAATTATATTGATATCTACAGAATCAATCATCTTCGCGTCTTACCTCAGAAATTCGTCTATTAATAGCAGCCTCCAAACAGTGAATTACTCGTTGCCTCTCTGCTTCAGAACTAATAGGGCATCCATCCGTATGCCTAATATAGTACTCCTATTGAACAAAAGAGTAAGACAGGCAACAGAATGAGATTCAATATCATAATATCATACGGAGGACAATCCTTTTGAAAATGTAATTCCCAGAAAAACTTGGGAATGTTCTTTTACAAGAAAACCAAAATCTCCACGTCTACATTGATCAGAAATAGAATTAAAAAGGGGGGAATTAGGCAACTTCAAGGGGATTAGAAAGCACCTGATAAGCCTCTGGTCCTTCAGCAATGACAGTACCATGGAAAACCACATACTGCATATCAGTCAATGTACATACTGTGTCAAAGAGTAGTTTAGGGCGGTCAGGACACCTCAAATTCACGACGGTATATCCTTTTTCCACACAATTATCAACAGTTATGAGGGGCTTGCTCCGGTCACTTGAGGAACCACTCGATTCATTAGCATCATAGTCGCGATCGGCATACATCATTTGATGCAGCCTTCTTTCAGTATGAGTCAAACCCACAGAAACAGCTGTGTTGGCACCTCGCTTATCTCTATCCCCTTTTAGCACATAAAGGAGAAGTTGTTTGATTTTAGTTAGTCGATCAGGATCGTCAATTGGCAATCCACTCACTTCGTCTGTAATATAAGCAACGGAAGCCATTCTTGAATTGTGGGTCCAGACTTCTGCAGCTACCACATTACATTTTAGGTCAGCAAGAACGGCGAAGACCTCTGAAAGCAAGCCTGGTCGGTCTCTTCCCGTCAATTCAATAGTCGTATGCTCGATGGCAGATTGGACACCGACAGACCTTTTCAAAGACCGAAAACTGCGTCCCCTTGGTCCCAGTGACTGTGACACATAAATGTAATCATCAAGGTGGATTGAAAATCACATGGTTACACAGAATTCTGCAACTTGCTACACCGAAATACGGTACAAAATAAACAGCAACCCACCACTTCGTTTTAGTTTAGTCTATTTGTCTATGGGTGTCAACAAGTGTCACATTGGGTAGGGGAACAAGAGTGAGATTCCTTGTGGATAGCCATAAGGTCCTTCTACCAAAGTAGTACTGCCGTACATGTTCAAATTTCTCTTTTGGAAGCACTTCCCTTGCTTTTCAGGGACAAATTCAAAGCATTTTCAATTTATAATTAATCCAAACAATGCATTACATGAATGATATCTTCTTCATCTACATTCTTTTTTTCAATTTCCTTCCTCAGTGTCTGCAAATCAAATTTTCTCACCCAAGAATTATTCACACTTTCCTAGTCCCATCTACAATAAAAATAAAAAGCTCTAGTAGCTCTAAAACACAAAAAAGCCATTCAAGCGTTTAATAGAGCAAGGATGAGGGTAATTACTGAGATTGCTAACCAGATAGTTCGGCAAAAACTCGGAACTCAAGGAGGATTTCTATTATTTAACATCTAACGAAAGCAATTGAAAATTTCTATCCAGAATTGTCCTAGAGAATACAAAAGCGTAAGAAGAAGACACTGACATTATTTATACCTCTTAATTAAGATTAATCAGCTCCATAAACGAGCTTAATTTTGGATATGTACCTGCAGAATGCGCTCAGTAACACCATCTTCAGAGGGCTTATTCCCGTGTTGATCAGTAACGTGGAAAACTGCAATTTTGAACAAGAAAAAACCAACTTCAACGACACTAGGAAGTTTCCGAGAAAATTTTCACTGAGAAACTTGATGAAGTGTCAAAAGCTAACCGTCCATAAACCACCCCCCATCCGAAGAAATGTAAGCTCGTCTGATTATTAGATTCAAATCAGTCAGAACTTGAACCACCTCCAACAAGCTCCCACGCTTATTTGCGCTATCGACCTGCGCAAAATAACCAAACAAGAAAACATGTTAAAACAGAGCAATTCCCTACAATTAACCAATTCAAGATCACCCATTCGATCGCCCCCCCCCCAAAATGAAAAAATGAAAAGAAAAGTTCAATTACCTTGATCAGAGTGGCTTTTCTGTCCGAGGTATTATCAACGGTAACCCTGCAAGTTTCAGATTAAGTTCAAGGATAACATTCAATCTAACACACCCAATTGCCAATATATTGAAATTGCACCAGTTTAACTAAAAAATTAAGAATTTGAAAAAAAGAAAAAAACAGAACAAACCCATTTCGATTTCAACAAACTTGGAGGATTAAGTGATCCGAATTCAGAAACCTACGGCTCGATTGAAAGAAAGCAGGAAAGAGAACGGAGATAAGAATCGAAATACCTTGGTGGGTTCATGCGAAGTACAAGCTTCTCATATTCGTCATCAACTTGGAGAGAAGAAGACCACGAATCCATTTGAAGAACTACAAGAAATTCACCACAAAAAACAGAGATAAAGATAGAGATAAAGAGGTGAAGATATGGA
>JAOTRH010000002.1:476545-509228 GCA_034768845.1 Heliamphora exappendiculata
CCGGCGACGGTGACGCGCGTCGCGCGACGGCAGCAGCGGTGACGCGAGTCACACGACGGCGGACACCTCAGATCTCGAGGGACGCGAGTCGCGCGACGGCAGCAGTGGCGACGGCCTGAGGCGATGGGAGCAAGCTGGCGACGGCGGCGTGTCCCGGGACGGTGTCGGAGACGGGACGCAACGGCAGCAGCGGCGACGCGAGTCACACGACGGCGGACACCTCAGATCTCAAGCGACGCAAGTCGCGCGACGGTAGTAGCGGCGACGGCCTGAGGTGACATACTGAGGCGACGGAGGCGAACGGCAGCGACGTGACGCGAGAGGGCAGGGGGCTGAGAGTACTACAGGCCCTAAGAATAGAGCTCTGATACCATAAAAAAATTGAGAAGAGTAAAATAACTGTATATTTTCTGTGTATTGAAACTGTACAATATATGGCCTATTTATAGACGAATAGGGATAAACAATAAGAAAAATTAAATCAGAATAAAATCAATCTAATCAGTCTAATATTCTAACAGAGTAAAAAAAAGAGGACAATTTGTTGCGGGTAATATTACCATCCATCCCATTCAAACTCATTTATAATATATATTAATTACGAAAAATTGGTGAACATTTCAATTTATGGACCGTTTACTATTTTTCATCCAGCATTAGATTTTTTAACGAGTAAGGTCCATTCTCATAAAAATCTTAATGCGTAAGGTTCTTTAGGTACAAAAATACTCTAAAATAGAAAAATTTATTTGTGCATTTTCAAAACATGTATAAAAAACACAAATAAATTTTTTTATCTTTTATTGAATATAAAAAACACAAATAAATTTTTTTATCTTTTATTGAAAGCGCGTGTAAAGAACACAGATAAATTTATCTGTCTTATTAAAAGTACGTATAAAGAGCACAAATAAATTTATCTGTACATTTTCAAAATATATATAAAAAACACAGATAAATTTATCTGTTTGTATTATCGATGTTGATATGCAAACAGATAAATTTATCTATTAGGCATAAATAAGTAGACAGATAAATTTATCTGTTTACATATCAACACAGATAATGTAAACAGATAAAATTTATACATAACAGATAAATTTATCTGTTTGCATATCAATATCGATAATGTAAACAGATAAATTTATCTGTTATGCATAAATAAGTAGACAGATAAATTTATCTATTTGCATATCAACACAGATAATACAAACAGATAAAATTTATACCTAACAGATAAATTTATCTGTTTGCATATCAATATCGATAATGCAAACAGATAAATTTATCTGTTTACATATTATACAGATGAATATTAAACAGATAAATTTATATGTTTATTATACAAAATAGATAAATTAATCTGTTTGTAAGGTATTTTCGTGATAAATCACGCAATTAAACATTGCGTGTTAAAATTTTTGTTAATGGATCTCACGCGTAAAAACTTATTTTTTTAGACATTTCGTTAAAATCCCCAATTAGTTAAAATCCCCACTGTTGCTGTCAACATCGTCATCACTATTACTGTTGCCCCCATTATTACCTTCATTGTCGTCCCTACATCTATCGGCACTTCTAACTACAATGGGCACCAAAAATGACAAAAATTATTTTATATCATAAGATCAAAAGTTATTTCCATAAAAAATAATTTAAATATTTAAAATATATTTCTTTATTTTATAATAAACGAAAAAACCTAAACCAAACAAATTAAATTAAGTATTGTATCTCAATTAATTGGAGTGGTTTTGTATGAATTGTTTTTGGCCATTCTATACTATAATATCTCATTTTACATCGGTGGGAGATAAAAATATATTTAGTATATAATGAAACAAGTTAACTACTACTAATAACTTGAATTTAAAGTTTTAGGTCTCATTTTAAACTCTTAATTCAAGTTATTAGGTCAGTAGTCCACTTGTGTCGTTACAAATGGTATCAGAGCCAACTCTGATCTTGTACGGGCTTCATAACAGTGTGGATAGAGAAGTAGAGATTTCGAAGAAAGATAGAGGCCTCGAGACTGTATATCTTGTGTACGCATATATAAGTTGCTCTGTATCTGCTAATGTGCTACAATCTACATCTTAACTAGGAGAAGAACTTGGACCATGCGACGAGAGCGTCGCGTATTTGAGTGGAGAATATTGTGATATCACATTCTACATCGGTGGGAGATAAAAATATATCTAATATATAATAAAACAAATGGACAACTACTAATAACTTGAGTTTAAGCTTATGGATCGTATTATTAAGCTTTTTATCCAAGTTATTAAGCTAGTAGTATACTTAAGTCGTTACATATACTATCACGAATTATATGTTTAGCTATATTCTTTTTTAGTACTACAATATTGCATACATATTAATGATGCTCTTCTAATTTTTCTATTATTCTTATTAACAATAGTTTTATTGCTATTATTTACCTTTCTATTTAGTACAATTTCTAAAATTTATTTTTATTTATTGATGTTGCCACTATCATTTTGTAAATATTTTTATTTCTAATTTTGTCCATTCTAGTGCATGAGAATAAGATTGGATGAACATGCATGATTTCAAAAATGTACAAGAAAAAAGTCAATGACAATTATATATTATCATGCGTTGGTGAAAAATGTAAAAAATCAAGATAAAATTACAAAAAAAAAAACATCAGAAAAACTGACAATTTTAAACCAAGTTGAGACACAAGTATCTTGCTATCTATAAGGAGTTTAAGCACTTTGTACTTAGCAAATTTCAAAACGGGTGCAATTCACTTTTTTTACTTGTCTCCCCCATTCTACAATAGGTTAACTTATATAGTGTGATTTGAACGAACTCTACACAAATTGTAGAGATCAAAACTCAACCTACAAGAATGAGTGTTGGATTAGCCATAATTTATTTAATATAAAAGGTTGACTTACTATAGAATTAATTGCAAGTAAATATTAGTTCATAATGATAAGAGTAATAGAAAAGCGAAAAGTCATGTGAATTTCAACAGCCACCCACTAATGGGTAGGTTGTTAGGCTTTCTAGAATGAGTAAATGAATTGTTCCATACATTTTTCTAATTTTCCTTTCTTGCTTGTGACTTGATATAAATTCAACTACATACATAGCTAAAACTCTTTTTGCATCAGCTCTCTGCGGTTGCAAACAATGGCGTCGTTGAAAAAAGTAGCTTTGCACCGACAAATGGGTAGTTAAAACTGTTGGACTCACCAAAGAGTTTTAGCGATGGAACGTAGTGCCTGTTTATGATAGCTTTTAAGCTTAGCTTTTAAGATGTTTAACTTATTTGAAAAATAAAAAAATAAAAAAAGTAATAGTGTTTGAGATAATTTGAAAAAGTAGACGTTAAAAAAAAGGAAGAAAAAGAATTTGGCTTTTTTTAGTTGCCTTGGCTTTTTAAGATATTTAGCTTATTTGAAAAAAAGAAGAATAAAAAAAATAAGTTTGTTTAGGATAATTTGAAAAAGTAGATGTTAGAAATAAAAAGAGAAAGAAAAAGAATGACTTTTTTTAGTTACCTTGAAAGACGTGCAAGAATATTAACCCAAATAAACCAACTTAAAAATTGGGCTTTTTAGAAAAAGTCAGTTTTTTTCTTGATCCCAAACAGGTCTGTACCCATTGTAAAACATTAGCGACCACAAACACATTTTTTTGTGACGGAATATTAACTCGACGCATGTGCTATGAAAAAGATCTATCTTTTGCTACAGCCTACAACCCCGTCACAAATACTCTACCAACGGTTATTTTTTCATTGCAAATACTAGAATAATTAGCGTCGCAAATAATTACTACACTTTTAGCGATGGATTAATAACGATGCAAATAATATGTATAACAGAATATCTTAGTTTTTTTATTTGTCAATGGAAAGGCTAGAACAATTATTGTCGCAAATAATTGCTACACTTTTAGTCCCCATTTGGTAACGTTTACCATTTTCAATTTTTTGTTTATAATAAACAAAAAACATGTCTTTGTTTAATAAAAAATAAAAACAAAAAATATATATTGCATATACATTGATGTTTTTGCACAATTATATTTTAGAAGTAGTAATGCTTAAAGGAGGCTGTCAGTGGGAGGGGAGTTATTCAAAAGAATTGTTAAAGGTGAGAATGCCTATGGTAGATGTTAGTTCAAGAATTTTTTATTTGGATTTTAATAATTTTTATAATTTATTTTTTAAGAATAAATAATTTTAAATGGATAATATTTTTATATTTTCAAAATCAAAGTGTTGACACATTATTTTGACACCTTAGCCAAAAAAAATGACTTAACTCTCAAAAAGTATTAAAACACTTAATATTCTTAAATGAGAATATTCTGTGTTGAACCGAATTGAAAAATAAGTCAAACACTTTTAAGACAAAATATACTTGAATCACATCAAGTATGTCAGTCCATTTGAACAAATATTCTAACACCCTAATTGTTTTATGAAGTTATCTTTCAGGAATTATAATTAGTGTCGACACAAACAAGTACACAAAAGAACCGTAGCACACATGACTTAAATTGAGTCGACACAAATTACGTTTGTGTCGACACAAAAGTGTTTCTCACTTTTGGTATTTGAAAACTTGAGTCGACACAAATAGAAATTGTGCCAACACAAAACAACCGAGGTCACCTACAGATTTTGAGGTGTCGACACCAATTGAATATGAGTCGACACAAAAGTTCCGAGACTGCCTAAAGAATTTGTGGTGTCGACACCAGAGACCTCAAGTGTCGACACACATATATCGAGACTTTCTGCAAAATTTAATGTCGACACCAAAGAAGACATGAGTCGACACAAAGTGCCTCATCCTAAATTTTGAAGTACATTTAAGTCGACACCAACTGAAGATGAGTTGACACAAAAGAATCGAGGCTTCCTGTAGAAATGAGTGTCGACACTAAAGACAAGTTGAGTCGACACGAAGTGGCTCCTCCGGATGCTAAGTTTCAAATAAGTCGACACCAGATCCAAAATGTGTCGACACCATGATGTTAGTAAGGTAGTGTGCAGAAATTGTGTCGACCCCTCAGAAAATTTGTATCGACCTAACTATTTAAGAGATCCTGCCTTAGACATTTTGTGTCGACACCAAAAGTTTTTGTGTCGACACTATCGACGAAAATTTAAATTCGCGACAGATCTCAACGGTTGAATTTTTGGCATTTATTGCTCCCACCTACCTCCAACGGTCATAAATGCGCAAGAGCTTATATAAGGAGTAACTTCTCAGCATTTACTCTAACTAGAGACTTATATTTACTGTTCTATTACGTAAATCAAACTAAAAAATCTCAATCCCCCATTTATTGCTGAATCTCCTGTTCTTGTTCCTTATCTCTCTTTACTTTCTCATTTATTGTAAATTATTTTTATAAAGAGAGTGAATATTTCTCATTTATACTCATCATTTATTGTATTCAAGAGTTAGTCATCCTTTATCCTTTGAGTGAGTAAGTAAAATCTCATCAAAAAAGAGTTCAAGAGAGATTAGAAAAAAATACGGGATTATTTTCATAAGATCTTCTTGAAGCTGTTTTAGGCTTGTGGATGTGCCCGTAAATATTTAGTTTACTCAAGTGAAGTCTTGAAATTGTAAAGATTTAGAATGCACCCGTGAAACATTCTAGATAGTGAAAATACTCAAGGGAGAACTTGGACGTAAGCTTGGAAGAAGCTGAACCACTATAAATCCTTAGTGTTCGGTTCAATCTCTTTATCTCTAACATCTTTAATATTTGCATTACATTTATCTTTGATTAAATTGCTATATTTGATTGCAGTATTAAAAGATTTTTTAAAAAATTTTAAAATCATTATTTATTTTTTAAGACCCAATTCACTCTCCCTCTTGGGTTGCCTAGAAGTAACAGTAACCGAAGGTGATGGTAGGCGACGAGGTCCGAAAATGAACTAGTAACAATGATGAGAGAAGTTATTAAAAAATTATAACTGTAAGTAGTGACAATAATAATGGCCGGTGGTGGCCAAAAGTGTTATACCGGTGGATGGAGGTGGCGATACTCGACAAAGATGATAGTCAAATGTAGTTGTGATGATGAGACAATGGGTGGTAGTGGGTGAAGGTGACGATTGGTGGTGGGTAGAAGTGAAAGTGGCGGCCAGTGGAAAGAGGTGGTAGGTGCATGAAATGGTTGTCAAAGTTTATGGCGAAAATAGTGGCTAAAAGTATTTGTTTGTGATGATAGTAAGAGGTAATAATGTTGTCCGAAAGTGGTGGCCATAGGTGGTGGGCAGAGACGGTGGTCGAAAATGGTGACTAAATAGGACAGTCAAAGTTGATGGTTGTAAGTGGTGGAAGAGGAAAGATAAAATAAAAAATTATTTGCAAAACAAGTTAAAATATATTTTTTGTGTTTATAAGAATTTAATAAATTTTAAAAGTTGTTTTTATATCTTTTTTAAAACAAAAAAAATTACCAAATATGTTTTTGTTAACAATTTATAGGGGTGATTGGCAAAGTTATTACCGCTAACTTTTAGTTTTCTACTATTAATTTTAACTACAAATTATAATTTATTCCAAACACTCATAATTTTTATCACAAGTTATAATTATTTTTTTCTATTTTAGTTACAAGTTAAAATCTTTATCAAACGCTAATAACTTCTGTTACAAGTTACAATATATAAGTTACTAGTTTCAACAATTCTAAATACTAAAAATTTTTAAAACAAAAACAAAAAATAGTAAATGTAAATGTTATCAAACAAGGCCTAATAATAGATTAATAACAATGCAAAGAATATTTTTAACATAAAGTATCATTTTTAGTGAGTCCTTTTATATTCTCTTATTTAGTCAATGTCAAATAAAAGTAACTTTTTACTTATTTTTCCACTATTTTCATAAATCTCCACTATTACCATTATCATTAATTATTATTTTTTAAATAAATATAATAATTAATATTAAAAATGCAACAACACAATGGATGCAGCAAATAAAATAGTGACAATTCGATGATGTATACTATACTCTTCCTTAGTTTTCATTTTTTATTTTTACTATTTTTGTATACTATGATATAGTATACTTACAATTCTTAAATATTGATGAAATTAATATGAAACTAATTGTAAGAAAATGGAGAGAAAAAATAATCAATGTATCATCTTAATGATAATATTATTATTATCCATACTTATGCAGTGGCCTTTTTAAATTATGTTTATTTACAAAATATAAATTGATCTAAATGAGAATGGTATCCCTCTAACTTTTTTTAATAAAAAATATGATTTCTAGCCTCATTGCAAGAGGTGGGATGGTTTCATTTCTTTTTCTTTTGGTATTAAATTAGGAGTGGATATCGTGTCGTGTCATTTAGCAAAATATGTCACTTATTCTAACACTAACATTACTTGCTTATAAACATGTTAACCTGTTTATAATCTGCTTAATAACTTGTTTAATAACAAGTTTATAATTTTAATTTCTTACATATTTTAATCATAAAATTACATAAATTATAATAAATAAAAAACTTAAAATAATTTGCAAAAAGTATTTAAATAATTTGATAAAAAAATAATATCAATTCATTCATAAAAAAAACTCCATAGTTTAAACAATTGATGAAAGTTTTTTTTTACAAAAAATCAAATAAAAAAAATCGACATAACAGTAACAAATTTGTCAAGAGATATTAGTTGAACATTCTATTGATTTGAATTCAATCAAACACTAATAATATTGATTGAACATTTCATTGATTTAGATTCACTCTCGTTTTCATCTATAGTAATTTTTCATAACATCTTTTACGAGCTCTTTTAATTTTATTTTTTCAAGTGCTATATCATAATAAAAATATACACATAAGAATTTATTTATTTTTATTTATAGAATCACATATAACTAAAAGGATTGGATCATAGGATACAATGATAGTGCATACGAATCGAACCAAACACTACGCGAGATAAGATCAACAGATTTTTTTAAAATTGTACTGTGCCAAACCGTCTGGACAGATGGGAAACTGTTCGGAGGGCAAAATGTATAAAAAAATAGTATTTTTTCTGAACCTCAAAAATTGAAACTCGATATACCCACAAGGCGGAATAGGAATTATACCTACATGATCCCTCTAGTTTGATCACGTTTTAGCTCTTCAACGATTGAAGTTTCAAGATTAACGCGGCGAACCGACAATCTTGTCTGTACTTAGATCTTTTGTTATATTCCTGGATGTCGAAACAAGAACGTGGTGTAGGCTTTGATTCTTTTTGCTCCAAACCTTGTCTGGCTAGCTTCCATTTTTTTGGATATCACAGATACGTGAAAACCCTTTGAGACTGAATGTTGTGTATCACATGCGTTCTAAGGTTATAACGGCATATAAATAGGTTATAATAGGGACCTAATGAGTAAATAAGACACAAGTTTCTAATGTAATTAGAAAAGTTCACTTCAATTCAGAAGTAATTTTTTAAAAACATAAATTATAATTTATATCACTAAAGAATCATAATTGCACTCCCAACATTATTCTCAAAATTGAATATTCGAGCACATGTTATTAAATGCTTATTTATTATGTTCCACATTACGATTACACATACCCATCGATTAAATTAAATTACTGACAATGACATTTAATCGACCTTTTTCATAATTCTTAAAAAATTATGTTTAACTTATTTGATATGCCAGATTGTAAAATTCATATGTAGGGTTTAGTACGATCAAAACTTATAATCTTCTTTAAAGGGGTATCATCAATCCCTATACTGGAATGTGAATTGTATCAATAATTAATATTCACCATATAAGTAATTCCGTTATCAAAGTCACCGAAATTATAGACTCGTAAAAAATTGCACCATTTAATAAATCAAAAAACGAACACTAAATATACGTGCTAATAATTATTTCATGATTAAAAGTATAAGCACTCATAATAACCGTGGGGTGTAAATTAATTTATATAGTTAATATAAATCTAATTTTCTCAACCTGATCTTATTCAATTGTACAAAGTATACTAGTACAATGAGTCAGAACAATAGTCAAGACTATTACCGTTCTCCATAATCAATGCATACCTACTAAAATACTATACTACAGCCGTACCGATGGTATTTTCAATTCCATCTAAAACGGTGAACCAAAAACTTATATTTTACAAGAACTGATAGTCTGGTTTTCTGTGTGTAAACTGAACTTTACATACCAGATTAATTACTATGTAGAATAAAAGACACTCATACACAATATTAAATACATAATGAAACGCATACATTGCTCATACAGATTCTCATTAAAAAAATAGATTTTATTAAAAATAAAATAAAATACCAAAATTCAATGCATATTTTTTAGTATACAACCTTAACAATAATCCCATATATAAGTAAAGAGTATAAATATAACGTTTTGAGTTGATACAAAAATTAAACGTGTTAGATGGGTCATTTTCGAGTTACACGGGTTTAATACTAACCCAACCTAGCTATTTATTAAACGTGTTATCAGATCGTATTATTTTTTTATTTCGTGTCAAAATTGTCGATCACAACCCTCTAATTTCGTGTTAAGTTCGAATCGTATTAACGTATCGTATCAAAAATTCTCACCCCTATTTTGAGTGGTGTAATTTATAATTGTGAAAAAAAAAAAGTGCAAATGAGGTACCAATCCCACGAAATGATACGTACACACCTCATAGTCATACCCATGATTTTATCAATAATTCCAAAATTGTCCCGCCCTATATTAGTGTGAGAGTAAGAATGTCAATTTCTTTCGACCTGTCCTGTCCGCACATCTCTGATCTATGGATTTTTCTCACAAAGTGAGAACAGTATTTTCTTTTTGGTTCGTTTTTTTCTTTTTGTTTCCGATTATATAAAATAAATATTTTTTAAATATTAATACATATATATAATATATATTTTATAAATATAAAAAGTTTAAAATATTAAAATATTATATTTATCTATAATTTTTTTAATTTTTTATATTTTGTATTTTTAGCTACATTGATTCATTAATTATTATTATTTATTTATTATATTATTTATAACTTTTATTGATATTACTTTTTTAAATCTTAAAATACTATTTTCAAAATATCTTTATTTCCGGCTATTTTTTTGATATTTTTTTTTCATTCCCGATCAAATTGTGACGGGTCTGATTGTTTTTTTTTTTTGAGGCCGGTGATTTATGAATAATTGGAGTCAGAGGTTGGTAGGAGCCTAGGAGATGAAGTTGGACGCTGAAGCAAGCAGTAGACTGGAGAGTGGACTATGGTTTAGGTGTGTTTTGGAATGTTAAGGGGGCTTATGTATGAACAACCAAGAATGGTGGATGCTTAGATATAATCAAAGGGTAATACTGGAAAGGAGTAAATATAATCTTATTTAATGTTGTCAAATCAAACATAAGTTTGTTTAATTAATTATTTAATTCCACCCAAATTAGCCATCAAAAATTTAATTCAATGTCACTTCTAATTTTACCTTATTCTTAATGTATTGTAATTTTATGTCATTATATTAATCGCATATAACTTACATTGTTCTTACCAAGATAAGTTTTATTCATAGACATTATCGAGAAAAAATTATTCCAACACATATCAAAATTCAATTGAACGGGCACTATATTACTTTTACGACTTAATATTGAAAGTATATTTTTTTTCACTATTTTACGACGCGTACTCATGTTGATCGAATAAGTACACTTTTTTTACTATTATTTATTTGACTTGATTTTGTTCAAAACATTTTTTAGCCACCCTTTTGGCTTAAATTTTGCTTTACATTATTATGGTGTTAATCATCAACTACTCACAACTTTATTTTTTCTATTTTGTTTGTGTTATTTTTCATTCCAACTTAGCAAGACAACCCACTAGGCTACAAAATTTTTTAACGAAATAAAAAATTCTCCCATCGAGATTTACAAAAAACTATATTAATTAATTGTGTTGAGATTCAATACTATATTTTAAGATTTTATTGGATATAAAAATGAGTGAATAAACAAAAAAATAGAGACAAAAAAAACTATTGAAGAATGATAAAAAGAGTTTTTAGTAATTTTCATAATGATAAAAATAAAGATACAAGGAAAAAATATTAATATTCACCTATAGTTAATTGAAAAGGTGTTGAATAATCCCCCTTGAAATTATTTGAAGAATAATTTACATTACGTTACTTCTAAGATCTAAGTTAACAACTTCTACTGTTAGATAAAATTCATTATTGAATTGAAAAAATGAAAATCTCTTACAATCAAAATATTACACATATTTATAAAAAAAATCAATTAATAACTAATAACTGCTCTAAAGAAAAAAAAAATTACTACGATACCAACTTTCATTTGAATAACTTTCATTAACCGTTATACTCTTATCTTTGAATGGCACCTGACTCCTTTCAAATCTGTCATGGACATCAAATGTTATAATGAAGAATTATTTTTAGAAAGTCAGGTATCCTATAAATAATTTCCATTAATATTTATGCTCTTATTTTGGAATGCTACCGGTTAACCTTTAAAGTATTTTATATAGGCATTATGGACACTAAAATTGTTAAGTGTATATCTTGTATTCTGTAAACCTATATAATTAGAATTTTATTCACATGTATTTGGGTTGAGTTGCTGTCATAAATTCATAAAAATTCCAATACGTATAAGTTTTTATAATTTTATAGAGGGTAAGAATTTTTAAGTTTTGCTTATAAATAAAATTTTTATAATTCTAGTAGGTTTGTGAAGAATTCAATTAAAGGATAGAGATATAGGAAAGGCAAAAAAATATCAAGAGCACTGGGGTAATCTTTGAGTGGTGAAATGTGATTTATTTCAAGACTCGGGTTGTGAGAGTTGGGTTTTGGAGTATTTTTTATCTGATAATTGTACACTCTACAATTGTAGTATATTATCTTTCTCACTCATGGATGTACGCAAGTTGTAACAAATCAGGTAAATTCTTATGTGAGTTTCTTTTTGATGTGTACATGAATATGTTTTTGTTTGTGCACGTAAATTGATTAATTAAATTTCAACAATTAATATTAGAACCGATGATTGACGATTCAAAGTTGTGGTAAGAGATCGGAGCATAGATGTATTTTTTATGTCAGTTCATGTAGATTAAAAAATATTTATTTTGCAAAGGAAAAAATGAAAAAAAAAAAGACAGTGACTTGATATGGCTTGCAAGGAAAAAGGCGACGTACTAAATAATCAAAATTAATTGCAAGTGAAGTCAAATTAAATGGTAATTTTCTAATTCAACAGATGATTGGCAACCAACATTGTTAGGTTTTTTAGTTTAGCAATCTCATTTAACAAATATTTTTTGAACTGTATTTGTTCGGTTTCGATCTTAATTCAACTAAGTGTGTGAATCTCATCTATGATTGTTGATGTCAAGACTAAAATCATATAGAGTGAGAAGATTATCAGAGAGTTTGTGTTCAATCCGTGCTCAAGCACGAGTTAAGCACCAGATTGCAAGATTTACACAAAAGATTTTCATGTTTTGTGTTCAACTCGTGCTCAAGCACGAATTTTAGAGTATTTTTGATTTCATAATTATTTTTAATCAAATTTTATAAAAATTCAAAGCATGGGAACATACCAAGTAGAAAATAATTTTTGATGTAAACACACCAACCATAAAAAAAAGGCTATAAATAGAGATGCGCGCAAAAGCATAACACTTTTTATTGACTCGACATGTAAAGTAACTCAATTTATGCAGCTGTTTTTTATTATATGATTTTTTTTATTTTTAGTAAAACAAAAATTATATTAGTTTAAATAATAATATTTTTTAGATTTCTTCTCGTTACAAGAAACCAAAAAACATAAAAAAATAACCAAAAAAATTATTTAAAAAACTTATATAAGACGAAAACTAGAAGTGTATTTGTTTTGTTAGAGTTGAAAAAGCTCACAAAAGAGGTAAAAAATACCACATAAAAAATTATTCCAAATAATTATTTAAATGAGTTACCGTCACATAGAGGTAAAAGATATTCTGGAATTTATATGAATAATATGTAACAACGGCTAAATTATCTTATTAAATTAGTCTATTAAATAATATAGTATAATTATAAATAGTGATGCAATATGCCCGATATGAACTCTCTACTTATATACAATATTCGCGATTGTGCCATGCACGCCACTTTGTAGATTAATTTGATAAAATAATTTAGTTATTATAGCATTATTGTATTTATATTTTAACTTTCTTTTTGCGTAGTGCACTCCAAATTTTGTTTTTAGTGTTCAGAATTTCTTATGATACGTATGCTTTTCAATGAACACTAGAAGCAGGGGGGACCTAGGTGAATTTAAAAAATAGAGCCCTCATAAATTTCATGGATAAAAATCTTCAAAAAAGTTATAAACTTAAAGAAGAAATTATTACATTAATTCAATAATGCTTGTTTTGTTAAGATGTATTTTTGTGTGTCTTTTTTGCGTTTTTAGTATTTTTTGTGAAAAATGCAAAAATTTGTACATATTTCAGAACCTGCGTATTTAAGGCAAGTTTTCTTTCAAAATTGTTGTTTGAGCAAAAAAAATTGACTTTTTTATAACAAAATATCCATTTTACATTTGGAAGGAAATATTACAAGTATTATTATTTCAAGAAAATACCTAAATAACCTAAAGTTATAAATACTAAAAAATATAAAATAACTTTATCAATTATCACTTAAAGATTATTCTTCTCACATTTCATTTAAAAGTATTCCACGAACAAGTTATGAATTTGGAAAACAACAATCTAATATTTTTAACTAATTTAGCACTTTTATAGACTTTTTAAATTTTTAAAATTTTTTTTGACGAACTAGACCTAGTTTGGGCTAATCTCTTATAAAATTGTTTTATTTTGAATGTAGTATTAAGGGATTAACCTACGTAGATTTTGAAAAAGTTAGAATCAAAGTAATTGAAAGCCCTTTAATTATTCGGTTGAAGCTTTAAAAATAAAGTTATTTATGAACTTAGTATAAAGACTTTTCTAGAAGAGATCCCATTTTTGAACAAAATTTAAAAACTATAGATGGCCACCTTATCGACATATGCCCTAAGCCGGCCCTAACTAGAACACAAATTTTAGAGTGCATTTACAATGAAGTGAAGTAAGAATATCATTTTAATTTTTTTAAGAAAGAGGCACAAGGATTTATGTTGCCGATTAGAAAAAACAAACAAATGATTAAAGCGGCAGAATAATACTATTCCAAACGGAGCAAAAGAATTATAGGGGTGTATCCTTCTAATTTGCGAACGTAAATAAGTTGTGCCAAATTATATAAATTATTATATGATTTTCTCTTTCGTATATGTATATATGTGCTTCTATTTGGGTACATGATTTAATTGATTAAATCCCAACAAATATTATCTTTAATCAAACGTTATAAAAATTAACATAGCATTGGAACATACCTTTATGGGAAATAATTTTTGATGTAAATACACCGATTACAAAACAAGGCTATAAAGAAAGATGGCCCACAATGGCATATCATTTCAAAATTATCTTTAGCTAAGTTTTATAAAAAATCGTAGCATGCGAACAGAGGTTGATAGAAAATAATTTTAAAGTAAACACAGCCATCCATAAAAGAAGGCTATAAAAAGAGATTGCCCACCTAGGCATGTCACTTCAAAATTATTTTCAATCAAACTCTATAAAAGTTAGTGAAGCATTGGGATAGGCTTCAATAGAAAATAATTTTTGATGTAACCACACCAACCATAACTAATTTTTTATTTCAAACCCTTCACTTTTTCTACCTTTCAATCCAATAAGCCATGGCCATAAAAAGAGATGCCCACAAAAGTATGGGACTTGAGATGATTTTGAAACCGGAGTTGAATTTCTTGACTCACTTTTTTCTTTTCTTGACTCAGCATGTAAAGTAACTCAATTTATGCAGCTGATTTTTATTAATGACTTTTTTTTTATCTTTAGTGAATTTTTTTATATTAATTTAAATAATAATATTTTTAAAATTTCTCTCATTAAAAGAAACCAAAGAAGTTAAAAAATGACCAATTTTTTTTTTAAAAAACTTATATAAAACAAAAACTGAAAGTGCAGATGATTTGGTTATAGTTGAAAGGCTCAAAAAAGACAAAAAAAAAAGTCAAAAAAACAAAAAGACACTGGAAAAATTATCCCAAACTGTTTTTTAAATGAGTTACCGTCACATAGAAGTTAAGTTTTTTTCTGGAATTTATACTAATAATGTAACGGCAACTATATTATCTTATTAAATTAGTATATTAAATAATATAATATAATTGTAAATATTGATGCAATATCTCCTATATGACCTCTCTACGTATACAATATTCGTGATTGTGCCATGCACACTATTTCGTAGATTAATTTGATAAGACAATTTAGTTATTATAGCATTATTGGATTTATATTTTTACTTTCTTTTTGCGTAATGCACTCCAAATTTTACTTTAAGGTTTCATTTATTTTGATATAAAATGTTTTTGAATATAATGTTTTATTTAATTTTCATTGTTTAGCTGATAATACCTATATAAAATATATTTTTTAGTAAAATATTTTACCTCATTAGACCAAATTTGACTTACAAAAAATTAACTCGTAAATTAATTTTAAAATACACTTTCGGAACCTTTAATCAACTCTTGCCGCTTTTGATCATTTTCATAGTAAAAAAGAATGAGTGAATGAAAAACAAATCATTCCCATATGAATCTTTTCGAAATTCTTTCAAAATTATCCACTCAAATTCTTTTCGTTTTTAGTCATTCTCATATTTCATTTTTATTTTTAAAATTTTAATCAAACATCAAAAAATACAAATAAAAAATAATAATTTTACAAAATTATTTTTTACATGTAAAATATTTTTCATAGTAAAATATTTTACGTTGAAACAAACGAAACCTTAGTGTTTAAGATTTCATATGATACGTATGTGTTTCAATAAACACTACAATCGGAGGGTTTAGGTGAATTTAAAAAATGGAGCGCTCACATATTTTTATGGATAAATATTAAAAAAATATAATATAAACTTCAAGAGAAGAAACTATTACATGAATTTAATAAGGCTTGTTTGGTTAAGATGTATTTTTGTGTCTTTTTGCTTTATTACTATTTTTGTAAAAAATGCAAAAATTCATATATACTCGATAGCTTGTGTATTTAAGACAAGTTTTCTTTTAGAATTGTTGTTTGGACGAAAATTGACTTTTTTATGACCAAATATTCATTTTACAGTTGGAAGGAAAAATTACAAGTATTATTATTTTAAGAAATTACCTAAATATCCTAAAGTTATAAATACTAAAAAAATATATAAAATAACTTTATCAAATATCTCTTAATGATTATTCTTCTCATATTTCATTCAAGAGCATTCCACGAACAAGTTATGAATTTGGGAAACAATAATCTAATATTTTTAAATAATTTAGCACTTTTACTTGACTTTTTATTTATTATTGTTTTTTTTTTTTGACGAGCTAAACCTAGTTTGGGCTAATCTTTTATAAAATTGTTTTATTTTGAATTTAGTATTAAGGAATTAGCCACGTGGATTTTGACAAAGTTATAATCAAAGTAATTAAAGGCCCTTTATTTGATTGAAGCTTAGTTAAAAATAAAATTATTTGTGAATTTTGTATAAAAACTTTATCTAGAAGATGTCCTATTTTTTAACAAAATTTAAGAACCTCGGGCTGCCGCCTTACCAGCTTGTATTTTAAGCCGAACCTTATTAGAATACAAATTTTAGAGTGCATTTACAAATAAGTGAAGTAAGAATATCATTTTAATTTTTTTAAGAAAGTGGCACAATGATTTATGTTGCTGATTAACAAAAAGTTGAACAAAAGATTAAAACGGCAGAATAATACAATTCCAAACAGAACAAAAGGCCTCCATGCAAAGAGAGAAGAAAGGTTCAAGGAAGTAAACAAACATCTACGCAGGAATAACAAAAACCTCTTCAAAGAAGAGAGATTATTAATAAGCACTTAAAAATTGAAATAAGTGAAAATAATAACAACATAAGGTAATCGAAACACCATAAGTCGTATATCGTTATTCTTCAAGCATAATCCGCTATAATGGTGTCGTAGTTTGCACCTATACTCAAAAAATAATGGACTAAATGTAAAGATGATCATCTAGTCTTGATAATAACGTTTTTAAGGTCATTCTAATTACTGATCTGAGAAGAGTCCAAACCTAAAGAGATTTTGGCGAAAATAGATTAGATACAAGTAAATGATGAGAGAAAAAGAAGTCCGCACCAAACACACTAAAGAACAAAAAACTAAAAGGAAGGAAAGAAAAAAAAAACCGGAAGTGGGGGTGGTGGAAGATAGGGAGAACAGAGAAGGGGACAAAAAGAGAGATCTAAGAGGAGAGTGAAAGAAAAGCGGAGATGGGAGAGGGAGGTCAAATAGAAGGAAGAGACAGGAGGGGTAGCTTCGCCGGTCTCCTCCCCTTAGTCGAGAGAACCCTACTCAAAACCAGCAGAGATAGAGAATGAGTCTATTACACAAAGAGGTAGGAGTTGGTTCCACAATTAAGTACCAGTACTATAGTTGTCATTCTTGAAGATTTAGTCTGGTCATTATCATACCCAACAACTTCTCTAGCTATTTTTGGACTTAAAAAAGGTCAGGAGTGTCGTGCATTTAAGTTGCCTTCACCTATTTTATTTTGAACTTCGTTCTAAAGCATAGTGAGATTATGAAGAGTAAATGTAGCATAACAATGATACACAGCATTATTGGCACAGAACATTAATTAGGAAACTTACGGTGTATAGCCAGGAAAAAAAAAATACAATAAGAGATTGTCGTGTCCATCGTTACTCTCCTTCTCAACCTTTACTCAAAATATAACATGCTGCTAATGCCCTTTTTGGGTTGATTCGACGAGACCCTTACTTAAAAGGGCTAAAACCCCAATTAATCCACGTCTCCAAAATGACAACATCAAAGATATATTTCTACACATGCACAATTACGATCGTCCCAGACTGCGATCTAGTAATCCAGTCGTTTAGCAATTCTTAGAGACAGGAATGTAAATAAAAAAGCATTTCCTAAGAAAGCCTCATGGTGTTGTGATCAGCATAACAATAATAGCATTTGTCAATATGGTAATTATTTCATATGTTGTATTACTATCGAATGCTAATGCCAGAGTGCCAATAATATAGTATCACATTACACTGAACTTTTACTAGAGATTATGTACTTATTTCTGAACCTTTTTTAGTCAAACCAATAGAGATAAAAGTCTAATTACCCGTAAAATCAAATACAAACCACTTTCCAAAACAATCTATCACATATAACTGTCTGTTTATGCTGTCGTAATAAAGAATGATTCTCCTTCAAAATTGGGAAAGGGGAAAGAATGAAATCGCACTCAAACAGAGAAGAATGCTCAAATCTTCATTAGTGGAATCTGAGCTTACAGGCATTTATCTTCCCACCTCGATCTCCCAATGAATGAATGAATTTCAATACTTTCATCTCCCCATCCCCATAACCCAAACAAAACCAAGTATGTAAATACCCCAATAACCTGAATCTAAATCACGGAGCCTTTCACTTCACTCTGCAAATTACAGAGCATTCTCAAGGCTATTGTTCTACACCAAGATCTCCCCAGCGAACATTGTATTTGGCTGCAAGATAGTGAGCACAAACAGGACCGCGACTCCCATAAGGGTAATACTCTGGAATAATTTTCTTCTCTTCTAGCTCTTTCAACACCGGTGTGAAGAGTGCCCAAGCAGCATCAAGTTCGTCACTTCGAATAAAAAGTCTCCTCTCCCCTTCAATCGCATCAAGAAGAAGTCTCTCATATGCATCAGGAATCTCCTTTGAGTATCTAGAAATATAAACACAACAAAAACAAAACAAAAAAAGAATCAAAACAAAAAAAAAAAAAACGAAAACGAAAACGAAAAGAAAACATTAACAAGCGGAATGTTCCAGATTTATCTATGTCAAATTATGATGTTGCATGCCACATAATCGTAATCACCAATATCAGATTAACCATGTTAAACTTGTTTCCTAGAAAAATTCAAATTCTGCCCACTGCCACTTTAAAAACTTGGTGTTTTCAAAAAGTTGCAGACAGAGAGTTCACTTTCATTTAAGCAAAACTGCAATTATAATGATAAGCAAATTTAGATACCCTTTAAACATGATTAACAGTACAGCATGCCCTAAAGGGGATAAACGGATAGTGTTTACACCATTTGCTACCACCCTATGATGAAGGGCAATGGAAACTCTCAACAGGACACAACTACTGTGATTGTCAAATGATTATCTATGATAAATGATTATCTATGATAGACAATCCATTCCACAGGGAAAGCTCCATGCCACCTTGGGTAGCACTTATAAAGGGAGTTATATTACCTTTGGAACCCTCCCCAAAGCAACTGAAAATACCACCCCCACGGTGTAGTGAAGGCTTAGATTTTAATTTCCTGCGCCAACCCTTTTAATAACAAGATACAGGCATAGATGAAATACCTCAGCAATAATCTCCAAAGATCTTAAACTATACCTTGCTGCGTAGAGAAGATTTAGATTACTACGATCCAATCTCATACCCAAACCGGGGACCTTATTATTGATCTTTAAGTAGATAGCTTCATCAGGCTGCACACGGATAACAAGCTCATTCGTGGCTTGATCAAGATCTGTCCCAAACTTTCGGTTGTACAGATTACCAGGCACATGCCTAAACTGCACTCTTATTTCAGCCCTGTGGAGAAAATGCAAGCATCACACAAGTTTATATCAAAATACATTGGAGATAGCAGTAAGACTTCAGGTTTCTTCTTAGTCTTACAGACCTCTTATTATGTAAAGCTTTGCCAGCTTTCATTAAAAAAGGTACCCCATCCCATCTAGCATTATCAATAAAAAGAGCAGCCGCAGCAAACGTTGGAGTTAGGCTGTCATTGGGTACGGTCTTGTCATCAGTATAGCCTGGGTATGTAACACCTCCTTTTGTGTGGCTCTTGTACTGTCCTATAACCACATTTTCAAGCTGTAAAGGCCTCATTGAGCGTAGAACTTTGACCTGAATATCCATCAACCAGATGTAGTCAACATGCATACAAAACATTAAATAGTAGGAACTATCTTGTTTCAATGAAGGAAAAAATAAAAACCTTTTCATTTCTGATGTCTTCTGCATCCAAACTGACAGGAGTTTCCATCGCAAAGATGGCCAGTATCTGAAGCAGATGGTTTTGCATAATGTCCCTTATTATCCCGTAATTGTCAAAGTATCTGCCAATTAATCAATACAAAAAAAGAATCACCAGCTCAAGAACAAATTGAGGTTGATTAAGAAACTACTAGAGAGAGAGAAATACCCTCCGCGTCCATCAGTGCCAAAATCTTCAGAGAATATTAACTGGACATTCCTTATATACTGCCTTGACCACAAGGGTTCAAAAATGAGGTTGGAAAAGCGGAGGACAGACAGATTCTCCACCAGCTCCTTCCCCAAATAGTGGTCTATCCTGAAAAGGTTAAAAACAAAAACAAAACCTATGGTCAAAATATTGCCAATTACTTGTTAATAAGAACCAACCCCAGTTAGAAAAACTCACCTGAAAATTTGATCCTCCTCTAAATACTGCTTGAGAGCTTTTGTCATAGCAGCTGAGGATTCAAAATCCCGACCAAAGGGCTTCTCTACGATGACCCTTGTCCAGCCATTAGCTGACGAAGCAGAGAGGCTTGCACACCTTACAGCATCGATGAATATATTTGGTGGGATTGATAAATAGAAAAGGCGATTAGAAACCCGGCCACCCTGCGCAGCAGTTCATCATTGTCAATCTATATGGAACTAAGCAAATAGGCAACAAAAGTTAAAAATTGATAGGCACATAAAGCAAGGACTTCATCCCCATTACTTGACCTTAAACAAAGTGTAAAAATACCAAGTTGTTCCAGCCGGGCTACCGGCATCTAAGCAACCATTGTGACCCAAAAAAAAAAAACAAAGAGCCTATAAAATCTAATCAAGAAATCTAACCAAAATCCAAATAAGGCCTCCAAAAAACACAAAAAAATGTACAATATTTCCAGTTGCATTATTTTCCTTCAACTCAAGACAAGAAGAAATATATGGCATTTCAATTTACTTTGAAAAATATTACCAGGGTGAATACACTATCTGTTAGGTCACCAATTGTCCCAAAAGCTTAAACTGTTAAGAAATAGTTCCAACAATGTATATCAAATTATCCAACCTTTTCCTTCACGTACGACCTGTCTCGCATATGGAAAGGCGAACAGACTAAACAGATGCACCAACATACAGAATGCGCAATAACATATATAACAGGAAAATATTATCACGAGACTTAAACCTAAGATCTCGTAGAACCAGAGCTCTGGTACCATGTTAAGTCATCAATTGTCTCAAAAACTTAAACTGTTAAGAAACAGACCCAACAATGTATATCAGGCTATCCAACAGCAATTCAGAAGTAACAACTTAACTACTCAAGGCTATCATAAATATGAAAATGCATTTTTCATTGCCATAAGGTTCTTGATGCCCATACTTAAGTTGCATCTCTTTCAATAACCTGAATGTTAAAATGAAAACAATTATTTTGCCATCTTACAGTCCAACTAGAAATGCTGCCTAGTAATCCCAGCTCCAACTATCACACGCTGCCACCAAGTTGATCACGCATTTAGATCCTAGCCAAAAGATTTTGTACATTTCCCATAATTCACATAATCAAACTGAAAAACAAAAATCAATTCAATTCCGATCCACAAGGGCCAACCAACAATTAGATGGGCAAATATGTTACAGTCGTCAATACTCTAATGCTATAAGGTATCTGCAAAGTTTTTATCCCCATTGAATTGAATAACCCTTGAAAACAGAAATGCAAAATATAAGATGGAGAACATGTATGCTAATATCCTATGACAAAAATTTCCAATGTTCAAAAGACCTATCATTTTATATGATATCCTCAACATAGGTTCTGAAAAATCTGTCCTTAAAAAGCAGGTCAAAGAATTGTGCATCTACCGCATTTTTAAACAGTCATATGATTCTGTTTGGACAACATTTGAAAATAACATGTGGCGCTTGGGAGTGAAAAGATTTCAGAAATTCTTAGGATAGGGGGTGCGGTTGAATGACCCAAATATAGAGTGAGATGTGGCAACTTAGGATAGAGGTGAGGAGAGCACATAAGAAGCCGTTATTGACTGGGAATGAAATGCATATGTGTGTATATATATATATATAATTGAGGACTATGAAATAGTGAAAGGTGGTTGCTAAAATAAAGTGACATCTAACACTTGGCGCAACAAGAATGAGTCAAATATTAAAAGTAGCCGTTAGATGAAAAAAAGGAGACAAAGGGGGGTAACAGTTGTTTGATTGGCTTATAAATAACGAATAGATGCAAAGGGGAGGGCACACATCAACTACACACGTCAAGCTCCGAGCTTTTGTCAATTTCGTATCTTGTATTTCCATATTTTCGAGTCCCGTTCCTAATTCAATTCCTTGTTAAAACATCTCCAGGTGTTTCAGTTTTAGCTTCAACTTCAGTTTCAATTTCAGTTCCAGTTAATTCCAATATAATTCCATTTGATTTCAGTTCAGTCTCAATTCATTTTCGTGTGAGCGCATTTCCTTTATTTTTCTCAAAGCTTGGATATTGGTAGAAGTCCCTCTTAATTGAGGCAATTTTTAAGATAAGCAGTCTTATTGCTTCGGGCTGCACACAATCGGCCTAATTAAAGTTCGAGTTTGACGCAATTTTCAACTTAATTGGACATAATCGTCCTAGCACACCTATTATTCATCATTAGGTTCTGAACGATTTTCAGCGCGACAAACAATTTTTAGCACACCCAATGGGACCCAAGTGTTATTCAGGTGCAAGATGGCATTAAGAGATCAAGGGAACGCTGTGGTGGGCCAGACCATAGGAAGTTCGCCCCTGAAGGCTCTGGGGCCAAACCACAACCGTGCCCGGTCTTGCCCACTGATTGGCAGAACGTGGCTGAAAGCATGAAAGGTTACCTGTTGGAGGCCAACAAGGGGTTGTCTCAATCATAGTTTTAAATAGCAATCACCGTAACGATAACAGTAGCAGTGGCGCAGTTTTGAAGCATTACAGCCGTAGCGTAACAGTAGCAGTAATTGGAGTCGTGAATTTTTTTTTCACAACTCACTAAAATTTAGCTGATGCACATGTTTTTATTCCAAAATCATATTTATTAAAGTTTAAACTATTTTTGGTGAATTTTGCTCATTTTCTAGCCATGATCCTATTTTGTAGTAGTCATAAAGTACTTTTTAAAAATAATATATCATTGAATATATAAATCTAATATAAAACAATCAAGATCTAAAGATTTTAAACTTACTTTATATAGATCTTGAACAAACATTTTAAAAGCTTTTTGTAAAAAAATTTAAATCATAATAATAAAAATGTAATGCAACATTACATATATGAATTTAACCTAAAAAACCTAAGATCTAAATATTCCCAATTTACTTTTTGTAGATATTGAACTATGTTTTTTTTTAAAAGTTAATATTTTAGATAGTTTAGATCGATTCATAGATAGATCTCTTTCCATATAGATAGATTGTTGATTTCGAAGTGATAAAATGGATTGAAAGTCAAGGTCTATCCCCCATGAGCTCAACCTCCATCTTTATCCCCTATCAACATAAAGAGGGTTCTACATCTCGAGCACCATAGAAACTATTATGTTGAGATGTATTAAGAAAAAGAATCATTAGTTCGGAACATATGAGTGAACTTGCTGAATAACTACACGAATCCAATTTACAACCACTAAAACCTAAAGATTTTAAACTTAGTTTGAATAGGCCTTGCACAAGTAATCTAAAAAGTGTTTTTCTAAGTTCTAAAATAATAAAAAAAAAAATACAACATTAAATATATGAATTTAACCTAAGCATAACAAGATCTAAAGATGCTTAACATACTTTCAATAGATCTTGAACAAATTTAAACAAAAAAAATTAGACATTTTTGCATTTAAAAAAGTAAAAAAAAAATATCATGAATTATGTAAATTTTGCAAATCGATCTTCACCTAAGTATGAGATTTTTGATTGCTATGAAAACCTTTTTGGTGAAAAAAAATAGAAGAAACTGCACCCAAAAATGATTTTAATTAGTTCTCAGATCAAAAGAGCCGCTACAATTGACAAAACGGCCATAGTTGTACGGTAACAAGCCTTTACAACTTTTATGCCGTTGTAACGGTCTTTACGCATGAGATTTTATTTCACAGTGCTAAATCGGTCGTAACGAATATCGCGAGGCATTGAAACGTATACGTAACGGCATTACATAACGATAAAGACCAATTTTTAGAACTATGATCTCAATCCTTGTCTCAGTCATTGACGGCCCCAATCCATGATCTAGCTCAGGTCGTGAAGCAAATGATGCCGTTAATCAATGAAAATTTGGTGACTTCCATTCGGGGGGCTCACAGCACGGTAGCAGATCAGTAGGCTTTCGAACAGCCTGCCTTAATTCCCCAAGCACAACCAACTTTTCAACCAGGATCTTCCACCAATGGTTCCTCCCCTGGGGGCATCCTGGTGAGTAGATAGGGACTCCCATGCGAGTTAGGCCAAACGAGGTAAGGGAAAGCAATGACAACAACCAACGATTTCCCCCTCCACCTATTGGCCAGGCACCTAGTCCTTGAAGGGACCTCAATCCTTTGTTCACAGGCACTAGTGTAGAGCTTGAAGGCATGGTCAGATTAACTTTGGCAATTTCAACTCTACCCAATAACAAAATATTCCCTTCAACGAGAAGCAAATGATCAACATTATCCAAGAGCAATTTGGGCCTACCCTTCGGCGCATAGGGAAGCCGGTTAATAGGAAACCATGTTCCGATACTATTGACAGGATGTACGAGTTCCCTAAAAGGGAACCAAGTTCTTGAATTTATCTTATTCTCAGGAGAAGACCACTATTCCATAGTGGAGCATGTAGCTCGTTTCACCATCCAGTGTGGCGAGACCAGAAGCAACAACTTCTTGAGAATTAGGTTTTTCGCCAATTCCCTGACAAGTACAACTTTTACTTGGTAAATCAATCTGCCACCAAACTCAGTCCGTACCTCGCCTCAATTAGAGGAGCTATTCCACTAACAGTTCTACCGAACAAAACCAGAGATAATAATGGCAGACCTATCCAAAATGTATCAACTCCCTGGAGAATCTGTTAATACCTACATCTCTATAATCAAGAAGGCAAGATCCAAGTGCAAAGTGGTGTTACCAGAAACAAAATAGGTTAGGCTAGAGCAGGACGGCCTAGATTTCGAGTTATGAAATAAATTTGAAGGCATAGAATTTAGAGACTAATTCGAATTAGTAGCCAAGGCCATAAGATATGAATACATACTGAGGGAGGAGCAAGATAGGAAAACGGTATCAAAGGAGACCTATTACCGGGATCCTAATTACACCGTTGCGAATTAAAAATCGTAATACCCCTTTGAGGTCGCACTGACCAAAATTCTCAACATGAAGCCCTACTTATGTAAAGCTTTCGTCAAAATTGAGCCCACTAAATCCGAAGGCTCACTCACATCTCCGAAGATCATAAGGGTTTACACGTTTGACATAACAAGGGCCAATGAGATCTTTGATCATTTGCTCAATGATAAGAAGTTCAGATTCTCGGTTAATCACAAGTTCCCACCGCCAAAGGAGTCGTAGAACAAGAAGTATTGTAAGTATTATAATTCTTTGAATCATTCTACGAATAATTGTATTACTTTTGAGGAATAATATTCAAGACAAGATAGATAAAGGAGACTTCAAGTTCTCTGAAAAAGATACGCCTACAATGAAGGTCGACTGTGATCCTTTCAGTAGTCAGCTAGCAACTAATATGGTTTCAATCAACATGGAAGACCTCCCTAGAACAGGGCCCAAAAGGAAAGTTAGCCTCGATACCTCATCCCGGCGTGTAAATGAAGTTAATTGGGAAGAATTCCCCAAATCTACTCCAGAACAAAACGTATGGTGGGACCAAGAGATCATCAGAACTAGGAGGAAGAAGAGCTGCGCCCAAGAACAGGACGTTTGTATAGAATGTGGTCAGAAAGAGGGGATAAAGCATCAAAAAGTGTTGTGGTTAAAGAGAAGAGGGTGGCTCACATTAGAGAATCAGGTCCAGCAAAGAGGAAAGGGAGACAATCGGTGTTCCGGCGTATTCATCCCGCAGAAACTAGAAGCCCAAGTTTTCACGGCCCACCAAGATACGGAAAGCCCAAAACGGTGAGACCCCTGGTATCCCTTCCAGGGCAGTGGGTTAGAGTAACTCATCTCAAAGCGAAGGATGCAAAGAACGAGGCAGGCCGAACGAAGAATTAGAGAGGCAGAAATAATCGAGGAGCATCTGCCCAAAGTGAGGCTATGAATACAGCAGTCAGTGCCACAGCAGGTCGGACAATCCCTAAAGTCAGAGTACAGACCCAAATTAATCCAAGAATCTCTTGCGGTGCCTCGTTCCCCAGTCTTCAGCCAAGATCAGGATCAACCTAGTTCTAAAAGGAGTAGGCAAGCCCAGGAAAGGTACCAATGAAGTCTAAATTCATCCACAAATCTAGTAAACTACCATGCAATAAGGTGTTTGTCCTACCAAAAAGTTTCATAGCAAGGGAAGGACAACCTTTCTCAATGGAAGGAAATGTAAAAGAGATGGGAGAAACTTTGGAGACCCTACCAGAACCAGCAAAAGAGGAATTGCTGTTCATCCTCATGCTAAAGACAGAAAAGGTCGAACCCGCTGCTAACATCATCTTTGAGAGGCCAGCAACAAAGATGACTCAACATATCCAACCCCTTTACATATCAAGACATCTTGATGGAATCCCCGTTGGTCCGCTGTTGGTGGATAATGGATCTGTAGCAAATTTGATACCGAGAACGATACTTAGCAAGTTTAGGAAATCGAAGAAGGACCTCCTAACATCGAATGCCAGCATTTTAGATTTTGCTGGAGGAATCATGTCTTCCCATGGCATTGTGGTAGCAAAGTTCACAATAGGGAGTAAAATTTAACCAGTCCTTTCTTTGTTGTTAATTCTCGGTTTGCATCATAGTTTTAAAAAGCGTCCGTTATCGTTATGTTACGCCTTTACATAACGGTTTCGGTGACCTCCATTACCCGTTTCGACTAATTTTTTGGTATGAAAGAAATTCACAAGTGTAACGGCCGTTACACCTTATGTAACAGCCGTAACAATGGTGTAACGGCTGAAACGACACCGTTACGGCTTGTGTAACAGGATTTTAGATCGTAAATTTTTTGATTTTGTTTTTTCATCAACAGATTCTACGTTTTCTATTATTTTCAATCTAAAATTATTCATAATAGTCCAATAATCCCAATGCTACTTGGGCGTTGTGAGATTTGCCTCAGATCTCTTCAATTTTATAATAATCGGTTAATTTTTCTCTTCCTTATTAACTTTCGACTCTTTAACATGTTCATTTTTCTTCCAGTTTTGATAAGTTTTTTAATATTCATATTTGTTGAAAACTAAATAACCTGTTTCATGATACTCAGCAGTAGGTAGAAAATGTAATGTTCAAGTATTTTGTTGATAAGAAAATTGTTCAAGATCCATACTTGTTTACAACCCCCTTCTAAAAAAACTAAATCTATACAAATTAAAATTCAAACAATAATATAAATTTTGAAATAATGAAGTCAAAATTAAAATTCAATTAACAAATCAAATATTGTACTTTAATATATACAATACTTTATAATTATTAAAAATTTAATGGCATTTTAGTTGTGCATTATGAACTTATAATACATAGATTCATTAACTACTACAAAAAAATAATTAAATTGCTAATTTTAAATAAATCATATAGTAAAAAAATTAAGAAATATATTGAATCATGTTTAGAAAGTAAACAAAATTCATTAAAATTTATTTTAAACTTAATAAATATATTTATGGAATAAAAAGATGTAAATTAGTTATTTTTTATTCAATTGTGCAAAAAATAAAAAAATTCACGACTCCGAGTACCGCTGCTGTTACGCTACAGCCGTTACGCCCCGAAAACTGCGTTACCGCTACCGTTACCGTTACGCCGACTACTATCGCTATTTAAAACTATGGTCTGCATATAACCTGTTATTAGGGAATGAGTAGATACATGCCAACATGGCAGTACCATGAACATTGCACTAATGTTTAGTTTTTTGGAAGGACTAAGATATTGAAGTAGTGTGGGCAGACTGCAAACCTTTCCTCACGTCAGCTAATCATGCAGAGGCAAGGTTATATGACAACGACATTGGCCCAATGAAGGTAACAGGCCTAGATAAGGACAGTCGCCCAACAGCTATTAAACTCTCCAACAAATAGCTAATCGGCCCACATATTTTCGAATTCAGTAGGTCGATTACCCCTTTCCTGTAAACATTGACTCATGGAGTTACACCTGATGGAGAATTAAAAGGCAACAGCACTGTGGGCCATGCTAGAAAGATTAACAGCATACTTGGCACAAAAGAGGTTATGTGGCTTGCATGAAGAAGAAGGAAACCACTGCCGAGGTTATTTTTGAGAACGATCTGTCTCTGGAGGACGAAATCCAGCGGGAAGAATTGAAGGCTGCCCCAACCAAGTTAGACGACCTCAAAGCTTTAGTATAAGATCCATTGGAAGAAGTCAACCTAAGGACAGTTGAAGCACCAAAGATGGTTTGCATTAGCCAATTACTTCCAGAGGTGGTTAAGACAGTTCATTCAGATATTGTTTCAATGCAAGGACTGTTTTGCGTGTGAATATAGCGACATGTCATGGCTATCAAGGGAATTGGTGGAGCACAAGTTACCAATCAAGTCTGGTTTCAATCCTTTTGAGCAATCCCTGAGAAAGATGTCAATTGAAGTCACGTTGTTAATAAAGGCGAAACTTGAACAACTATTGAGAGCTATGTTCATCATAACAAGGTACGTGGAGTGGCTTTCAAACATTGTCCCAGTAGTAAAGAAGAATGGCAAGCTTCGAATTTTCATAGATTTCACAAACTTGAACATTGCCACTTCGAAAGACGAATACCAAAAAACGGTAGCGGACCTCCTAGTTGATGAAGTGGCAAAGCACAAAGTTCTATGATTTTTAGATGGCCATTCTGGCTATAACAAGATCTTTATCGCCGAAGAGGATGCTACCAAAACAGCCTTCAGGGGTCCTAAAGCCTTGGTTCCTATGAGTGGATTGTCATGCCCTTTGATATGAAGAATGAAGAAGTAACGTAACAACAGGCCATGAATACCATTTTTCATGACATGATAGGACACTTCACAGAAATTTATATTGACAATGTGGTGATCAAGTATGATTCATACAGCTAGCACCTTACGGACTTGAAAATGGTATTCAAGCATATGAAAAAATACAAGCTAAAAATGAATCCCCTCAAGTGGATAGCAACATGGCTAGAGCTATCTTAAAGGCAAAACCTCCTACCCGTAAGAAAGATCTGCAACATTTCTTAAGCCAGATCAATTTCCTCAAAAGATTTATTTCCAACTTGGCTAGAAAGGTTCAAGTGCTTTCATAGTTGTTAAAGCTGAAGGAAGGAGAATTCAGATGAGATCCACATCATCAACATATATTTAAAGCCATCAAAAGATATCTCACAAATCCTCCCGTTCTTGCTCCGCCGATAAGGGAAAAGGCGATGAAACTTTATACTTCGGTCCTCACCTCAATCCTCTCCTCACTCTTGAAGCTTCTCTCTTGCTATTCTCCGATCTCTCTCTCATTCCCTCTTGATCTGATTTCATTTCTGCAATGAAGGCATGATTCGATCTCCTCTCACTCTTTCTATCTCTAACCTCTCTCGCTCTCTAAAATCTAAATGAGTGAGAGAAACTTGAGGAGTGAGGATTTGCCAATTTCGAATTCTTTCACTCCCGATCTAAGAATCTATAAATCTTAGACTCCCAATCTGAAGATCTCCTCTCTCTGATACTTTCCCTCACCTGGTCATCGTCATTTATCAAGGATTCATGGTTTTGGCATCGACAACTACGAGTACCGCGACCCACGGCAGACGCTTTGGCCTGAACCCGGTGGATTGGTAGGTGTTTTTGTTTTTTTATTTCAATCTCTTTCTCTTTTGAGTTTTGACTTCTTTTTCAGCTCTATTCTCTCGTAATTTTTTACCTTTTTTGTGCTTGTAGTTTTAGGTGCCTGTTATCTCAGAAGAATCATTTGTGTTATTGTTTTCTCTCACTCTACCTATTGGAACTTAGTTTGAAGAAAGTTTCTTGCTTTCATTTATATTATTTTATTTTTTTGGAATTTTGGAATTTTGATGTTAGTTTTATGCTGTTTGATTTTGATAATTTGATCTGTAATTTTTCTTTCATTTGGCAAAGTTGTTTGTTCAAATATTGAGTATTGAGTATTGAATATTGAATGTCACTGGGTCACTGTATTTGCCTATTTGGACAAATTCATTTTCTTTGAGGCAATTTTCAAGATAAGAAGTCTTATTGCTTTGGGCTGCACGCTATCAGCCTGATTGAAATTCGAGTTCGGTGCAATTTTCAACTTTATTGGACGTAATTGTCCTGGCACGCCTATTATTCATCATTAGGTCCTGAACGATCTTTAGCACGACAAACAGATTCACTATCCCATACTACTTTAAATCAAAATGTTGCAGTCAACTTAGCATCACAGACCTTAAAAGTGTTAAAACCAAGCAAGCATACCTCGTGTTCCTTCAGTTTCTTATCAAGCCCGGCAAAATTATTCTCAGAATCATACTGACCAGAATGGTAGAAACATCTTTTAAGGAATTGGTCCATCTTTTCACCACAATTCTCCCTGAAAATCCAACAGAAATCTCATATATTGCCACTCAAGAAAATTGCTGAACATGCTAGCTTTGATAAATGAATAACCCTCATTAAATCCCAGTGAGAAATAAGATAAAATAGATAAGGAAAGACAAATGTGGGCAGCATGCTCTACATAAACACGACAATCCGACGTCAAATCATGGACAAGATAGAGCTGAGGTTCACCTCTTATCAATCCGGCAAGTGAGGGTCCTACTAATCATGTTTCTAAGTTCAACATCAGTCATCTTACTCCGGGCATAACCAAAAACCGTGAAGTGCTGCAACCAAAGATCTCTATGAGCTCTTCACATAAAAATACTCCAATGCAGGATAAAAAGGAAAACAATCATTTAGCTGACCCAAATTGGGGATTTGAACTTCCAAATAGATTGAAAAGAAAGGAGAAACAAAGTAGATAGATACAAACCTCAGGGAGACAATCCTCATAATAAAGTGCAAAAAGTGCAGGAAATATCTTCTTCTTAGCAAGGTCCCCTGAGGCCCCAACCACAGTAATACTGACAGTGGACTTATTTTTATTGAGATCAAAATCCTCTGGTGATTTAACTGACAACAGCCCGTCTTGTAAGTTATTCAAAGGAGCTTCGTTCTCAATTGGGGATACTGTTGCGGATGCTGCACCTAAATCAAATAACCATTTGCATAATTTCTTCTTTTTATTTTTTTTTTGGGTGGTGGTGGTGGTGGTGGGTGGAAGGGGGAGAAGTGATAACAACAAAGAAAACCCACCATATAAACATCATCCTAGAAATAACAACAAAAAGAAAAGTAGATAATTTGCAGTTACATAGGACATGCACAATCAGATTGAGAAGCAGAAAAAACAAAAGGACAAATAAGTAACATAACAAGCTAAAGTTTTGGAACCCTCCATTTGGCTGTGGATAAAATGAGGAAAACAAGCTTCCCAGTCATATGTTTCTTTGTTGCTTTAGTTTCTAGAAAATTAGATGTTACAAAGCCAATTTTTTTCTTTGGCTAATTTGTGTGGATCAAAGGTACAACTTTTTCATTCCCAAGTAATGGTTAATCGAAAATTTAAGCGGAAAAAAAAAAGTCATACAGCTGTCTTAATAGAGAGAAATACACTCCCAACTCAGACAAATTATCAGACTTGGCAATCCAGCAATCATTTGAGACTCTAAAGCGAGGAATGCAAAATAAATAGATACACGAAAATAATAACAAATTGGAAATATACACGAAACTCAAATCGCAATTCAGGCCATCATCAATTCACGAGAAAGAACTAGGAGTTGAAACCTTACTAAGTGCAAGGTGCGGGTGTAACGGGTGTGTGAGTATTTACTGTTGAAAAAGAAAAAAAAATAGTCAATATAGTGAGATGTTAGTAATCTTAAGGCGAAATGAGCTAACCATCTTCGACGTAAACCAAGTTTGGCCGTACTTTCCAGTTTGATTGCATAGAAAGCTTTCTGGGAACGAATTTCTTCGGAAGAATCGAAGAAACGGCTGTTCGATGATACCCATAATTGGAAGAGGAAGTCGGATAAACTGACGATGATGATGATGAAGAACAAAATGAACGACAATTCGTGAATGAAGAAAGGCTCGACATCTCTATATATAATCGTGGGTGAGAGAG
>JAOTRH010000002.1:509328-522479 GCA_034768845.1 Heliamphora exappendiculata
TAGTTGTCAAATGAATTCCAAAACTAACAATTCATCAAAAAATTGGGAGAAAAAAAATAATTTAGCAAAAGTCATCCAAAATAGACTTAGTCCGGTGTCAATCCCATCTCTACTAATTGTTATTTTTTGATAACTCAGGATGTTCATGTCATTTTACGTGCACCTCAACTAATTTTCGTGACACTAATTCTACCGTTCATTTGCAAAAATCCCAATAAAAATCGAGATAAAATCTCGTATGAACTGGTTCTAAAAAATTAGTAACACTTCAAAATTTTTAAATTTGAGACCTAATTATTGGTAGCTGATAAGATTGGGACTGATTGAATTTAAGAATACTTGAATTTCTTCCGTAGCAGAATAGATACGTAGGCTACGATTTAAATAAAAAAATAAAAAAATAAACAAAAATACGAATTAAGATCGTACGTGACTCGACTGACTAGCTAACTTCACATAAAAAGAAAATAATCCATTATTCAACAATATAAATTACAATCATTCTCTCTCTCTCTCTCTCTATATATATATTCTCTTTAACCTCAATTTGAGTTTCTTTGTAGTATAGAAGACTTTCTTAACATTTTAGAATTTCTATAGAACATAAAATCTTTATATAAAAAATATAAAATAGGTCAAAATAAAATACTAGTTGCCTGTGCGAACTGTTGTCCTGCTCAGATCACTTGATCGACCTTTAGACGGCTCAAATGGTCAATACATGTTCTCAGTTTCTTTGCCTTTTATAAAGGTCTTGCGATTGTTTTTTATTCCTTTTTTTAGCATTCTAATATTGTCCAAATTCACTATCGAACTATAATATTAAAAATACGAGATATTAATCCAATAAGAACTGTAAAATTAATTATTTAAAAATTAATCAAAATACACATAAATTTACTCAAATATCTTGTGAAATAAAATTAACATTGAGATTGATATTTCACATGTACACTTTGAAAGCTATTAATTTCGCTTGATTGTTGGTATTTAATGACTAAAAACTACCATAAATATATAAAAACAAATACTCATAAAATTGTTTTGTTTTCTAAATCAAGATATCAAAATTTAAAACCCAACGAGGAAGGTGAAATCTAGCACTGAGTTTGTGTTTGGACTAATTTTTTTTAGTATTTTTAATTTTTTGATATTTTTTAATAAAAAAATATAAATATAAAAAGATGTAAAAAAAGCTATCTAAAGTTAAATTAGTGAGTTTTTATTTAAAATTTTTTAAACAAAAAATTTTTAAAAAAAAAACTAAACCAAACATACATTCGAGTGTGGAAGTGCGAAACGTGATAACAAACAACTCATCACTCCAAACTCTGTTTTTCTTCTTATTTAGTAATACTGTATACTCATAAAATATATTTAAAAATTTATGCATTATTAAAATTAATAATTTATATTCATTTATATATAATGTGGCCTACACAATAACACAGTTAAACCTGAACAATAAATTTAAAATACAGAAAAAAAATTCTTCACACACTTATATGGATACATAGTTCAACTTTATTTACTCAATGAACTTTATACGATGAATAAATTTAGAATAATTTTATGATGATTAAATTTGATGATTATATTTGAGTAACACATGATTTGATACTTTATGTGTGGTTCTTATATTATTTTATAATTTTATTATTTATTTTTAAGTAGCACACATGAGATGACACACTATGTGATATCTAAATATAATTATCAAAATATAATTACTATAATATTATTAATGATTTTAATTATAAAAATATATTAAAAACTAAAAAAAAAGGATAAACAGTTCAATTTATAAACCATTTACTATTTTTTATTCAGCATAAGATTTTTTAACGAGTAAGACCCATTCTCATACAAATTTTAACGCGCAAGATTTTTTTAGAATAAAAATATTTTAGTACAGATAAATTTATATATGTATTTTCAAAATATATATAAAAAATACAGATAAATTTATGTATCTTTTATTGAAAGCAGGTATAAAGAATACAGATAAATTTATCTGTCTTATTGAAAACACGTATAAAGAATATAAATAAATTTATTTGTGTCTTTTCAAAACATGCATAAAGAACACAAATAAATTTATGTATTTGTATGTTATGTTTAAATAAAAAAATAGATAAATTTATTTATTTATATTATTTGTATAGATAAATTTATTTATTTATTATGTAAAATAAATAAATTTATTTATTTATAAAATATTTTTAAAACAAATCACATAATTAAATTTTACGCGATAAAATTTTTATTAATAAATTTTATTAAATTTTTTTTTTAACATTTGACTGAAACCTTAAAAAAAAAAAAAAACTAAAACTAAAGATATAAACTGAACAGCACGCTCGCAGTTCGAAATCACCCTGTACAGCTGTCCCTTTCCCCGCCACTCGTTTTTGGGTCTTATTTCTCTTTTCATTTTTAAGTTACTTTCGTATTTGTTTTGCTATCCCCTTGTCGGTAACCTGTCACCTATGACTCGTAGCCTGAATAAAAGTAAGGTTAGAGAGGAGCAGGGATTTTCTCCCAAAAATTAAATAATTAATGTTGTAGAATTTTCACAAAATACAAAAATCTTAACACATATTTAACAATTTTTTAGGTATTCAAATATAAGAATATATAATTTTAAGAAATAAGAATTCTGGTCCTCTTGTCTTTTTCTTTTTGGCTAAGAAAACTTTCAAAAAAATCCAACTTTAACATGAAGTGGGTGATAAGTAGACTAACTACTCTCCTAATTATGTAAGATTATCAAAGATAGTGTTTGGCTAAGTTTTTGTTATTAATTTTAATTATAAATTATAATTTTTAATTATTTTTTTAATTTTAATTACAAGTTATAATTTTTATCAAATACTCACAATTTTTATTACAAATTACAATCTATAAATTACTAACAGTAATATTCAAACAGAAGTATAAAAATCTCAAGATCGTATTTAATGATTTTTAAAAGTTGTTTATTGCAATTAGAATTATAAACTTATAAATTATACTTAAAAATATGTTATTATAGATTTTGATATAAGTTCTAAGTGTATGCTAAAACTAAAAACTTATAATTTAAAATAAAAAAAATTTATATTTGTTAATTTAGAATTAAAGGTACAAATAAAATGTTAAGAAGTGTATTTGTTTGAATTTTTATTTATTTTCATCTTTTTGCCAAATTGTATAAATAATCAGTTCTCAGTTCCAAACATTTTGAGAAAGAAGACGACAAGTTTTACACCATAATGCAAGCCAGTCATATCCCGTTTGAATTAAAAATATCTAATTTTGTAGGCAAGTAATCCGTTCATAAGAGATATAATTTTCGGAAATTAGTGATATTTTTTGCGGATTGGTGATCCTCGCCACTTTCGAGATAGGTAAAGGAACATTTCTCACTTCTCAATACTCACTGTTCTCATCTCTATAGATTATGGTGCATATGTATATTTTTGTATGCATATATATGCACCATATGTATATTTTGTGTGTGTATATATATATATATATATATATATATATAACGCCAAGACGTCGCCACATTTATCGATTTAGGTAGCTGTATTGATGTTTTCAATAATTACCGCATTAATTTCAATTTCTTTATTTTTGATCTGTCGACTGTCATGTAGATCTCTTTCACCTGCACGCTACTCTCTCGCTCTCTCTCCTGATCTAATAATGGAATCGTTGTCAGAGAATGAGCGGCTGAGAAGCTCAAGTTTGGTTGCCTTCTTTTGAACTTATCTGTATGTGTGGAATAAGTCTTCCCTCGGTCTCCTCTCAGTTACTTTTTCAGCTCCTCCTAATATTTTAGTAGTTGAATAATGAGTTTAAAAAAAGTGTATGTTATGTTAAATTTATTAATTAAAATATTAAGAATAACTGAATAATTATATTTTTGAGAGTGCATGTAGAATTCTTATTGGTAAGTGTGGTTACCATTCTTTACTTGGTTCACTTCTGTATCTATATCTAATATATATATATATATATATATATATACATTGGTTGCTTAACCTTGCTTCTCAAGTCACTCAAACTTCAGTGCTCTCTGTAGCCCCTGGTTTTATAGTTTTCAGTACCGGAGATTTTGGCCAAATTCTGTGCTTTGATTTCTGAGGTATATTTAGAGCCCCATCTTTAAATTTTAGTTCTCTCACACCCCGTTTTGATTTTTTGTCACCGTTTGTGAATGAACTATTTCAATTCACCCTTAGAACTTTTTCATATAGTAATGTTGGCTTGGGTTTTCTTGGATTATTCCCTATGTTCTTTTGCAATGGGAGTCATTTTTTGAGGGTGGGAAAAACTAATTAAATAGCGTATGATGTTGGTTTACTCCGAAAGGTTAGAATCTACTTAATAATGTGCTTCTCTTCATAACAGGACCAAAATGGTGGGTATGAAACCTGCACACGTGAGAATTTTTTATTTTTTCCCTTTTTTTTTCTAGATTGCCACAGCGCTGGACATAATTAGATTTCTTATAGCACTTCAATGAATTGACAAAACCTTTGATTTTCCTGGTTTGTTCTAGTGAAAATCTCATCTATCAGTTTAAAGTGAAGTTTAGTTTTCTTTTTCGTTTTTGTTAATTTCGAAAGTACTTTTGCCGCGTTAATTTAATCTGCCGTCACGATTTGGGTGGGTGTGTGGGGGAAGGGGAAAGGATGCAATTTGATTTTGGGAGAACGAAAAAGCCAGTTACTGACACCTTTTTTCATTTGATTTTGTAAATTGCTAGACTTTTAGTACTCTTTCGTTCATCTTCAATCTTCTGCAGCAAATTCTTTCTTGCAAGTTTTGAAGCCTTTTCAAGTAATGACAGTTTGGAATTATTTTTAATTTCTGTTTTTGTTTCTTATGTTTTCAAAAATAAAAATAGTGAAAAGTTTGAAAAAGTTTATGTGCTATATTCGAAGGCAGCAATTCGGGACTTGCCTGTTTTGAAGGAGGAAAGCATACCCATTATTGCTTTGTTGTCTCCATTAGCTTAGAAGTGAAGAGGAAAGGAGATCGCTTTCTGGACTTGATGTTTGGGAGGATGGATGGATCTAGGGACTGGTCAACTACCGGGATTGAGGATTATAAGGTCGCTCTTATGGAGTCGTTATCATCTTCGTCTGGAACATCAAAGAAGGCCAAGGCGCCTAGTAATACTAGCCACATAGTTTCATGTTTAGTTGATGGGTGCAATTTGGACCTTAGTCAGTGCAGGGAGTATCACCGACGACATAAGGTTTGTGAACTTCATTCTAAGACCCCAAAAGTTACAATTGGGGGCCGGGAGCAACGGTTCTGCCAACAGTGCAGCCGGTAAGAACTCTAAGCTTTTCCAATGAGGATAAATGGTTTGTTTCTACCTACTCTGTCATTGACATTAGGGATATGGGACAGCATATTATTTCTCTAGCTATTGTTGTTCTGAATCTTAGATTTGTATTCAGCCCTAGACTTGTCATTCATAATCCTTAAATATTTTCCTTGGAATGAACTAGTTTATGATGTCAGTAGAAAGCCTATTAAGCCAATCTTTGTTATTCAGAATATCCTAATTGGAAATAATTTTGATTTTGAGGAGAGAGATGCATATTCTCCTCGAGCAGAATCATAAGTTTTATATTGGTTCAATCCTGTGGTTTCATGCCTCAGTTTCATTACTTTACCTAGTCAATATACACTTCTTTTTTCTTTGATTAGATAAATACTTCTTGTTCTTCTTCTTCTTCTGCTTTACAATGTGGTTGGTCACACATACATTTTGTGGGATACAGTCTTTTGACTGTAGATCTTTTAGTGATAATTGGTTTGATCTTTCGTACATTGACACAAATACCTTGTGGTTCTAATTACACGCCATGTTGGCGACGATGAAACCTTCACCACATCAGTGCCGTGTTGGGCCAAATTGCAAAAAGATAAGGACACGATGCGCCACTGCCTGTGGCCCTGGTGCGGTGCAACCACTTATGAACTAGACTTAAGCTATTAAAGCAATAGCTTTGAAAGGGTTTTCAACTTATTACTCACTGCCTTTTCCAGATCTGCCCGATGTTGGATAAAAATGACATGCTGTATAGAAGTTCTCTCAATGAATATGATTGGTTTTTCAAGCAACCAAAAATAACCCATTTAATTTTGAAAATTTATCACACATTTCATGAGTAATATATCGGTTTCTCATGATTGGCACGACATTTGATAGGAGGCAGATATGTTTTTTCTTACACTGAGGGATCTTCCCCATCTAGGACTTGCCCCCCCCAAAAAATAGGTGTGCGGCAAAACATATGATCACAAATATACATATAGATATCTTTCCCATTTCTTGGCAAATGAAATGTGTTTAACTTTCTTTATTTTTCTTTCTAGCTCTCTGACATGGCTTGGTTAGGGATGAGTAGCCTATTTTATCATTTTGGAACCTGTTTTTTCTACCTTGTACATTCCAAAACAATTATACCAACCCTATGTCATTTTTTGCCTCATGCATAGGTGTTCCATAATTTTATGCTATTTCTCATGAAGGGATAATCCTTTTATCTGTTATTGTTCTGATTGTTTATTCCCTACTGGCACACGCATTTTTGTACTTACTGGCATTACGTTCAAATTTGTGGGCCTGTGGAGTGTTTGTACTTACTGGCAGTACGTTCCAATTTGGTAAAGATTAAACTCTCATTCTGCTTGATCATCGGTTCATAGGTTCCATTCACTGATAGAGTTTGACGAGGGAAAGCGAAGCTGCAGGAAGCGGTTAGATGGCCACAACAGGCGCAGAAGAAAGCCTCAGTCAGACTCTTCCTCCAGAAACACTGGAAGGTTTCTTTCTAATCAACAAGGTGCGTTGGATTCTTGTTTTTGGCTATTTGTGACTCAATTACCATATCTCGTAATAGTTCAAATGCCATATCCCCAAGTCTCCTTTTATCATTTTCATAACGCCGAATAGCCTATTTGTTCTAAATAAAATGATTGGGACCTTTTTTCTTTCAGGTACTACTTTGTTGTCATTCAGTGGTGCACAACTACTTCCAAGTGCTATTATGAACTCTAGTTGGGTTAGAGCTATCAAAGCTGAGAATGGTGGTGGTGCTGATCCATATAATAGTCACCAACAGTTGGACTACATTGACAGAAATGCAGATTTTCTTGGATCTTTAGCTCACAGCTTTGGTGGAGTTAACCACTTCAAAAACTTGCAGTGCAGTGACCTCCATCTCTCTGAAGCTTCTCTTTGTCAACCGCTTCTTGGTTCCAATTCTGCATCCGGCACCAGTACCTACATCCACAAAATGCTCTCGGATGGATTGAGTCGAGTCATCGACTCTGATTGTGCTCTCTCTCTTCTGTCATCAGCACCAGCTGAAAATCGGGAGATTGGTTTGAGCCATTTGGTGACACACGACCCCATCCCCTCTGCCCAATCCTTAGTCCACAGTACGGACTACTGCAATCTAAGTCAATATTCACAAGGAATAGAAAGTAAGCCAATAGTTTCTATTTTCAATTCCCTTCTTGATGGCGATGCCGATCTCCATTGCCAAGGAATGTTTCAGGATGGGACTGATGGATCATCTGCTGCTAGCGGCTCACATCAAACACTCTCATTCAGATGGGAGTAGGCATTGTCTCCATTGGACCTCCTTTATCATCAAATGGATAGACTTTTGCCCATTAAAGGGAATGCTAAAGAGTTTACTGCTTGTAAGAAATATGTATAAAAGAATCAATTGCCTCCAACTTGTGAAAATTTATTCAATGTTGCAAATTTATGGCTCTTCTCTGTTTGCGCATCCCCAATTCACCGACAGTTGATAGATGAAGCTTGAATGCATTTTGATGAAAAGTTTCTCGATATGACACAAAAAAAGTCCTTTCATGGTGATTCTAGCTCAAAAAACCTACGGAGCATGTTTTAAATTATTGGCTCAACTCAGCCACATTCATGATGCGCTCCATATATGCAACACTTAAGTTTAGGGACGGACCCAAAATTTTAAAGGGTGACAATCATATATATTAATAACTTTTAAAAAAATTATGAACTATAATATTAATTTTTATCGGCATCGAAAGAGAAAAATCCTATTCAATATGAATAGAAAAAATAGTAACTTTAAATCAATCAATTCACTTAAAATGAAACATTTTGAGTTGTGTTTGACGCTTTTTTATGTTACTAAAGACATTCATGAAAGAACTAATATTAAAATTTCTTTCCATATCTTTCTTAATGAAAGTAATTATTGGAAAGTCATTCTTCATCTTGCTACGTGCTCTAGTTTTCATAATATTCACAACTACCAATGCACATCCTATTACAACTATTGAAACTAGTAAAAGCAATACAAGACAAATGAATATATAATAGAATAAATTGTTAGTTTTCTTATTTTTAACACGTCACACAACTCAAAAATTATTGACATATCAATAATCAATCAATAAGCTAAAAAAATCATCAGTCAATGTACAATTTATTTAATATTTGTAGGGTTCTTTTGGAATAGACAAATAATAAACAATAATGGAGATGTGAAGTTTGTAAAATAATCAGAAACACAGAATGGAGAGAGACGAGGTTGGGTGAAAGAGAATGGCTAGCTGAGTTTAGAAAACCAGCAGTATGAACGTATTCCGCTATCAAAATCTAATTGATCCGAAAGTATGACTATTCCCCCTATTTATAGCACTCAGAGGAACTATGTTGGAGTTCGAATAGGACTCTTCCAAGAGATCGAATCGGATCATGAGAGACGATATCGGGGAATCAAGAGATTCTATCTAATAATCAACCAAGTAGTGTTCTATTCCAAATCAACTAGGTCGGCTGACGAGTGTCACATGGGTACTCGCCCACTCGGGTCAAGTATTCGACCTACTCAGGTCGAGTGACTCGGGGTCACTCGAGTGACTTGAGTGGGTTTGTCTCGTAAGTTGACAAATCCCTTTCCTTAGCCACCAAACCACATGTCTCCCAACAACCCGTGCAGGATTGTACTGTCATTATCTTCATTGTCTCTGAGACAGTTTTTCGATTCTCAGAGAAATATATAATCATATAGTCTGTGATATATCTTGGTTGTTTAGTCTGTGCTGAGCCACATAGTCGGTGCTATGTCATCATGATTAGGTAGTCAGAGCTATATTACAGTCTGTACTGTCTTCACAACCCGTGTTGTGATAATAATACAGTTTGTGCTGTCTTTATGACCTGTGTCGTGGTAATAATAATACAGTCTGTGCTGTCTCCACGACCCGTGTTGTGGTAATAATGCTGTCTTCACGACATGTGTCGTGGTAATAATACAGTCTGTGCAATACAGTCTGTGCTATCTTTATGGCATGTACCATGGTAATAATACAGTCTGCGCTGTCTTCATAGTCTGTGCCATGACAAGTAATTAGGGCTACACTTCATAATCTGTGCTACGCTTCATAGTTTGTGCTATGAAATGTCTTCATTCGTAGTCAGGGTTACGCTTCATAGTCTGAGCTATGAAATGTCTTCTGCCTCTGCACGATGAACAGTGATATTAGTTGGCCGAGTTATAGGGGTCCCAGCAGCTCGGATCCCCAATAAATCGAGTAGGTCAAGTTTGGGTCTTCTTGTAACTTGAGTAACTTGGAGTTGTATGCCCGATTTATTGATGGAGTAAAATTAACCTACTCGAGCAACTCGAGTAACTCAAGTGGGCGAGTCTTTTGGGCCTTTCAACTTACTTATGCTTTGTTGATTAGTTCAGGTCAAGGAATATATGATTCAAATACTTAACTCTTTTCGTAGTTCATATTCAAGTCACAAGTAGAATGAGTAGTTTATGTGGTTACTTGAGTACCTGGATTAGAGTAGTCAACACCGGTTAAATAGAAGAATATCTAAGCTACTAGAGAGACGAGCAGCTCGGGTCATGGGTGACTCGAGTTATGAGTAGACGAGTTGCTTCAGTCATGAGTGACTCGAGTTATGAGTAGACGTATTGTACCCGAGCTACTACAGAGGTGAGCAGTTCGGGTCATGGGTGACTCGAGTGGATGTATTGTTTAAATCATGTAGTTAAAAAGAAAAAATAATTCTTGTAGCCAAAATGAAGTTCTGTATACAAACGACCTGAGACATCAAGTAGCTCTACTGTACCCGAGTAGCTCTATTACTTGAGTAGCTCTACTGCACCTGAGTAGTTCTACTGCATGAGTAGTTCTACTGTACCCAAATAGCTTTACTATCCTAGTAGGTCTATTGTACCCGAGTAGCTCGGGTGTCATACTTATCTTAAAAAGTTTCGTATTGACTTTCTTTCATCCTTACTTTTAACATTGGCTTACTCAAGCTATCTGCTCTAGTGGCATGACTCATAATTATTTATGTATTTATTATTAAAAAAAATGTTAATAAGCGACGACCCATCTACAATATTCTTTTTAAAAAATCTAGGAGTGACAAACTTAAATAATTTGGAGAAAATTAAAAAAATAATACAATATAATAAGAGTGACTTCTAAAATTGTAAGGATGACTACCGTCATCACTTATCCCCCCTAGCTCCATTCTTGCTAAAGTGTGATTTAGCTCAAAAAACAAGCCAAGCTCCATGCTTGCTTAAGTGTGATTTAGCTCAAAAAACAAGCCAAATACCTTTTAGTTATTAGTTCAGCCAGCAACCTTTGAGTTTTTGGTTCACTCGGCAGCATTCACAAATGGCTCTAAACATTTCACATTGTAGCGACCGAAATTTTTTTTTAAGTCAACACAAAATAAGTTAATTTTGTAGAAAATATTTTTAATTTTTTAATAAAAAAATATTTCCTATCTTTACCATTCCACTGCCACCGGAGTTGCCACCACCACCATGACGCTGTCGCCACCACCCCACGTCCACCACCGCTACCCCAACTCCATCACCACCACTCCACCACTTTCACCACCATGGCGCCACCATCGCTACTCCACTTCCACCACTGCCACCTCACCACTTCCCCTACCGCCATTACTGTTGGCAACCAAACACCACCACTACTACCGCGGTTATTACCGTTACCTTCGTCACAAAAAATAACACTATTACAAGTACTAATATTATTATTTTTAAAATCGTAACAAAAAAACCGAAGTGTAAATTTAGAGTTTTTCATCTTTGCCACTGCAAATACCGAAATAAACATTACCACAATCAAAGACTTCATCACGATTGAGTTTTTCGGCACCTAGACTTGTACTGTGAAGTAAAGTTGAGCATGTCCAATTGTGATCGGTCCAAGCTGCAAATGGCCCATATAACCAAAAAGCTAATTAATTAGTCCTTCGCTTTTGAGGCCTATAGGGAAATAGAAAGCATGGAAGTGGAACCTAGTTTTGTGTTTTATTATTATTATTTTTTTAATAAAAAAAAATTGTTTTGCGGGTAATTCAAAAGAATCTAATGCCCTGTTTGGATGACACAAATGGAAGATATAAATAGAATATCATTCTAAGGTCCCATTTGGAATAAGGTCTAATTTGCTTATTTTATTTTATTTATTTTTATTTTTAGTGATTTTTTTATCGTTTAATCAAACTATTATATCTTTTTAATTTCTCTTATTGAAATGAGTCAAAAAGTAAAATATTTTGATCAATATGAAAATGTTCAAAAGAGACAAAAATAAGTAAAAAATAAACCCATAAAGCAGATTTTGTATTGTTTCTTTATGTATTTAGTGAATTTTTTTTTTTTATCATTTTTGATTAAGATTTTTAGCTCTTTTGATTCTTCTAATCAAGTCGATCTAAAAAAATGAAAAAAAAAAATCTAAAAAATTATAAGATGCCCACGTGAATATTATTGAAGTATAGTAAGAGTAAGTAGGACTTTTGCAAGTTGCCAAAACGTGTGTGGATGTTACATTTCAATTTTGATCAATGCCTTTGAAGAATCAAGACTCTTCCCAATTCCAGCACATGAATGACAAAGAAAGCTCTGTAACATTCCTCCTCCTCTTCTCATGTTCGATTAAATCGTGGTTTAGTTTCTTCTTTAAGGACCAATATAAGTTTAGCCTTAAAGAGAACCCAAATTGAGGACACAACACCCAGTTAGAGGGGAGACCTTTCCAACGTACTTAAAAACGCTAAATAAATAATTTCATATACTCATATAGCTGTTTTATCTCTTCTATCATATTTAATTTCGTCCGAAATAATAAACAAGTCCAAAGAGTTTGTATTTTTGCGATGTTTTTTCCTAAAAGCAAATGGAAGTTCATGACATGGTTCGCTCAAGTAAATTAAGTACTGTGGCTGATTATGAGTGTTAATGAAATGTATCGAGTACAAAAATGTGGTATCCTGCCCTAATTCTGTATTTATCGGGGTGGAACCAGGGAGAGAAAGTTAAGAAAGAAATGGAGACGAGATAGGGACGAGAATATATCAGAAATAATTTATAAACTTTAAGAGGGTTATATTAATTATAGTTAAAGATAATACAATAAGTAAAAAAACTAATAGCTAATGAATGGTTTAAACTAAGAATATGAAAAATAAAAAATAGAGATAAAAACTCAAAAATAATATATAATATATATTTTATAATTTAGTCTTGTTATTTTAAAAAATTAAACTTTTTGTATATTTATATACGTAAATGCATTTATTTAATGTAATCAAAGATGATAAAAAAATGCTAAAAAAACCATCCACGTGTCTAAATGGAGAAATAATGAAAGCACCATTTGCCGGCTGCCTGTGACTGTACAAAAATAAAATAATAAAAAGAAGTTGTAAATTTTTTTTTTAGTAAAAGCAAAAGCCAAGTTGCTTTCCTTACCAAATTAGCCTGCCCTGCCAAGTTGTTAAAACCATGATCTCCACATGCCCGCATATATACTTTCTACTCGTTTGAATTTTAATTAGTACTGAAGAAAGAGAGCATTGTATTATTGTTTAGGCACGTGTGAAGATATTTTTAAATTTTCTTAGGCAACCTTTTGTTTATTAAAATGAACACTAGTAGTCTAAGAAGGAATGGTAATATCCCGGGACATATGTGAGAAATAAATATGATACTTTTAAACTTGTTATATTTTTAAAAATTAACTTTATTCTTGTATTTATATATATATATATATATATATATATATATTAGTAATTAACCCGT
>JAOTRH010000002.1:541340-579029 GCA_034768845.1 Heliamphora exappendiculata
CGGACGACAAAGGGCTGTGGCGGCGACGTCTGGGGCGGTGCGGTGCGGTGCGGCGACGGAGAGGGGGAAAGAGACGCCGTGCGGCGGCGGCGGCAGCGGAAGTACGGCGACGGCGGCCATGGGTGGCGAGGACGGTGATGGAAAGTAATAGAGGGGGAGAGAGGCGCTAATAGAGAGAAGAAGGAAACGAAGAGAAGGGGAGAGAGGCGGTTCTGTGAAGGAATGCGTTGCGTGTTTGTGGAATGTGAACGATGGGCGGGAACTCAGGCAAAGCTAAACCGTTGGATCCAAAACATGAGAAATCCTAGCCCTGAAAACTTAGTTTGTCTCTGGACAATTTGAAAATTTTTAAAAAGACAATTTGAAAATTTTTAAAAATCCTGAGCTGAAATATTATATAGATATATAAATATCCAACCAAAAAAAGCCAAAATACCACCAATAAATGCCCAATTCTATTAGATTTGTTCAACCACCAAAAAAAAAAAAGAAGAAGAAGAAGAAAAGAAGAGATAACTAATAAAATTAGTTTGATTTAATACATTTGGAAATCGATTTTAATATTAATTTTGAAATGATATGATCAGTTTCACAAATCACATATACCATTCTATGATCAGTTTGATTTTGAAAAGTGAACTAATGAAATGATATAAAAAGTTAGAATGAAGAGGCAGCTTAGGTTTAGGAACCTATAACACAAATGAAAAAATAAATACAGAGGCTTAGGTTTTGAAGTTTTAATTTTCAATAAAACAAATCAAATAATACAATACTCATATAAAGAAATGGCCCCGTGGATCCAACCATAAGAGAAACGAACCAAATGTCGCACGGCAAACAGAGAGAAACAACTGACCCTTTTACAGTGGAGAGGAAGATAATAACGATTTATTCGTTCCTTGATTTTCACATTTGAATACTATAACAAAATCAACAATGATAAACAATTGAAAGCAAAAGGACAAAAAGAAAATTTAGCAAAATTACCTGCTAAGAACTACGGCAAAATGGAATTTGGAAACCCCATTATATACTTTTTATAAAAAAAAAACATGAATTACAAATAAAAAATAGAGCATCACACTTGTTAAAAAGAAAAATGAGTTTTAAAGTAAATTTTAGAAGAATCAGTCAATACCCTCTTGATCAAGTAAACTCCTAAGAAAAAAATAATCATGCCTACTCGAGTAATAACCTGCTTGTCTAAGATCAAAATAAAAAAAAATAAAAAATAGACCACTAAAATATCATACAATCAAAAAATCCTAGGCACTAAGTTTCTAATATATGATTAATGTTTGAAATTGTATAATTTTTACTGATACAATTATATCTAATATGGTGTCCTTCACTTTGCCGAGAACTACTCTTCATATACTTTAAATTATTATCGACTAAATTGTTATTATTAGAAATAAGAAAAGTAAAAGGCATAGTTAAAAATATATCTTAAGAATATCGAAATATTTTCATTTAACAAAACAAATCAAAATCCAAGAAATTATCATTTCAAATCACAATGCACGAAATTTTATTACCCTAATCCAAAACCTACAATAGCCTTCTTTCTAAAATCATAATGCATTGACGTAATTTTAATTTACAGATTGAAATTTCCTAAAATCAATAATTGACGTGCTCTTCTTTTTGTTTGTGGAGAACAAATAATGAGACAAAAAAAGAAAAAATTGTATTACTAAAAAAATATTCCACAAAAATAAAAAAAAATCCACAAATTCTTCCAAAAATCCAAATTCAAGTTTCCATTTTACCTCCAATATTGGTATAACCATGTGGACATCAACCTCTCCGAGCGGCTCATCACCTGAAATCACAGCTAACACGACGCTGTTGTTGAGCTCCGGTGAAAACATCGATGGAGATCGAAGTCGTCGATCTCTACGGCGATAGAGCCTGTGCGAGGCGGTGTGATTCTTTCGGCGGGCCAGCAGTTGTCGAATGATGACAGAGACATCAATGTTTGAAGTCGGTGGTGGTTCTGGAGTTTTGGTGCTGAGCCAGTACGAATCGCCATCGATCCGTTGAGGCTGTGGATCGCGGCGGCGAGAAGATAGGGGGAAAGGGAAGAGGAACAGGCGAGAGGGGAAGAGGAAAGAACGTATATTTTTGCAAAGAAAGAGAAACAGGCGAGAGAGGAAGATGAAAGAACGTATATTTTTGCAAAGGAAGAGAAATCATGTGTAAGTTGTGCAAAATGAGCGGGATCCATAAATAGAAATATACGATCTCAACCTGTGACTGTAAATTAAAATTAAATCTCCACCGTTCATATACAGTTTATCTCTTATAAATTTTGAAAAATTGACTTGATTTATTATATAAATATATATATATATATATATGTATATAATCTCAACACTTGAGGTGTATATATAGTTTTTTCTTGTATTTTTTAGTAAAATTGTGAAACTAAATCAAGCTAAATTGTATTCTACGGTTTGGTTTGGGTTTGTTTCGAAGTTCAAAAGGTTTGATTTGGTTTTTACATTTTGTGAATAGCTAGAAATAGATTGATTTATGATTTATGCTAAAACAACACCAATCTCAACCATGAGCATCCCTTTTATTTTTTTAGTTATTGTAAGATATAGTTTTTTTAAGGGTAAATTATAGTGACTTTCCATGAGATTTAGTAAAATATCAATCGCTATCCATGCGGTTTCTAAAATGTTATTAACTTCCAATTTTGTTTAGGTTTTGTATCAAATTAGTCCAATTATTAAATTTTTGCTCAGCTGTGCTTTGTTTGTCGTGTTTTTTGAACAAATTTTTATGATCTAATCCGTTCATTATGTAGAACTCATCGAGTTTATTTCACATATTAAAATTTAGATTCATCTGATACCTGTAATTAAGTGATTGAGTAACATTTGTTTAACAATATTTTTAAAATTATAATTTTTATTTATTTATTTATTAGAAGATCTTATTCAATTACTCAATTACAGATATCGAATGAATCTGAATTTTTACATATTGAACAAACTCGAAAAATGGATTGGATAATAAAAATTTATTCGAAAAATGTACAAAACAAGGTACAACTGAGCAAAAATTTAACAGTTGAACTAATTTGATGCAAAACCTAAATCAGATAGGAGGTTATTGATATTTCAAAAAGCACATAAGTAGTAATTGATGTTTTACTAAATCTCAAGGAAAGTTACTGTAATTTACCCTTTTTTTAATATTGGTTTACGCAATAGCATTGTGCTGTTAGGCCATTGTGGAATTTTTTGGTCATACTTTGATAATTTAAATTGTTCAAATAATAGTACAATGTCTAAATAAATCATATTTGTATTTATAAATAAACAATAAATAAATTGTACTATTTATTTTTTTAAAATAAATATAATTTATTTAGACAACTAATAATTTTTAATTAATTTAATTTTTTTCATTAATAATCGCACCAGGACCCAAAAATGAATATTATAGATCATCAAAGTAAAACATGTACTGGTCACCATATGACCCAATAGCATGGCACCCTGACCCTTCTCATAATAGCTACCCACGCGTCCCCAAAAAACCCATGCCACGTGTCCCCCAAAAAGTTGTCTTCAATGAATTTAATGGCAAGGCAAATATTTGAAGACCAGAAGACCCTTTCATTACCGCCTTCATTTAAACAAAGACAGTAATGCCTTCATTTAACCAATTCCCTCATTTTATATGTAATACACAAAAAAATATTAAATACTCACAAAGTATTATGTGACATCACCTACCCTATATTTTCAATAAATAAAAATATGTAATACAAACTAAATAAATCACCTTTATCTTTTATTTACCCGAACAAAAATATACTACCATTCTTTTATGCAAAATATTTTTGCTACAAGAATAAATAGGAGAATTACATAAGTATGTCATATGGTGTTCTGGTGAGCACCGTGCAAATACCAAATAGTTAGTCTCAGCACAAATAAGCAGTGACGCCAAAACAAACAGGCTGTGAATTTAGAATTGGGCAAATCGCTCCAAAATCCAATACCTTAAAAAATTCAATACAAGAAGTCATGAGCACAATCACCAACATTCCTCATCAATTCATCCCAATCAACAAAATAATCTCTGTATTATGGAGGACGGAATAATAAAAAGCACAACAAACTATTGAGCGCACAACCAAACCCAGAAAGAGGGCTGAGGGGAAAAGGAGATAAAAAACTCCCATCCCATTTAAAACTCCAAACTAAACGTAGCATAGCTAAATCAAATTTGCTTGGCATTTGGCTTTTCATGTATTATCCACCCCTGGTATCTAAACCACACCATGTCTTCAAGCATAGTTCAATCGGAAAATGTCATTCAGCACGTAGAAGCTACCTTGCTGTGTAGGCATCAGATGGAACATCTGAGGGCAAAACAGATCTCAAAAGGAATTTTGATAAGAAAAAGCATGTATAGAAAAAGTATACACAGCTAATTGACAATAATCTAACGCTAGAATTGGTAACGAGACATCACAATAAGAGAATTTAAAATACCCAAAAAGAAGTGGAAAACCATATGCATATTATTTATGAAAGGACAAGCCATTAGAATTTACATAGAACAGTACATAGGTGAGTTTGAAGACTGGGAAAGGCAAAGTAACTTGTATCAAATAGAAGTATTGGCCATCTAGTCCACCAAATGATTGGACAAAGGCCAATGGAAAAATACAGATTAGCTTGAGGTGGTACATTTTTCCTTCTAAGGATCTTCTATTTGAAGATTTGAAGGGCAGCAGAGTCGTGTTATATGTTGGTGTACCTTAGTCTTTACCTATATACCTATATAGTATAAACTCTTTTAAATGTATGAAGTACTCATGTCGGACACTCGACACTTGGATAAGTACATGTAATCAAGAACAGACTCAAGAAATTAACACAGCGGAGGTACCTTCATATTTTAAAACTGTATAAATCTTTTTCACAAAAAATTTTGTGCTATCTCGTACTAAATTTAATCATTCATTAGTAAGCACAAAAATTTATAGGCATTCTTTTAAAAAAGTGTATAAAATTTAGACATTTAAAAAAACCTAAACATTACTCGATAAAGTTTCTGAAGTGCTTTTCTGTAATTGATCAAGACAGGTTTTATTTTTTAATGCAGGATAGTATCATTATTAATTGCATAAAAATTTCTTTCTCTATTTCTAACACCAAAATATCATTTATACATAAAATACTCATTCAATTATGCAATTGATTCTACAAAATATTTATGACTGAAATATTCCCTATCCACAGTAGCATTTTCAAGCTGTAAGATTAATGCCAAAATTAGGAACAAGTAATGGATAAAAGGCCAAACATATTTTTTTATGAATGCAGTGTGATTTGATAAGGCGCAAATACAATCATAAAATAATAAATAACAAAATATAAGAATATTAATAATATTTTTCAATTTTAGTGGGGAATAGGGCCCATTGGGCTTTAGCTTCCTCTGCCCCTCTACATGATATGCGTTTGGGATGTATCATGCATGGATAGACATGTACCTCGCATTAATATTTGACAATGCAAGTTTACTTTGTAACTAGTTACAAAACTCACGTAGTGTGCATGAAATACTCTCTTACATTGTGATCTCATAAATACTTAATATCACATTGGAAAATAAAAAAACAAATTAAGTAATGTAAATATTTTGCAATATTTCCATGTCATAAACATGAAAATTAGATGCACCGACTCTTAGACATATACATGCACCTAACACCAAGTACATGAGTTCGTGAAACATAGCATTAGAGAAAATGATAGAAGCACCACACAGAAACTTGGAACCAGAGCATTTGCCCTTTGTATAACTCAAGGTATAGTATCGCTAGAAGTCAAAATCTCTTCAATGTTTGTTTTTCCTTTCATGTGACTGATATTGGAAAACATAGTTCAGATTGGAATGCATTATTGAATACAAACCTCTTTGCCATCATCATATACTCAAGTTACTCAGAAATAGGTTTGTCTGCGATGCTTTTATTAAAAAGAAGATTTCAGCCAAAAGTCCAAAAAAATAAGTTTTAACACGCAAGGTCTATCAACAAAAAATTTAATGGGCAAGGTTTAATTTCGTGATTTCTCTCGAAAATATTTTACAAACAGATAAATTTATCTTTTTTGCATAACAAACAGGTAAATTCATTTGTTTGATATTCATCTATTTAATATGCAAACAGATAAATTTATCTTTTTGTATATCTATGCATAACAGATAAATTTATCTTTTTGTATATCTATTCATCTGTTTAATATGCAAATAAATAAATTTATATGCCTGTTTATTTATACATAATAGATAAATTTAACTGTTTGTATATTAACACAGATAAAATTTATGCATAATAAATAAATTTATCTGTTTGCATATTAACACAGATAATGTAAACAGATAAATTTATCTGTATTCTTTATACATGTTTTGAAAAGACACAGATAAATTTATCTGTATTCTTCATATGTGCTTTCAATAAAACAGATAAATTTACCTGTATTCTTTACACGTGCTCTCAATAAAAAATAAATAAATTTATATGTGTTTTTTATATATGTTTTGAAAAGACACAGATAAATTTATCTGTTTTAGGGTATTTTTGTCTCAAAATAACCTTATACGTTAAAACTTTTATGAGGATGGACCTTACTTATTAAAAAATGTTATGTTAGATGAAAAACAGTAAACGGCCTATAAGTTCACCAATTGTCCGTATTAAAAAACTCTTTGACAGATGATTTTATGTCAGAACAACCAATTCAAAAAAAATCAGAATTAGAAGGCAAAATTAAAATTTTGGAGAGAAACGTGAGTCTAAAGAGTTCAAAATAAGTAGATATAAAATTGAATATATGGGAGTACTAATAGAGGAAAAGAAAAAAAAGGTGACTAAAAAACAGAAGACACAAAAAAGTGAGTGTTTTTGTTATCTGGTTTCGATTATTAACAAAGATGGGCAGACTGCAAACGAAGTAATTCATAAAATCAAAGTTTATTGAATCAAGTGGAGGGGTACTTTTATGCGAACGACTAATACTTATGAAATTAAATAAAATTTCATAGGATAGCTATGAAACCAGCTATGCTACATGGGACAGATTATTGGACTGCTAAAAACATCAAGTAAAAATAAGTAGTGTTGTGATAATGTTGAGATGAATGTGTGATGAGATTAAAAACAAAAAATTAAGAATAAAAATATTCATTTTAGTTGTATGTAGTTGGACACATACAACGTAGACCAATAAATGCAATAATAAATAAAAGAAAAAAAAAATACTAATAATCAAAATACTAGGAGGATAGACAAACACAATTAAAATAAAATATTATAATGAAAAAATGAACTAATTAATTCTAACTAAACATATAACCCTTAACTAGGTAAAATAACGTTAAAAGATTCATACAGCCAAAGCTAATTGATTTGGACAAAAAGCTTAGTTTAGTTCGGCTTGATTTGGTTTATCAAAATCGACAACAATTGGCATTCAATAGATTAATCTTTTTATTTTTACTTTTTACTCAAGGCCAGAAGGAAACATAAGCTCAAATTTTTTGAAAAAATTAAGTACAAGCTTCAGCAATACGAATGACCAAAAACCTTGTCTTCTTTCTTTTTGATAAGTAACAAGATATATTTAATACAAGCCAGAATAATATATGAAAAATCCTCAACTAGTAAAGATAAAAATATGGATCAGAAAAAGTATGCAAGCATATGGCTGGGATTTTCTTAAACTTCAACAGTTTACTATGGGAACACTGAAGTGAATGGGAAATACATAGAAAAGGGCAAGAGTATGGAAAATCAAGCTTTATAAATGAAAAAGGAGTTGGCTTTAATACTGATTGGACATGTTAAAAACATGGATGAGTGAATTTTTGGATGTGCACCATCCATATTATGTTGGAAATTAAATAATATGTGAAATGTGAAGTGTGAAGTGTGAAGTGTGAACACGCCCGTCGCAAGTGCTAAATTTACTAAATAAGTTAAAAAATCATATGTATCCAAAAATAATGGGTTAAGGGTATTTTGCAATTAAAGGTTCAGTACGTAAGGGTGAAATTTGTGAAGAAATGATGAGGAAATAAGAAATCCATTATCCAGTAAGTTATGGTAATTTAAGTCACTAAACCCAGTAGCAATACTATAAAATAAACATCTAAAATATAACAATAGGCATGATAATTGGCAAATAAAAACATTGACAAGAATCAAGAGGCAATGGTGTTGGCATTTGATGAGAAATGCATGAGCAACTCAAGCTTAGAAATCACATATAAGGCCAAAATTCCTGCCTGGATAAAATCTAGTGTCACTAGGATACTATATTATTATTGACAAGTGGTAGCACCGTCTAATAATAACATAAACATAATGGTGAACCCCACTAATAAAATATAAACTACCAGATCCAACTCATCCTACTAACTACTACATCTGTATCTGTATAGTGGGTTTGAACATGCCTACCTACTAGTTTATTATTGAATGGTTATACCACGTATCATTGATAACTAGGTACCACCATTGGATTGATGTTTTTTCTCTGCGTGGAGCCAAGTCAATATTGTGTGCACTTGATGGCATCGGGAGCCAAAACCACAGACCAAAAAGGAACTAAAAAACCCTAGATCTGCAAAGGCAAATGGTCAATCCAGAGCAGTCTGAGCACCATCTGTTCAAATCAAATATAAATTAGGATAAAATGCATCCACCGATAAACTGAACGCAAACATCCAATCCTCAGTTAAATTTTCAATTCTGATCTCAAGTGGATGAAGAGTTGATTTTCATTTGGAGACATACACATAAAATTACTTCTCCAGCCCGAGAAGATCGCATCAACATGTAATCCTAATAATAATTTGCAACAACAAATCAAACGCTTAAATCATCAAAAGTTTATATAACAACACAGAAATAAGTTCTCGTGTCAATCATCAGATCAATCCGCATAAATTCTGAGTACACATAGAACAACACAACGGATCAACTAATCTTCAAGTAATTTGACCGATCGGAACAATAAGAAAATAAACATATACAGTACAACAAAAAGCACGTTAATATATAAAACTAATCGATGCAGAGCGAAGATATACCTGGCTGAACTTGAGGGCGTGCTGCTCGCCGGCGAGTTGGAGGTTACCGCTGACGAAGACGAGCATGCCGCCGGCGGGGCCGGAGGGCTGGCAATCGACGGTGGTGATGCTGTGGTGGCACTGCTGGAAGGGAAGGCTGGTGAGCTTCGCGACGATGCTCTGCGACCCTTGGATCTTCTGACCTTCAAAGGTCAACATCGACTCCTCCTGGTAAAGGTTCGCCAGCGCCGCCCGATTCGCATCGAAGGTGGTGTAGTAGTGCTCCACGAACGCCTTCGCCACCGCGTCTGGATCCATCGCCGCCGCACCTGATTGTCGCCCCCTCCTCTGCCCCGCTCTCCCTCCCTCTCTCTCTCTCTCTCTCTCTCTCTCTCTCTCTCTCTCTCCTTCGCTTAGTACTCACGCAATAGCGCGACCACTCGAGAAATGGTGATTTGATGTGCGTATTTTTCTGTTTGGGATAATTTTTTTAATTTTTTTCTGTTTTGTTTTTTGATTTAGAATATTTTATTTCAGGGAGATAAAAAAGGGTTTCTTATTTTTTTTGTCTTATTATTTTATTGTGTTAATTGATATTGACACCTATTTTAAGAAGTTCATAAGGTATAATTTAGTTTTTTTGTATACTTTTTCAGAGTTTTCAAATAGAGATCATATGTAAGATTTGTAAGAAGATTAATCTCATTTTAATTTTTTTAAAATCATATTTAATTTTATGTTGACATACCGTTCCTAAACTCTATTTGAATACAAAACAACCTAAAATTTTCAATTTTTTTAAATTAAGAAATTTCTCCTTTTTAATAGAAATAAAAATTGAAAAATTGAGAACTTTTTCATGTAACAATCAAAGTCACAATTTTTGAAAAAAAAAATATTTTTATTAAATTTATAATTAATTGCTTAGTAAAATACACAGTTAAGAGAGAAAATTCACAATTAAAAGAACAAATTCTCAATCATTCTGTTATTTTTGACCAAAAAAATTTTTGTACTGAAAAATTTCTCAGCTAAATTCGTTGCAGATAGAGAAAATATTAATTGTTCTTCTTTATTCCTGTACATCAACTGTCGACTAGCTCCGTCGACTCCTTCCTCTTTTTCGGTGCCGGCACCATTGATTCATTCTCTCGCCATCGACTTCTCCTTATTTCTCTTTCGCATCAACCAATTTGCAAAAACCTAACCCTTCACAAATTGACCTCCGCACAAATTGCATTCTTCTTCTCTTTTCTTTAAAATTTTAATTTTTTGACAACCTTGCCGACCTGCGACGAAACAGTAGCAGGGGTTGGCATACTCTAAACCACTAAACATAGCAACAAATCCTGAATGTGCATGCATTCATGCATTAGCAAAAGACGGGTCATATATTCTACTTTGGCTCCGATTGGTAACTAGTTTAAAAGTTAATTTTTTTATTTTTTGCATTTTTAGCCAAAACTAAATTAGGATCAAAGTAAGTTGCTTGGTAACTTAACTTTTAAGCTAATTTTTTTAAGTTGATTGTTTAGGTAAAAAATTAATTTTTTTACTTTTTATTCAAAATTGACAATTTTATCATTTTATATATTTGATATTAATAATTATATATAGTTGGTAGTGACAGTAAATAAGTTATGAATATTGGGTATTATTGTATTTTAAAACTTGTAGGAGTTTGATTTTAATATTCTGAGAGTTTGTATTTTAATTTGATTTTTTGACATTTTAACTTTTTTGCCAAACGAATAAAGTTGACTTTTTTGCATTTTCAGTCAAAAAGCTAAAAAAGTCAAGTTGCGAATTAGGGCATTTATATTCATAACTCGAGAAAAAATAAATAAATCACACCCAAATTTTAATAAGAGATTTCACTTAGATTTAATCTCATGCTTCTTAATCTCCCCATTTGGGATTGTCATAGCTATAACACTGTTTTTCCATGGTAGTCTTGACCTGATTCGTCTTTGCATTTTTCGGCAATCGAAATCACCTCGTGAACTTGTCGCTGCTGCGCTACACTGAATAACGATTGTCAACGACGATGGTCGACATCGGGAGGCAGTTAAGGTTTTTAAAATAAGCAAACTACGGGTTGAATTTTTGCAAACCAATCCAAACTATTGACACATAAATTCTTTGAATTCATGTTCGTAGAGATCTGACGAGTTTTTTGACATACTGACTGTTAACTACCTAACACACAATTCTTTTTTTTTTTTTTTTGAACTTGGGATCAGCTGTATAACAAATAATACTTTAACCACTACACAGGCAGAATTGGCTAGGATTTTGCAATAAAATATATATTTAGTATATTTTAAAATGACATTTAAAAATTAAGGCAAGAGCTTTAAAAAATTTAGTAGTGCAACTAAATTTTTTAGAACTTTTTCAAGTAGAACTAATACTTAACTAACTATATTTTTTTTAATAAATATTTATTTTTTCGTTTAGTGTGTTTGCAATGTTCTCAATTTTTTAGGAATCATTAGTAAATTGATACTTAATTGGCTTGTGCAACGACAATTTATAAAATGAAGGTAAAAATATATATAATAAAATAAATCTTATAATAGGACTAATTTCTAAATAAAAATTACAAATAACATAAAAAAAAAACATAAATACAAAATTCAATACAGAGCAGCGTCCGAACTTGCGCGGAGACGAAACCCAACACACTTGAGTATTGGGTTTTATTTTAAAAAGTTCATTAGGTATAATTTGTTATTTATATGTATTTTTTAACAAATGTCTATTTTCTCATTTTGCGTGTATATAATATTCTTATTGTTTTTAGGAATTGTTTGTGGATTGATACATAATTGAGTTGTGCAATAACAATTTAATAAAATAAAAATATTTTTAAAACAAAATATAAAATAAAATCAATTATAAAACGACTAATTTCTAAATAAAAAATTACAAATAAGAGGGAAAAAAAAAAAGAATACAAAATTCAAAGGACGTCGACAGCAGGGCTCGAACCTGCGCGGGCGAAGCCCAACAGATTTCAAGTCTGTCTCCTTAACCACTCGGACATATCGACATTTGGCGTTTTGCGCAATGAAATGATATTTAAAGTATGAATAAACTTCTGCTTTGCCAATTCTTCTCAATGAGTCCGATTTTTTTTTCTTCTTTTTTCTAAGAATGACTCCAAAGTTGAAAGGATTAATTTCATTTTTATCCTCTATTCTATCATAAGTTTTTATTTTTTGGTCTCTTAATTATTTATTTTATTTATTTTATTTCTTAACCATCTAATTTTTTTAGTTAGCTAAATTAAAAATTAATGTCTACTTAATTGATGGAAAAACAGTCATGTAATCATTTTTACTCATTTTTTATGAACAAAATAATTATTATATTGGTTGTTGTGGGATAATTATTGACAAAAAACAGTTATGTGACTATTTTCACTCATCTTCTGTGGACAAAATAGTTATTTTGCTACTTATGCTGAGGTAGTTATGACAAAAAATAGTTCAGTAGCAATTTTACTCATTTTTTATTGATAAAATAATTCTTTTTCTATTTGTTGTAGAAAATAAACCTTTTTATATTAACAAAACAGAATAAAGCAGAAAGAAATAGCTTTTAGTACATGGTAATTGTAATTTAACTAAATAAAGGTAAATTAAATAGTTGAGGAATAAAATAAATAAAATTGATAATTTAATGATAAAATGAAAATATTTATGATAGTTTAAGCGGAAAAATTGAATTTAACCAAGTTAAAAACTACAAAACTGGCAAACTTTGTTTGGTTTAGTTTTTCTTGTGTTTTTTTTTTATTTTATGAACTTTTTGAAATTTTTGGATTAATTTTTTTACTTTATCGATTCATAGTGCTAAAATAAATCTAAAAGTACAACTATTTTTAAAAAAATTAAAAATCTTTTACTAAAAATGACAAAAAAACTATGTAAAAGTCTTAAAGTGGCTTTTTTCATCTGAAATTTTTTTATTTTTTTGTTAAATTTTTTATAATGAGGGTAATTTAAAAATATTTTCGTTTAAACTAACATAAAAAAAAAAATCAAACTAAAACACAAAAAAAAACATGTAAGAAAAAGTTATTCCACGTGGTAAAACAAAAACCATGATTCACCGTGATCCTGTGAACGAGACACTTATGGCCGAAAATATTTTAGGTACAAATTAGGTATCGCGCTTGGCATATCATATTGGTGGAGTTGGAAGTTATTAAAATTAATAATTTATAAATTATAATTTATAGTAAAAATTGCATGTGTTTTATAATAATTATAATTTGTAATTAAAATAAAAATAATAATTATAATTTATATCAAAAGTTGTAAGTATTTAAAATAAATTATAATTTATAACTAAAATTAGTGACAGAAAAATTTGTCGAACACTCTCATAATATTTTACAGTAATTATTAATTAGTTATATTTTTTTCATTATTAGAAAAAATACTAATGCAAAAGTAATTGACTACATTTCATAAATCAATCACAATCAAATAAATACTATGTTTACGTATAAAATTGATCCTCATGTATAGACTATAGTTTTGAATATCGTATCGAGTAGTGTATTGGTGTTCTTATTGGTATGGTGTATACCAACTAGTAAAATATCAAATACCGTTTTAAATTTATTATTATAAAATATTATATATGTTTCTCAAAAAAATGTTATTCAATAATAAATAATTTAATATAATATAAATATTTATATTAACATAATATTTTCATTAATTAATTTAAATTAAATTTTAATCTTATCATTTATAATAAGATAACTAACTTGAAAACAGTGTAAATGTAAGATTTAATTTTTTAATAATAATTTAATATTAAGTAGTTTTAAAACCCTCTCTTTACGTTATATTTAAAACTTAAATTACAGTATGAAAATAAAAAGAAAAGTATAAAAAATATATATATATATATATATATATTTAAAAAATATATATTTATGGATCAATATAAATTAGTATTACTTGGTAGGTTCAGTACAAATTGATACAAAACGATATTTTAATCGTAACAAAATTATGTAATTAATATTTTATTTTTATTTCAATCCAATACGTGTCAACCTGTAAAATACTGTATTAACAACCAGGATTTATACTCTTTGATGAGGAGACCGGAGCTTCATGCTAGTCTATATATTTTTAAGAGATACATTTTTTTAGAAAAAGTAAAAAACATATATTTGAAATAAATTATTTGAAATAATGTTTTTAGAGTAATTTTTTCTTTTTTTGCTTTTCACTAAAATATCCAATATAAATTTACTTTTTATCTTTAAATTGTAATATTTGAGATAATAACACAATTTTTCTTTATCTTTGAGAATAAAATTAACTTTTCAATAGAAGATATTATAGTCATTTCATTTAAAAAACAAAGGTTAAAAAAAATCTTTAAAAAATTAGTGAAAAAAAAATTAATAGCCATTTTAGAGAGATCAACCAGAATACCTTAAAAGCTAAGCTTTTTACAACAAAGCAAGCTTTTTAGATCTTAGCCCAAACATGACCTCAATTGCCCCCAGGCCTGCAACAAGTTGAAGCCATCACTGGTGGGCATTCACCTCACACACAGGCCACATTCCAAAAGAATTGGGTTCAACTCGTGGAGCAGCAGCACATTAGATAAAAACTTGGAAAGTCCCAATAAAAAGTTCAGCAAAGATCATAAGAAGCCAAACTGATCCCTAAATAATTGTACACAACAGGCCAAGAATTGTGATATACCTCAAATTGGTTTACTGTGAAGAGTGAAAATTACATACAGTTCATGTTGAACAAAAGTTTCTGCACTATTGAGAACAAAATTCATGAGAAGCACAAGGCAGTCAAAATTTTATCAAGTTACAATATACACATTCCCCTCCTATCTGCAGGCTGCAGCTACGACGCTGAGTTTCATTCTATGAACTAAATTGATCGATCAGGGGCGTACCTAGAATTCTAGCATTGGGGGGGCGGTTTGACTTGGGAGGCCACTAAAATTTTTAAAAAAAATATTCATACAACATAAAATATATAGCATTTGCTCAAAAAGTTATAAAAAATTTACAGAAACTTTTGAAAATGGGATATGTCTTCGAATAATAGCAACCGTGTGTTCTAGGATTAAATCGTCACCCCTCTGAAGTCTGAATGCTAGGAAGACGAGATCTATATTGTGAGGAAAACAGAATCGGATCTGCTGCAAGTGGAAGCCTCACCAATTAAGAGCGTTGCTTATATGTACACTCCAATGTCAAAACAAATAGTTTTCCCGTAAGACTGCATCACAAAGGAGCATCAGCAAATGCCAGGTTTTAGACTAGATACAAATCTTGAGAAACATTTTTTTAGAAGTCATCATACGACTACAATACTAGCCGGAATGCATATGGATTTCCAACGAAAATATTATTTTCCAAAGTGGGATGAGCTTATCGCGAGCACTCAATACTTAGTAAAATTAAAAATAAAGAACTCACCATTGGCAAAAATCCCGAACCCAATTGGGAAGTGAGGAAAGAATTTGGCACTTGTGTTGTGTCATTATTCACCAGCAAGTCCTCTCTATGAATTCTCATCTGCAGAAGTATGGAAAAAGCGTGAAACCTCCCGATAAAGTTGCTCGGCTTCAAATGGTTTTGAAACATATCCATCCATTCCACGCACGAGGCACTCTTCATGTGTAGCTTGAATTACATCTGCAGTCATAGCCAAAATTGGAACATGCCAATGACATGCATTTTCGTATGCTTCCATTGATAATTCTCCATGTTGGATGCGACCATTGATGTTGTGTTCCATGTCTCGGATTTTTTTTGTAGCTTCAAACCTGTAAGGAAGGAAGATAGTTGGTGGTCTTGCATTCAAAAATAATAACATTTACATTTTTGCAAAAAGCTACCAACAGACACAAAGGCAAGCTGCAGTCCATCGCAAAATTAAGTAAAAAAGCCTACAAGACTGCAGACACAACCCTCACCAAACTCACTAGCACTAGACATAGAAGTAAATATATTCTAAAACAACCTCAAAATTGATATTGGTAATCCGTGAAGAAAGGACACGGACACGGACACGAGACATGACAATTTCAAAAAAATCAGGTCACGAACACGGGGGAATATGGTAACAAAATATACTTTCTATTTTTATATTTAGCCCATGTTTAGGGCTTGAACAACGTTCAATATATTTAGAGCTTGAACAATGATCGATATATTTAGGTTTTTATTTTGTTTTTCCAATTTAAGTCAGCATGTTCAAATAATTATTATTAGTACAATCATTCTTTTTAAAATTTTACTACAGTCCCAACCGTGTCCTGCATCATGTCCATTATTGGACACGTGTATCCTATGCTTTTCTGATGTCGTGTCTTGCATAAATAAAAATAAAAATAAAAATAAAAATAAAACACGCCATGTGACATGTGTGACACGCTTCCCGGCGTGTCCAAGCCATGTCCGTGTCCGGCACGTCCATGGCACCTATTTTGGTGAGTTGCTGCTTCCTAACTGGTGATGCATACCCATCCATTTCTGGCATCTGAATATCCATGAAGCAGGCATCAAATTTGTGGGGTGGCTTTAGGAGTGACACTGCCTTCTCTCCGCTGTCTGCACAGACCACATCGGCTCCATATTTTTTCAACGCGCCAGCAGCTACTCTGAGGTTTACATTATTGTCATCCACAACTAAAATCTTTCTCCCCAAAAGCAGACTGCGGAGAGACAGACCAGGGAGCTCTCCATTGCGGGAACTACCCCTGTTCCCAACACCCATGGCTTGTTGTAGAGATGCAGCCAACATACTTGCTCTCAGGGGCTTCATGATGACGGTTGGAGTATACACACCAAAAGTTGCAAAACTACTTCTGGTAGAGCTGACACAGTTAGTTAGAAGGAACAACTTTGGAGGCACTGCACGGTCACGTTTTCTTAATTTATCAACAAAGAGAGCTGACAAAGCCAATTCCTTATCCCAAACTTCCTGTTCTATTAGGACCATGTTAATTAATGAATTCCCACTGCCTATGCTTGAGAAACCTTGATTCAAATCAGGTACCACTTCAACATGAATTCCAAGCCGCTGGACGTGATATCTTGACACTTTGGCCCGGACTATTCTGGGGTCCACAACTAAAGCTGTCATGCCGCGAAATTCTGAAGAAGCAGAATTGGACTGGTTGTTGATTTGTTGGTTCTTAAGCTCACTGGTATTGGAACAGCCGTTAGTAAATACAGCAGTAAAAGTAAAGGTGGACCCAATCTTGGGTATGCTTGCAAACCCAATTTCACCGTTCATTAGGGTGACCAAACACTTGCTTATGCTCAGCCCAATCCCTGTGCCCCCATGTATTCGGGAGATTGAGGGTCCCACCTGCATGAAGGGGGTGAATACACGAGGTTGGGCTTCTGAAGGGATCCCTACACCCGTATCTTCCACTGATACAATTACATTGATGAGGTCGGAGGACGATGACAACAGAGAAAAAGCATGTCTATCTTGACTGAAAGTTCTGAATCCTACCCAACTCTGGCGCTTATCTGCAACAGGAAACCCACTCAAGGTGTTTTTAGACGCTGACTCTGTCTCAACTTCTAGGGATTCCATCACCTCCTCAACGAGATGGACAGTCACAAAAATGTGCCCTTTCTCAGTGAACTGCCATAAAATAAACAATTAGTTTCCAAGCTTTTAGCAGGGAAAAGCATGTAACAAACTCATATGAATTTGTTTACAAATGTTTCCTATTGCACGCACGTACAAGGCTAAATTCATAATACAACTACACGCCTGTACCATCACATTTCACGTCTTTACAAGTTTCTTGCAAATAACTTTAAAAGCTCCACTTAATTCCAACATATTATTTTACACTTACTCCCCAACTGATGGAAGATTAAAATCTTACTTAACAGCACAATTCAAATAATAGAACCATTTTTACTTTCTAAAGAATCCCATACATTCATTTACAAGAACCAAATGAAATTTTAACATTCAATCCCACATGTCCCATACATTCATCTCCAAAGAAAATTTAATATTCCAATTTTTTCATGATTTGGAATTTTCAGTTGATAAGAAAAAGAAAGAGAGAGGGATAGAAAACCATAGTAGTTCAACGCCAGAATTGTGTAAGCAAAGTTAAAAAATACCAATACTTTCTTCATGATATCCATATTAGGAGGAATAGTTTGCTTCCATCTAGAAATAACTGCTCATGGACCAACAAAAATTAAGGCAATCAAAGAAACATTTAATCTAAACAAAGCATAAGTATACAAAATGTTTATATATATATATATATATAATATTTTTAGTACTTATTTAATTAAGTCCAATCTACTTTTTGAATACTCCATAACATCATATTTTTAAAAATTATTAATATTTTAGACATTTAAAAAATATGATGTTATGAAATATTCAAAAAGTAGATTGGACTTGATCAAACAAGTACTAAAAATAGGATCCTTGACTGAATCTCCCTATTTTATTTTCTCTCCTGATTTTCTCTTTGACCGAATCTCACTATTGTGATGTTAAAATCTTACTTAACAACACAATTCACAAATAATGCAGTTGTGGTTCTCCTCTTTGAGTGAATAATATTCAAATAACCAAAACAAATTTTTCTTTAAAAAGGAATTAAGGATGAACGGATTCCCATGTCCATGTTACCCTTTTTTATCGATTTATTCAAATCAAATTTAGCCTTCTTAAGTCCATAATTGTTTCTCCGTATATTCAAATCCATTTGAGAAGCTGTTGCTGACTCACTTTGATTGAATTACCCATAAGATTTGTGATGATTTGCCGAAATCGACCTGGATCACCAATTAGCATCTCAGGAACCTTGTCAGAAATGTAAACTGCAAGCTAAATCCCAAGATCAGAAAAGAAAAATTGATTAGATATCTGCTCTAGGGGAATGAAATTAAGAAAATATCCAACATTGAAAAAAATGAGAAGTTAGATATCTTAGCTACCTCAACTCCTTTTTCTTGAGATTTTCCAGAAAAAAGTGACAATACATCATCCAAAATTGCCCGCAGATCAAATTGAACTGCCTCAAGCTCAAGCTTACCAGATTCAATCTTTGCTTGGTCCAAAACCTCATTTATTAATGAAACCAGAGCTTTCCCACTGGCCTGGGCAGTCCTCACATAGTCCTGTTGAGTTACATCCAGATCTGTGTCCATAAGCATATGCAACATTCCTGTTGAAGAAATATATTTCGACAGATCATTCAACAAACCTTCTTTCGTTGCTTATTTGTTTACCATTTTTTTCCCACAAATAACAATGTTTTTTCCTCAAGAAGAAGTATGGCAGTGCACTGAAAATCACTCAAAATGACAAAGGGCAGTAACAAGAACTTACCCAAAACACCATTCATTGGGGTTCTGATCTCATGGGATACAGTAGCAAGGAACTACAGAGGGTTGAAATTCAATTAGGACTCTGTACATATTAGGTGAAGCCTAAAAAAGATTCAATGAACTACAATAAACATCGAATACCTGTGATTTTGCAATATCAGCTGCCTCCGCTCGTTTCTTAAGCTCCATCATTTCATGGTAATCATCCTCAACTTTGGCTATTCGATTCACTGTTGCGTGGAATATATGCCCAACAAGTAGTGCAATTACAAGGATACCAATGGAAGTTGTCATCCCTAACCATGGCCATGGTGGTTTTTGTTTGAATCTGTTTCAAGAACAAACTTAGCGGTTAGGCCATTTTATCACTCTGCATAAGAAGTTGAACAGACCCCTCTTGGGGATCTCCTATACTGAATTGTGTGGAATCAAGTAATTACATTTAAATACCACATGTAAACAATAAGGTGGTATCACCTTATATTCAATTTATTCTCGTAATAAAGAGGATTAAGGGCTGGCAACCAGGCTTTAAGCCAACCTTTTTGCTTAAAGTATCTTTAAGCCAAATAAACAAAAAATTCGTCTGGTGAATCGCCAGGGTGAGTTTAAGCCAAAAAACAATAAATCAAAAAGCTTCGCTTAAAGTGGCCTTAAGCCAAAAAATCTTTAAGTAATTAAAAAGTTGTTATAACTATTTAAATTTTATTTTTACATAATTTTATATTCAATATGCATCTTGTTTAATAAAATTTGACAAGTAAAATTTTAAATATAATATTTTTAAAAAAAACAGATGTGTATAATAAAAATATATTAAATCATTTTATGTAAAAAAACAAACAACAAGGCTAAAAGGCTAAAAGCTTTTAGGTTTCTAAACGAGACTTTTTGACTTTTTTTTCTTTAAGCCAAAAGGAAAAAAGCCGGGCTTTAAACCTTTTGCCAAACGAAGCCTAAATAGATCACCTGCAACGCATCTCATGCTTTCGGAATGGATCCCCAAAGCTCAGAGCACTAACATGCTGTAACCCATCATCTGAAACATTTGAGCCATACATGCTGATAGGGTGCAAAGAGTTGGTGGTATCATATACATTAACGAGTATGGTTTGCTTGCTCGCAAGTTGTTGAAGTAACTTCTCCACAAGTGATTCAATATCGAAGACGCCACCAAGGTACCTGCTTGGAAGCAAGAGAACAACATTAAAAGAATTACTCACGTACTTCAATCTTTGACAATTTTTCTAATCTTGTTTGCATCCTCAGATTTTTTAGTTGTACTCATCACTCAGCAGTCATTACATTGAATTGCTTATTGCTATTTGACCTTGAGGTGACATCTAAAGTTGTTATTTTAATACAAATTAAATTAAGTATAAGATCACAAGTACTATTTTCATCATTTTATACTTTCTTTGTTTCTCCTCTTCTTTATTCCCCTGAAGGACCTAATGATAATTTTGGTGCATGGGAAGACAACTTACCCGTCAGTTGCTTGAATCCTCTCTTTTGGTGTTGCATTTGAGGGGAGATCCGTCTTGTAGACAGCAAAAGTCAATATAACTCCAAGGCGGTTCGATTTGATTAGCCTAAAAGGAGCAGTGAGAACCCCCTTTCCAGATGCTCTTGCACGCAGCACATTATCACGATCTTCCTGTTAGTACACAAGTTGTTCATGACTGAATCTTTCGTGTAATAGTTGTCAAGGCAAACATGTTCTTTCTTTCTCTTTCCTTTTTCTTGTTCTTCTTCTTTCTTGTTTTTCCCCTTTTTTCACTTTCATTAAATTACTTTATGATTCATAAAACAAAGTTTCTTTTTTTTTGGGAAGTATGAATCCGATAATGTCAGTAAGAGTTTCAAATAAAAGTGTGATTGTGAAAAACCAGCTTTCACTTGAAAACATTTAATAAAGAATGAAACTGAATAAATCGCTATAGTTTTAATCTCTAGAGTGTTGAATCCGATATGATTGCAGAAAAAAAATATTTTTAGTCTGTATCGATCAGTATATGGTCAAACCAGCTTTCACTTGAAAACATAAAATAAAGAATGAATCTGAATAAATAACAATCGTTTTAATCTCTAGGGTGTTGAATCCGATATTATTGCAGAAAAGCAAATATTTTTAGTCTGTATCGATCAGTATATGGTCAAAGTTAGTTCAAAAATTCACCTTTCCTGACATCATATCAATAGAAACCACATGAGAAATAGTATCTTGTGCAAATATAACAGGGGCATATTCCTCCTGTAACGGGGATGGCTCCAGGGCTTCTGAGTTATACTCATCCTTATGGACGGGGGTTTGTTCGAGACTATCCATCCTTTTAATCGTCCAGCCTTGCTGCTTCTCAAATTGTTCCCTTTCAGAGTGAAGCACCCTCACAGCATATGCCACACCACTTGTTAGGGGCCTTTCAAAGGCAGTTCTCTCTGTGTACCTTGCAAAAGTCCTCTGTAGTTTCCAAAAGTTAGATTAATTCGTTGACTGCACATTGTTATGGCAGAACTAAAAAACAACAACAAAAAGAATAACGCAAAACACAAACACAAATTTAAGTAATTCACTCAAAACTAAGACTTCATCCACGGAGCTGTGATGATTTCACTATGAATGGGGCAATACAAAGGAGAGTGCACAAGCCTGGATAGAAACATCAAATATAAATATCCAAACCGAGTCATAAGGAAAAACAGGTCAAGAAAGTGCTCCGACTCAGCGCTATCACGCCGATCCTCCACTCCATATACTAAGTCTCACAAAAAAAAAAAAAAAAAAAACTTCAAACTGTAGAACTGTAGAACCTCTAGAATGGATCAGATCATGAGCGGAGCATACGAACGTCACAATTGGAGCAAAAAAAAAAGAGTAGAATCTTGTTCTAAATCAAACTAAATGTGCCATCTTAACATATCAAACATAATTCAGACTAAATGCAGCATATTACACTGAAAGGCAGAGACAATGCGGGAGCAGGCCAGATTACAGGCGGGGAAAATGAGAGCACATAATCTGAATAATACAAACGGGAGCAGGATGAAGCATCCAGAATTGATCTAGAACACGGAATTAGAACTAAGAATTAACCAATTCAGGAGGAGAGTAGCTCAAATCTGATTCCAAGATACGCTAAAACACCGAACACCCATGTGAATTAAGTGAAATTAGGCACTGCAAGGAGAAAAGTGTTCAATTTCTATGCAAGTTAGCCCTTTAAACTAAAAAGAGGAGGAGGGCAGATCAAGCTTCACCTGATCAATAGAAGATGGGTTCTTTCCATGGTGGAAAGTTGAGATCAAAATGGACATGGCCTGCACATGATTCATGCTGACATTGAACTGATCCTGTAACATCCGAGCTCTCTCATCACACATGCTTGCAAGCGTCTCCTTCCTCTTCTCCACAGCTTGTGAGCTCATGTACCAGAACACCCCAAAAGACACTATTGCCCAGAAAACTACCCATGCCACCAAAAGCTTCCTCCACCATGTTTTTCTAACTCTCTTGGACCCAATATACTGATAATACTGATGGTGGATCTTGAATCCGTTCCACGAAATCTTTTCCCACAAATTCAGCCACAGCTTCGCACCATCACCAAGAACACCAATCTTGGCATTCATGGCCTCTCCATTAACGAACCAATTCATGGAAATTACAGACACAAGCCACCAACATAGCATCAACAGTAGGTTTCCGACCTTCAATCCAAACCCGATTACACGAAGGAAACTCATCCACAACAGTATCTCTCTCTAATTTCAGGGGAAAAATGGACTTCCCCACCGTCAAATCTAGAGAAAATTGCCTACTTAGTTAGACCTAAAAACTTCAAAAGTGAAGAAAAAGAAGTAGAAGAAGATAAGCCCCCACCCCCAAAACTCCAAATTCAGTACATACAAGAAGATAAAAAGAAGTTAAGAAAAGATGCTTTCTTATCCACCCAATTAGGTTCACAATCAAAACCCAACAAAACCCAGAAGAGAGGGAAGATGATAACCAGACACCCACAAAGAAAGAATCAAAGAATTCCAATAGATCCGAATTTCCAATGCCAAAACGGAATTTTTGAATTTATCCCGTTAGCTACAAACCGAAACCTAGATGGGGAAATAATGGACCAAAACAAGCAACCAAAGATTCCCAAGATTTTTAGTCACGAAAACAGAAACGACACCCAAGAAGCCATAAAAGTAAAGTAAGAACAGTAGCCCAAGAAAGAATCTGACAGCAAGAACTAGTTTGTGGGAGGGTCCTTGAAATTCCTGAAACCGAAGATGAAGATGACAAGCGAGCGTGTGGGTGTCTATAGTTTTTTACTCTCAACTCTCAGCTAGTATAAGCAAACTTTTGGTGTTCGAGACAGTGAAGCAAATAATTCATTAATTCTGAAGAAATTAAAGATGCCAAACAAATGAACAAGAAGAATGGAGAGAAAGCTAAGAGAGGACTTGATAATAGGAACCTGTCGAAGGAAAAATGGGAAGAATACGGCCGTGGAAATGTCTGCTACCACTGCCCATTATCTCTATCCACTCCAGCCCCATCCATACCGAGCTCATAAAAAAATTATTCATATAAAATATGTGCATTATTATTAATAAAACATTAACATGTAAATGCACATATTTACTCTGTTTAGTTTAAATTATGAGAATTTAGTTTATTTTTATTTTTAAAATATTTTTAGATAAAGTTCTTTAATCTTTTGGTTTTTCTAATAACGATTTGTAAAAATAAAAAATTTTAATCAAAAAATTAAAAAAATTACTAATGATAAAAATAAGCAATACATAATTGGACTAATTAACTTATTTTGACTTATTATAAAATTAATTAAATATCAACGTGTAAATGTACATATTCACCCTGTTTAGGCTAAAATATGAACATTTTGATTTATTTTTAATCTTTGATAATTTTTTTTACTTTTTAGTTATTTTTTAATTTTTAGAATTGTTTAAATGAGAAAAATCAAAAAAGTAAAAGAAATAATCAAGAAATAAACAAAACAACAAAATATGAAAATAAGTAACATATAATTTAGCTTATTAGGTTCGTTTTAATTTTTTTTATATTTTGGTTAAAAGATTTTATTTTTTTTATCTCAACTCGGTGAGAAGGGCCAAAAGAATAATTTGATCAAAAAGATAAAAACTTCCGATCAGTGTTTAAACATGTTTAAGTTTTACCTAAGTTAATTTATCTTTAACATTTTGAACTTAAAAAATGAATGATCCATATTTTATTATTTTGTATATATTTATACCAAGCCTATAAAATAGAGCACGAATAAAACTGAAAAGAAAAAGACATGAGAGTAACTTCTCACCTAATACAATTTAGAATAAATTGTACTGACCTTCATTGAGATTTTGGTCAAATATAGTCAATCTTACATTTTTAGACAAATTACACTGACACTCATTGGTAATTAACGTCATTAACAGAATTGATTAAATGACAAATTTACCCATAAGCATTAAATCTCTAACGACAAAAATATGGTTAGTTAGGGCCATGAAACAAAAAAATAAAAAAGTAAGAGGAAGAAGAAGCAGCGTGCAGCGTTGCAACCCCCTCATACGCTGCTGCTCAACACAGCCAGCCACCGCTGGTGCCGTTGTCGCCGCCGTTTACGCCATCCACGCCAACCACCACCACCGACGACCCATCGCCGCCGTTCCACCGCCGAATTGTTGGTCTCTCTCTGTCATCTCTCTCTATCTCTCTTAAATCGCAAAACCCCTAATGTTACTATTCAACACAGCCAGCATCGCTGGCGCCGTTGTCGCTGCCGTTCACACCATCCACGCCGACCACCACCACCGGCGACTCCTCGCCGCCGTTCCACCGCTGGATTGTCGGTCTTTCTCTCTCTTAAATCACAAACCTTCTCCCAACACTACTGCTCAACACCGTTGGCACTGCCGGCGCCGTTGTTGTCGCCATTCACGCCCACCACCACCACCGACGACCCTTTGCCGCCGTTCCACCGCCGAATTGTCTTTTTATCTCTCCCTCTTTCGCGCTTTCTCTCATCTCTCTCTCTCCCTCGCTTTTTTAAATCGATTAATGAATTTTTATTTTCATTAACTGTATACACACAGTCATCACTGTGCACACTATTATTTATCGATCGATAACTTTCACTACCCTTTTGATAACCTAACGACGCTAGTGAATGACTTCAATTGCCGATAAATTATTCTGTCGAATTCAAATCGAGAAATTATCGTTTATAAACTTTATAAAAAGAAAAAAGAAGAAAAAACAAATTTGATAACTGTTGCGAGGGGCAAAATGGGAATAAAATATTATGTAATTAATGACATAAAACGGTTATAGACAAAATTCTAACGGTTTTGATTAATATGTAATAACATTTCAGTTTATAAGGGAGATCAATGTAATTTGTCAAAAAAAAAATAGAATTAACTGTATTTGATCAAAATTTTAAAAGAAATTAATGTAATTTATCTTAAAATTTATATATAAATGTGATATTCATATTTTTATTATATTATTTATATTATAAAAAATAATAATATTAACGTGACATATGTCATGCACCTCTTTATCTCTATTCTCTTTTGTTAAGACTCTTCTCTCTTTATTTAAAATTTAAAATTTTTTCTCATCATTTTAAATTTAGCTTTTTTCTCTCTTTATTTTAAATCTAAATTTTCTCTTTATTTTCATAAAAAAATATATTTTTAATATGCACTCAGACATAATGTCTAAATAATAGTTGATTTTGTAGATTATTTTAATTTACATTTATTTTTACTATTATTTTTTATTTAAATTAAGAGTTAAAACTGAAAATATTTAAAATATCTCATTTAATAATAAAAAAATTATTTATTATTAAAATTAATTTTATAATTAAATTATATTTAAAATATTTTTAACTACGAATAATAACTAAGTATATATAAAATGAAGAGAAGGGCAGAAAAGGTATCAAAACAATACACCTATAATAATAATAATGTGTAAATGGCGGAAAAGCGTACTTCCACAGAAATCGCTGCCTTTTTTTCAACCTCCCATTGCGTTCATATCCCTACACTACCTATCCATACCCAGCAGCCCACTTCAACACGCCAAGTCGTTAAACCCCATGGCTTGACAAAAGTACCCCTGTCCACACAAGAAAATATCAAACACAAGAAATCTATATTGGGCAAGCTTTTAATACGTTTTTTTTAAACTTTTTGTTATTAATTTTAATAATAAATTATAATTATTTTTAAATATTTATAATTTTTATTATAAGTTAATTAATTAATTTTTTTTATGTCAATTATAAACTAACATGTTTATCAAATATTTTCAATTATTTATATAAATTATAATTTTATAAATTTTTAATTTTAACAATACTAAATAATTCACACTGTATTAAAATAGAGCATCCACTTAATGTTCCTTATAATTGAAGATGTGTAGGTTTTTTTAAACTCAAAATACCTTTTATTTTTATGAATAATTGTATTTTAAAATTTTGATAGTACAATTTGAAGACTACATCATTTAACATAAAAATAGTACAATTTAAAGATTATATAATTCGGTTTTAATTTTAAAATTCAAAACTATTTTATAGTTTTTTTTTTATAACAAAAAACAATAAATTAAAACTCGAAAACGCGACGAAGCTGGTAAATTATATTAAGAGTTGTAAGAAGAAAGGAAGGAAGGGAGGAGAATAGTGGGACCCAGGACAGAAAGCCCTCTGGAGTTGTTACTTATGTTTTTTTGCAATCTTCTGGAATCTAATACGTGCTGTTTGGCTACAGCGGTAGAGCAACTGGCTCTCGTCAGAGTACATTTATTCGGGAATAATAATAGTAGTACGTATTTATCCAACCAAAACATAACCATGGCTATTTCGGGATGACGTGTCATCATTCTAAAATATCTACCAAAGATTAAATTTTAATATTTTTTTACATGATTCAAGATTGTGCGTGTTCTCGGATATTCTCACCCCTAAACTACTGTGAGTTTCATTTATTTGGTTAATTTTAAACCAATTAATTATATAATTCGGAATCATAATATTTTTTTAAATAAAACTCCATCTAATTGCTATTTATTTTATTTTATTTTTAATATTTTTTTTATCAAACTATTATATATTAAAATTACTTCCGTTGAGACGAGTCATAAAAATAAAAAAATAACAAAATATATAAAAATGTTTAGAAAAATAAAAATAAAAAGTTAAAATAAACCAATATATCAAAATATATGTTGCTTATTTTTGTTGTAAGTAAAAAAATTTTATTTTTATAATTTTTAAACTTCTCTTATTAAGATAATTTAAAAAATAAACAAAATAAAAAATAAATAAAATTCTCATAATTTAGTCCAAACAGTGTTATAGTCTCTTTTCTTTTTTAAAAACATTTTATTATTAATTCTTAAAAAAAAATACTCATCAACTACTAGCAGTGCGTGCTATATCACATCCCATACCGTATATTCATAAATATAGTAGGCTTAACATCAAATACTTGGTGTAAAATTCACTATATTTGTGAGCGCGCAATGATTTGTACCGTGTGATGTGCATAGTCTACAATTTTTGTATTGAATAGTAAGTTTATAGATACAATAAAAATTTAATATTGGCCATGTTATTTATTTTATTTTACTTATTTTCATACATAGTGAATTTTTTTGGTTATTTAGTTAACTTATTATACATTTTTATTCTTCTTATCGAGGCAATTCAACAAAGTAAAATTTTTTAATCAAAATATAAAAAAATTTCAAAAAAGACAAAATAAACTAAATTTTATATTACTTATTTTTATTTTTAGTGAAATTTTTTTGTCTTTTTGATCAAATTTTTTTATTTTTTTGATTTATCTCATCAAGTCGATTCAGAAAATTAAAAAATTTTAATTAAAAATTCAAAAAATTCAAAAGAAATGAAAGTAATCTAAATTTCTAAAATTTAGCCCAAACGGGGCCATTAATATATTGTCATAGATAAAATTTACTACTTTATAGATATTAATATAATTTCTATAAATGTTAGTATATTATTTACTTATTATCTAATTAAATTTTATTGGACTTCTTTTATCATTATTATTGGTCCTGTCAGATAGTAACTTATTTGCCTTTTTTCGGCTTTAGTAATTCATTTTAAGATTTAATTAAATTATTAAAACAAATCGAAAAAATAAACTTCTTAGCAAAAAATATAAAAGAAACTCAAAAAAAGACTAAAATAAGTTAAAGTATGCCAATAAGCTAAATTTTTTTCTTTTTTAATTATTATTTTGTTAGTTTTCTTTGTTAAAGGAATTTGAATATAAAATTTATTAACCAAAAAAAATAAAAAATAAAAAATAAAAAATAATTGAAAAATACGTAAATTAACCCAAAAGGGGGCAACAAAGTTGAAGCTGGGCAATAGAATTGGTATCAAAAGATAAATATATAGAAATAAACTAAAAGCACAAAAATTAGCTTAGCCCCAGAGGTAGAGGTCGGGACAGGGGGGCCCGAGCAATAAAGCGGCGGAGGGGAAGAGAAATGGCATAGGTGTAAAAATAGTTAGGCGGAGAGGGTAAAAAAGGAAATAGAGGTGAAAAGAAGGTCGCGGGAAAGTAATTACTAGTTAAGACGACAAGAGCTGGCAAGATAGTAAATGCGGGAAAAAGTAGTGGCATTGATGAGTGGGAGAGGCGCTAATCAGGGCTTGTCACGAAGTCAGTGATTAGGCCATCACTACACACTTTCTTTTTGGTTGTCCTCTGCCCTCTGCTCTGGGATAGCTCCCTCTCAGGGACGTGCCACGTCCACAACACCTTCTAGCCTTCTTATCTCCAAAACTCCCTAATTATTTACCTAAATATTGGTACGATTATTTATTTTTAAAATATTAATACAATTAATTATTTTTATAAGCGTAATTAATTTTTATTTAATTATATTATAGTTATTTTATAAAAAAATTAAATTATTTGTCATGCAAGTTTGTTCAGAAAATTTTTTGTGGGATGCCAAAAAGTAAAATTTTAAAACTATTTTGTTTTTAAAAAAAGAACTTTTAAGTTATTTCAAGTTGACGTGCTTATCTGGTATTGTTAACTCAAAGGAAAAGGTATGCCATCTCTACGCCACGTGGCCTAATAAAGACGATTTGCGGAGCTGGGACCACGTTGTCGGCTCTGAAAGTGTTAACTACAATAAATTGATCAATTGGTCAAACACAAACATAAATAATTTCATCTCATTCAAACCAAACAAGACTTTTACTTCGATAACATTTATATTTATATATTTTTTATTTTTAAAGTTTTTATAAATTATAAATGAAAACATATTTAGTAATTATTTTTATTTTTAAAAAATTGTAAATAATTTTTAAAATTTACAAAATTTTAAGAAAATAGAAAAAATATATTTTTACTTATTTTATAAATAATTTTTGATTGAATTTATCCGTAATATCTAATTATCACTTCTCAAATATTTATGTTACTAAATATATTTTTATTTTTTATAAACTAAAAATAAAAAATTGTAAACGTTAACAAACGGGCCCTTAATGTGCAAGCCCTAGGTAACTTATAACGCTACGGCATAATGCACGACACAATATAACATAATATTTTGAGTTTTGCTTGATTAAAATGAAAATAAATAATAAAATAAAATTTGTAAAGCTATACTTAACATTAAATAAGAAAAAAAATTAATTTAAAACCTGATATTAATAATTTAAAATTATGGTAGTATTTGAAAAAATTACTACTAGTAGCTTATAAATTGTTACTTGTAGTAAAAATTGTAAGTATTTGATAAAAAGTATAACTTGTAATTAAAATAAAAAAAATAGTTATAAATTGTACCAAAAGTTGTGAATATTTAAAAAAAATTATAATTTATAATTAAAATTAATAATAAAAAATTAAAAATTACTAACAATAACTTTTCCAAAAAACCTCTTATATAAGCTCCTTTCCCAAACACCCGCTATATAAGTTCCATCAATATATGTATGATGTCCATTCTAGATGTGAAATTGGCTTAATAAAGCGGTCTAACAATATTATGTTTGTTTTCAATTTATTGGGCAGGAATATCAATCCATTCAGATTACCAATCCTTCTAAACCATAGGATTGGGAAAGATTGGTGGAAGATGTTATTTGGTAATCCATGGATTGAAAAAAAGTTCTTATGCCAATTTTATCCTCCGCGAATAACAGAAATCCCAGAGGCAAATCTTAGACCAGCGGCATGGATTTCTTGCTCTAGAGGCAAATCCTCTGTTCTTCTAAATGCTAAGAAATTTAATATATTAATATTAATATTATTTCTAAATTATTTAATAGTTAATTAGGTTTTAGTCTTATTTTAAAAGTATATAAGAGTTTTAGTTATCTCGATCTTTTTTATTGAGTTTAGTCATTTTTTGAAAAATTTCAAATTTTTGGGTGTAATATGCTAGTTGCCAACCGGTGATATATTTTCTCTTTAAATGTAATTGCATTAATCAAAAATTCTCCTAAAATTACGATAGAAGGACAGTTTTTCTCTCTCACTGCCCTGAATGGAAAAACATGTGGAGAAGAGATCAGAAAGAAGCACTTGGAATTTAATCCTCTGTTTCCTCTCCTCTGCCACCCCTCCTCCACTGTCTTCTGCTCGTCCTCTTCGATCGGCTCCTCATCTTTCGTCGTTGCTCCTCCTCGTCTTCCGCTCCACCGTCACCGCTTCTAGATTAGTCGGCGCCGGTCACTTCGCGTCACTGCCTCCGCTTCTCGCCACCGTTGCCGCTTCTCGTCTGCGCCAACCTTCTAAATCTAAACCACCAACTTATATCTCGTCGTCGCCATCACACCTTACCATCATCGACCACAAGATCTAAATCGCCGACCCCAGATCTCACCCTCTCCGTTGTCGCTGCCGCCGCTTGTTAACTTTGTCTTTTTTTCTCTCTGATTTGCATGAGATTTGATCCGCCACCATCTATCTGATATGGTGTTTCTAGTTCACCACTGCCTTTCTTTCTCTTTCTTCTCCACCAATAACAATGATTTTTTTAATATATATTCTCCATATGACCAGTGTGCAACTGATACAATTATCAGTTATAAATTCTGTGTTGAATAATTTTGAAAGCACTTATCTGTTGAGTACAGATATAATTATCAGTTACATATTATTGCTAAATGCACACAATTTTCCTAAATCATTAATACATTTTATCAATTTAAAACTATGTTATAAGAAGATATTGCAACGGATATTTAATACTGATAAATATATTAGTGGCATATGCGTAGTGAACTGGAGTTGAAATATATCGGTAGTTTATGTTCTTTATGAAAACATTTTCACTAACAATTAATAAATGTATTAGTGGTCACATTTGGTTGCAATGAATTGAAACATATATCAAAACTAACGATTTTGTGAATTTAGAAATATATCATATTTATGTGTATAGCGAAATAGTTATGAAAATGAATCGTTTGTATGTGACTGTATATCGTTTGTATGTGTTATGGCGGTGAGTAATTTTGCCCAGCAGAGATAGAGAGGTTGCTTGATTTAAGGGATACGCCATCTTTGAAAAATCTTTAGAAAAATTACAATTTATGTGAGAGAGAGAGGTTATTTGATTGAAGAGATACGTCATTTTTGAATAATTTTTGAAAAAATTTCAAATAAGAAAAAATAATATTTTTAATAGGAGTATATTAAATATAATAAAATAATTTTAAACCTAATAGAACCTAATCTATTAAAAAAAAGTGTTTGGACTAAATCTAACACTATTATCAAAAAGAAGATTAAACCCAAATTTTTTTTTATTTAATCCAAGAAGTGAATTTGAAATTTTTTAAAAATTAATAAAAAATAAAAAATATTAAAATAAATACCATAAAACTTAACTTAATAGCTCATTTAAGTTAATTTCAAAATAAATTAACTTGCTAGCTAATATTAAAAAAATTAAAATATATTTATTAGTTCTTTAGTACAAGGCAATATTTGAAATTCAGAAATTTAATTCAATTATGCACTATTTAATACTACTCAAACCAAACAAGAGTTTATATAATTCATCACTTAATCCTACTCAATTCAAACACAAAAAAATTAATACCGTTTTATTCTTAATCTCACCTCATTATTAATTTTACTTTATTTCATTCATAATCTTACCTTACCATTAATTTTATTTAACTTACACTAATTATCAAAATTAATTATCAAACGAGGCCTTAAGACAATTCGAATATCCCATAATTTTCCTCCTCCACCCGTCAGTACGCGCCTGGTAATTAACACATTGACCCAACTCCCTTGCTATTTAATTTCATAACTATAAAGTTTAAATTATCATAACTTTTATTTTATTACATCCTTTTATACAAGATTAACTATTTTAAAATTTTTCTTGTTGGAATTTAGCAAACAAGATCCATAGTTTATGCTAAATTTTTTATATATTTTTATGTATAAAAAACTTCATTGACAAATATATTTTAGAATAAATTTGGAATAAGTCCCATTTTAATGAGGTGCTCTGGAATTAATCCTTATCAAAAGTATAGTATTTCATAAAGTCTTTTTTTGAAATTTCTAATAAATAATGGACTATTATACCCTTATCTGTTCTAATTAAAATTACACAAATTTTTTTTATAATTTTCAATAAATATTCATTTCTATTTTACATTTCTATTATTGACAGAATCTTTCCCTAGTTAATTGTGATTATATCACGTCATGAGTTTGGTTTCAATTGTTTATTTCATTATTGACTGACGTATACTATATTGCATTTGAAAATTTTAGTGCATATCTAAAATATTTCATAAATATGTTTGACTTATAAGTTTTAACGCAATTTTCATGTTTGTTTCGCATTTTCATCTATTATTTTACACTTTAATATATTAAAAAAAAAATTATTTGTTTTTATTTGCGATTCTAATATTTGGTTGTTCATTTTCTTCAATGAAAAGCTTTTTTCGTTGTAATCTATTATAACACCACTTTCAAGCGGAGATTGAGTAATTTGCAGAAAATAATACAATAACTACAAATACAGCTTACAAAAAATGATACAATGATACCATATATTCAAAAACTGAACATTATTTTTTATATAATACTACAAAATAATTTAAATGAAAACCATAATATGATCAAAAAATCATAATTTATGTATAATTATTTACTATAAATGATACAAGCATAACAAGGAAACTGATTGGTGTACCATGTTATATTGGGTGTATAATTTTCTGTTGACTGTATAATTTTTTGTTGAATGTTTCATTTTATATATAATTCTTGTTGGCTGTTTCATTTTCTGTTGGATGTTTCTTTCTAGAAAATGATTCATATAAAACAATTTGTTGAAGTGAACCATCTTAGGTAGATTGTAAATATGTCTCATTTTTAGATTTATTTTTTTATTTTTATATTTTTTTTCAAATGCTTCGAATGTAGTGCGAATTGATAATAGATGATCTGAGAGGATACGATGAAAACGCAATAAATACGGAGAGAATAAAGACAAAGAAGAAGAATTAAATTTTGTTCAGCTATTATTTTTTTTATATTAGTTTTGATTATTTGTTGTTTAGTTGTTTAGAAGAAGAAGAAACGTATTTCCTAATTTTGGGTGGATTCAAAATTTGAAGGTATTTTAGAAAGAAAAATAAAAAATAGAACATATTTCAAAACCATTCTTATTTTGGGATTAAACCCAGAACAAAATCTCCAAATAGGACCTAACTCTAAATTACCCTAAATTTTATTATCCTTGAAATTACAACCATCGATATAATTTTACTTCAATTATGAATATAATAACTAAAACAATAATCTTTTTTGCCCTAATTTTTCAATCTATAATCTATGTTTTCATTCATTGTAATGTCTGTGCAATTAAATAAAAGGCAAATTAAGAATTAACCTGGTGGTCAATACTTGAAATTTAGGAATTTGCTCTCTCTTATATCTCAAGTTCAAAATCTTTATATGAGATTTTGTTACGATTTTAATTAAGCTCTTGTTAATGGACGGTAGGATTAGTCCTTCGGAGATTAGTTGAGTTGTACATAAATTAGTTCAAGCACTCTGAAATATCAAAATAATTTAAAAATTAACCTACAAGAAAATAATAATAGAGTTTCATTATTTTACAATCCTCAATAGGAGTTCTAAAATTACCAAGCTCATATTGTTGGAATGTTACAAGATCGATGAATAATCAATGAAATACAAGGAAGCATGAGGAGTTTTTGTACAATCACAAGTATATAAGGGTAAAAAAAATTAAAAAAGAATAAATTATTTAATGCAATAAAAAAAATAAGAGCTATTTGAGGGAATTCCATATCTAAAAATTATAAAAATAAATAATCTCATGCCTCTTTTTTTTTTCTTAATCCAAATCCTCATTAATATACTCCTAATTCTATTAAAAAAATCAGGGCTAATTGTTTAACTTTCAATCACGTTTGATAATTCTTTAAGCAAATAAAAATTGTTATTGCTTCTTTATAAATGAAAATAACTATTGAGATTTTTTTCAGTTTGAAATTGACAATTTTAGTTTTAAAATTGAGAAATTTAAAATTGAAAAACTTATAGTTTTAAAATTAGCAAATTATTTTAAAATTGTGAAATTTAAATTAAAAATGTCTATTTTGAAAATTAAAAAAATCTAAATTGAGATATTTCTTAGTTTTAAAAATGCTAAATTAGTTTAAAAATTGAGAAAAAAATAGAGAAATTTCTTATTTTTTTTAAACCAAGAAATTTTCTCGTTTCAAAAGAAATAAAAAATTTATCAAATGTTTAGGTTTTATTATTTTTTTATAATTTTATATTCAATATATATTTTATTTAATAGGTTTCGACGAGTAAGTTTCAAAAATACCAATTTTATTAAAAGTAAATTTATATATATTAAAAATTATAGAATTTTAAAACTTACAAGCATGATAAAAAAATAAGACTCTATTTATAATTTTTTAATAATAAGACAAATATTTATACAAATCTTTAAAATAAGATTAATAATTAATTAACACTAAAAAATTAAAAATAAGATAACTAAATTATTTACAAAATTTAGTTAGAGCATGATAAAAAATAATATTTTTATAAGATATTTATTGCCAATTCTCACCAATTTAATGCAGCAAAACATTACTAATCTAATGCGATAAAATCTAATGCACCGTCTTGGACATATATTTAATCCGCCCAATCATGCCCCTGAAAATTATTTCGTATTCTATGATTTGAAATTGATTTATTGAGCCGTACAGTTGATGGTAGTGTTTTATTCTCTTCATTTTTTAAGTAAAAATGTAATTTAGCCATTGTCAAACTACTCCTTGAAGTACCTCTAATTTTCAATTAGCTCTTATGTTTGTCTTATTTGATTATTTTTTTTATCAAGAAAGATAAATAAAAAAAAACTAAATGTGTTATAAATTCAAGGTAAAGTTGAACAAAGATGCATATTGAGTGCAAGATAACTCTTCAAAGTAAGAGAAAAAAGCATGCACATGAGAAAAATTATCCCACACAAAAAAAAAAAAATCAAGCCTTCACGCATAAAAAATTATGAATCTCTACATATGGAGTCATTATAAAAATATACAAAAAATTAATGATTTAAACATAATAGATAAAAATTGATTACCATAATTTGCACAACGCAGTTTTTTTTTCACATTCAACAAAAATGAAATTATAGTCTCCACTATAATTTTTGCAATAAAAACTTGCTAAAGGCTAAAGTAATCGTCTAGCCTAAACTTCGACATTACGGGATAAGAGAAAAAATAAGAGAAAAATGAAAAAAACATAAAAAAAAAGAAATGAAAAGAAAAAGAGAGATCATATCGGACAGGAGCGAGAGATTAGATTGGGTCATTATCATTGTTTCTCTCCTACTACCCAAAAATAATAATTGTTAGGCAGTATAGAGAAGGTATATTGGAAACATTTGGAGGGTTAAAGAGCAAAATTGACTTTTTGCTTATTTAATTGTTTGTTTCTTTAATTTATACCTCACATAGGGAATTTTGATTAGCCATGTTGATTATAATAATCTATAACAGGTAAATTTCATATATATATATATATATATATTACCATGGATGCATCTTAATTTGGTTTCCATAAGTTAATTTGATGCTTTTGGTCTTTTTTTTAAAAGTCAATAGCCAAGTTTTCAACGACAAAAAGCTGGAAAGAATATATTGTTTGAAAAACATTTTGATAGCGCCAATTAACGCTTTTTTAATTCCATATGTATGTAAATATGTAATTAATGTAGGGTTCAACGGTTGGAGTTAGGTGGAAGCTGAAATTTCTTAATAATTTTTTTTTTCTAATTTCTCAAACTCAAAACTCACATCACACAATAAAATATTAATCCATCGTTCATTAGCTTCCATCACTTTAGAGAAGTGTTCGCCAAAACCTCCAATTCCATTCTTATGCTCTATTAGTAAAATATTTTTAGTAAAATATTTTGTTTATTATTTAGCATTTGGTTTGATAAAAATGACATAAAAAATAATAAAATATTCTACCTTTTTTTGTGTTTGGTTTGATAAAAAGACGCAAATTATTTTTTTAGTAAAATATTTTACTTTATAAGACTAAAATTAATTTACAAAAAAATGGCATAAATCATTTTACAGTAGTGGTATTAGTGGCAGCGGCGGTGGTGGCAGTGACAAATGAAGACAGAGGCTTTTATTTTATTTTTCCAGAAAATATTATTTTAAGAATCACCCAAACACCAAAAAAAAAAAAACATTTGTTAGAAAATAATTTTACATGAAAAGTATTATGCACTATAACATATTTTACATCGAAACAAATAGAGTCTTAATTTCAACTGAATTAAAGTAAAAATATATATTTAAACTAAAAATATATACAAAATTAACTATATTTCTGAAGTCAATAAAATATACATTTTTCAAAACACTACCATATAAAGATACAAATAATTCATTGACGAGAGGATTTTATGTTGGGAGACAATCCAACGCCAAAATAAAATATCTATACGCTCGGTGATCCAGAAAATACATCTTTATTAACTTTCAACAATTACAATAATATAAAATTACAGAAAAATAAAATAA
>JAOTRH010000002.1:585094-595464 GCA_034768845.1 Heliamphora exappendiculata
GGGGGGAGGGGACATAATGCACACTTTAATACATTTTGAGATTGTAATATGGATATAGATGGTTAACAAACTTAATGAAGATTCCAAAAAACATATGGACATAGGAAGTAATAGTATCTCACGACAGACCTGATCATTTTCATCAACTGGTTCTGCAGGTGAGTCATCATCCTCAGATGGTTTATCGGCCCCACAATTTTGTCTGTTACATTTAGTCCTGAAGGGGTAATTTATGTTGTTGCATTTCTCGCACTTCCAGCTCCCCTCGGGCATCTTTTGTTCTGTAAGACAACAGTTACGTAAGTATTGCACTTAAAAATTACAGCCAATCACAGATCAGGTTTAAAAGGACTTACTAGAATTCTTATCAGACTTCATAGCCTGCACATTCGACGAAATATTATTTTGAGTCGATGAGATTTTAAATAAATATCATACCAAAATCATCTATGCTAACAGGATGCCAAAAGAAATGAAGAAATTAGCAAACTAAGCAGGCGAATTAACAAATTGCAATCAATATCACCAAAAGCATTTTAAATGCTGAAAAGGGAATGCCACATCATGCAGTGATATTTACCCACTAAAAAAGCTGTGTTAAATCTAGAAATGAAAGTAGCTCGAACCTGGGGTTCAGGCTTTGGAGTGTTGCACTTCCTCATATTACAAACCGCTCTAAAAGAGAAGTTGACATTTCCACATTTAGGACAAGTCCAGTCGTTTTCACGAGTTACATCTACATGTGTATTAGAAGACAAACTGATAGAAGTTAGTACAAAAACAGGTAGCACCATGACAAAGCACTGGTCAGAAATAAAAGCAGCCTAGATATGGAAAAACCTGCACCTTTCTTTTGAGATTTATCATCTGGAAAAAACCCAGGCCTTAGGACCTGCCCCAAAAAAATTCAAATAATTAGTTTTACCAATCAATAGAGTTAAACTATATGAATCATTTTACGCCATTCTACTCTGTTAAAGATCATAACTTCAGTAAATTTCAATAACTTTATATCTTTTTTTAATATGGCATCCCATGTTAATTTAGGTCTACCCTCCTAGTGTTTCTATTACCATGATCTTATCATTTTTTTTAACTACTGCATCAACTGGTCTACGTTGTATGTGTCCAAATCACTTTAATCTATTTTCAAATTGTCCACAATTGGTGCGATCCCTACCATTCCTCGAATCTTTTCATTCTTAATTTTATATTTTCTAATCTTACCACACACTGAACCTTAACATTCTCATTTCAGTAACACCTATCTTATTTATGCCATTTTTCTTAGCAGCCCAACATTCTGTTCCATATAGACTCGATGGTCTAATAGTTATCCATCGATCACATAAAACACTGGACGCAACCCTCCAATTGAGCCAACTAGCTCTGATTCTATAGGTTACATCATTTACAATCTCTCCATCATTTACTTCCTCACTATTAATATTCCTATCACTAGTAAAACTACATTCCATATATGCAGTTTTACTCCCACTTACTCGAGACCCTTTTGACTCCAAAATTTTCTTCCATAATTCTAACTGTGTTACCCTACTCCTAATCTCATCAACTAAGATAATATCATCAGCAAACAACATACACTACAGGATATCATCCTGAATACGTTAGTCAGATCATTCATAACTAAGGCACAAAGATAAAACTCAAAACCGATCCTTGCTGTAATCCCAGGAATTCACGTGTTTCTCCTATGTGTGATCTAATTATCGTGATAGCTTCATCATGTCTTTTATAATATCAATGTACCCATTTGTCACTCATTTTCTCTCTAACGCCCATCATATGATATCTCTAGGCACTCTATCATAGACATTTTTCAAAGTCTATAAAAATCATATGAAAATGTCTCTTCTTTTCTCTATTCTTCTCTACTAATCTGCTATGTAGGTAGATTGTTTTGATAGTTGATTTACCAGACATAAAACCAAACTGTTTCTGTGACATTGTTGTTGTTAACCGTAGACAATGTTCAATCACTCTTTTCTATAATTTCATCGTATATTCATCAACTTAATACCTCTATAGTTGTTACAATTTTAAATATCTCATTTATTTTTATATATAGGTACTAGATCTTCCTTCACTCTTTGGGCATTTTCCTAATCATTATGATTTCATTAGCTTTGTTAACCAAGACACTCTCACTTCAATTAGCCATTTCAACACTTCCACAGGGATACTATCTGGTCCTAAAGCTTTACCGAATTTCATTTTCTTCATTATAGTTTCCACTTCAAGCTTTCTTATTTTGTGATAAACTTGTATTATCTAGTTTCATCCGAGTTATTAGATTACTCACCTCGGAATCTTTCTAAATGTTTTCCGTTTAATAATTTCTCAAAATAACTTTTTCATCTTTCCTTAATCTCCCCACCCATCACTAACACCAATACAAGAAAAATATACTCAGAGGTGAAAAAGATTTAAACAATTTCATGTACCCAAAAGACAAAGTAACCTCTACTTAGGAAAAGCGACGAGTGGAGCAAAAAACTTTGCCAAAACATGACATAAAGGAAACGTGAGGTTTATGCACAAGTACTAAGTCCATAAATCTACACATAAGGCGAACGATTTGGACATACCATACTAGGATGGCTCATGGGCATACTTAACCCATATCGGTCCATCAGAGGTGGCACGCCGTACATCCCACCTGAATCACATAAAATAAATAAATAAATAAAAATCTCTGAACTGACAACACCCAAAAAAGGAAAATGGAAAGAAGTTGAAGATAAAATGTGCACTGAAATTATGGCTATGCATAATGCACCAAAAATAGAGAATGTCAATCGTGAACTATTATCATCTTGAGATGCCCATTAAGCCCCACCCCAAAAAAATAAATTATACTACAAATCACCATGTCATGCTCAATGCATGGGTGGATCAAGGGGAGCCATTTTTTATCTAGTAAAACTAACTTTGAGTAAAAGTCAGAGGGCACCACCTCTATGTACAAAAGAGCATGAATAATCACCTCTACAACGAAACAAACAACAAAACAGAAGAATCACAAAGGTTGCCAATAAGCCAAAGAGTAGATAAAGACACAAGGGAGTAATAATGATACGGTGATATCATAGAACGGAATGGTTAAACAAGTCAACTCAAAGATAACTAGAAACTGATATAAGAAACATAGATGAACTACAACAATTAAACTTCTTTTTTTGCTAACACCTTTTTTTGGATAAGTAAATTGAAAATAAAGGTATTAAGAGAATGTCACCAGTGTACAAGGGGAAAAGGCCCCTTTGCCCAAAAAAAAAAAGAGGGGGGGCAACAAAACAGTACCAGCAAAAAGGAGGACAACAACAGAAACCTCCATTTAAAAACCTAAAAAGGCGGGTAACAAATCCATAAAATCTATTATATCATCCATTGATAGCGCTCCTCGCTCATTCAACCAGCAGTACAAATTAGATAGGAGAACATCCATCAATTTATACAACAAAACCTCAACCCCCTCAAAAGATCAACCACATTACACAGAACAGAGGATTCACAAGCCACACTCTCCTACTCGCTACTCTACAACCCCCCTGTCTCCAACCTTTCAATAGGGCATAAACTTCCTTCCCAAATACCCAATCAACAACACATAGGAAACTTGTTTTGTTAACATACAACCAATATGAAGCGAAAGAGCAGCACATACCATTTCCCATCATAGATCCGCTAGAATAAGGAGCTGGACCAGAAAGATGTAGGGACCTATATGGGCTGCCTCCAGAAAAGCGGTCACCATAGTTGTAATGATATGCAGAACCCCCAGAAAATGGAACATCATAAGGAGGCATAGATGATCCATTGAAGAAAGAAGAACCATAAGGTGACACACCCATATACATCGAGGAAGGTGCACCAGAGGCTACATAGGGAGCTGAGGACGAGTAGCCATGCATGGGTTGCATGGGTTTTACAGCAGATTTCTGAAACATGAGAAGGAAATTTGGATGGAAGAATTAAATAAGAAGTGCCACAGCTATTTACATATTACTACAAACACAGAAGAACATCAGCTTGCCCTAGAGGAAGTTCCGTTTTTTTTTTTGGAAGGGGAGGAGATGCTTAGAGGGTGTGGATTTTATCTTAGTAAAGAAAACTATGGTCAATTCTTGGAACTTCCAGACACCCTACAACAGACAATATATATATATATATATATATATACATATATATATCAGCTAGCAACACCACCGAACCATGAAACAGACATACTGAGTAGAACGACCTCAATCCATGTAAACACGATGAAAATGGGGAGGATGATAATTAAAACAATTTAGGGGCTGAAGACCATAGAATTTCAAATCTTACTGAGCTGTGATCTGCTGGCCTAGACTGAGAACAGTTTCGCATATTGCAAGTTGTCCTGAATGAAAAATTGACATTGCCACAGCTTGGACAGGTCCAGTCATCTTCCCTGCGACCACCTATAAACAAACAGAGATTAATAAACAGCTCTTGATAATAACTACAGAAGATTACATGAATACAACTTGTGCATAAACATAGTTTTACTTATCCTGTCATCAAAAGAGAAACTTTCACATTTTGACAATTCGATCAGGACATGTGCCTCCAAGCAAATCTTAAACGAACAAATTAAAAAAATCATTGGGGGAAAAGGTTTTTATTTTATATGTATATTTTAAGAAACCATACATAATACCTCATGATGGTTAGAATCTACGTTACATGGATTCCATTCGAGTGTCGCGTGTGAATATGTGCCTAAGTATCGGATTCATCTATTTTTCATATCAAAGACACTAAGACATGACAAAATATTCATATTTTTTAATATATTTCTTTTGTTTTATAGGATAAATAGTGTTTACAAGTTTTCACATAGCATTCCATGCATAATATGAGAGTTTAAACATAGTTGTACAGTAAATTCAAATTATAAAAGATGATTTCCAAATGAATGTCCAACTAAAAAGGTTGAACACATATTCCATACTTTTATTCAAGTATCGAGTGTCCAACATGGATATTTATACATTAAGAAAAGTCCATGTAACATAGCTTAGAATTTCATGTTGCATTAAATGTTGTCGATCCCAAAAAACCAAAAGCTAAAGAAAAAATTCATATTGGCTACCCCGTTAAATGTGGTGGTTCCACCACCTTATACATATATATACATATATATATGTACGCGCCTGTGTATAAATGTATATAAAACCCCTTTTCCTCTCATTTTTCGTCCATGGCATACAATATTGCTCCTTATATATATACTTTATATATATATATATATATATATATATGATTAAGGAGCAATGTAATGTATATGAATATGATTGAGCAACGTATGTCATGTATGGCGAGTGAGGAGAGATGGGTTTTTCTATACTCATATATGTATGTGAGTACTTTTAAAATATTTTAATTTTCAAAAAAAATCAGTAATTAGCTTTACAAAGAAAATAAATGCTCCAAAATCACACACTGCTGTTTTGCCAAACTTTGAAAACAAAACTCAAAAAAAAAATCCCTATTTAATTTTTGTATGCAAAACATATTCAATTTTGTATTTAGTTTTTTAGCCAAATACAGTAAAAAAAAAAGAGTCAAAGTAATTTTCTAACCAAAATATTTTCCTGTTTAATTCTACCCAAAAACAAAGATTCAACACAATTTTTTTTCAAAATCCCAACAAAATAAAATCAAAGAATTTAAAAATATATATTATTTTTTTATATTATAAAATAATTTGACTTACATACACATCCCGTGTGCCCAGCCACTAGTATTACACAATATACAGTAAATTAAAATGTTCACAACCTATCCACGTACCAGTACCCAACTTTTTATTCATATCAAAATATGCTAAAGGTGAGGATCGAGAAAGACCCCAAATCCGGGTAAAATAGATACTAGGTATAGAAAATAATAGATTTACAGTGAAACAATAAACGCAATTGAAGCAATTCATAAAACTACAACTAGAAACACACTTACATAAAATGTAAATACACAGGTACAAAAACAAGCCTCAATACAGACACAAACATATGTATATGAACATAAGAAAATTATATTCGTAAAACAAACAGGCGAAGCATCATTGCGAGACGGGATAGAGAACGCGCATACCGTCAGTTCGAGCTCTCTTGGCCGCTGAAGAATTTCTGTTATCCACCTAAAAAACCGAGGAATGTAACCAGGTTACTCTCGTATATACAGATCTATGCATATATATTTTCTCAATATATAAATCAGATTACTCGCAAACATTGAAACCTAAATTCTTTCGCATCGATCAAATGGAAAACGTCAATCGAAAATCAGTAATTGCAAAAGTACATTTAGTGAAACCTAATGCAAGAAGATGATGATTGGAAGAAATCGAGAGAAGAAACGAAGAAATCGAGAAATTTGGAAGGACCTGAGACATAGCGACGGCGAGCCCTTGACAGAGATCGGAGAGTTTTCACCTTTGCTTGGAACGAGCAAATTTTGGGCGTAGGGCTTAAGAGCAGAGAGAGGTTACGATATTTATATTTGATTGGGTTGCTGTAAGACAACTGCAAATATCTCGTTACTTTATTCTACATCGTCAATTCAATACAATTCAATTCAAATGGTATCAATTGTGTTAAGCTCATTGAATAAGGTGAATTGAATGAAATTTTTTTTTTTAAACTAAATTAATTATAAATTTTTATTTATTTAATTTGTCATTAATTTAATTTTTTATAATATATATTAGTTATCGTATTTTTTACGTATTACGAATTTTAATCTCATATACATGTTTAAATTTATATATTTTTATATTTATAAGTGATAAATTAAAATATACATAAATTTTAGTTGCTATTTTGTATATTGTGAATAAGTTTTTCAATAAATATGCTTTGTAAATATTATTGTTAAATATATTTAATTATATTATTACTATTATTGTTGTTGAATGATTGATGATATTTTTAGTTAGTTTTTTTGCTTGACAAGTTAAATATATTTTTTTGAAAAAAATATAATATATTTTTTTATTTTTCAAAAACTAATTAAAAATAATAATCTCAAACTTTTTAATTTTTTAACTCGTTAAATCACAGGTAAAAACTGTAAAAAAAAAAAATATCACTCAATTTATTATTTCTATTAATTAGTAAATTAATAGTAAATTGAAAAAATAATAACCACCAAAATTTCTCTACCCCTACAATCAAGTACCAACGCAACTCTATTTTAAGAGGGTACCTTTGGCTAAGAATTAAGGGGACACATAGGTTCTTTTTTTTTAATTTTGCCTTGCATTTTTTCTACGTTTATTTATTTTAATGTAAAATATTTTTTTAATAATATATATTTTTCATGTAAAGTAATTTTATTTAAAAATTATTTTATTTTTTGTATTTGGATGATATTTAAAAAATAAAAATATTTAAAAATTAGTTCTTTTTTAGACCTCATAAAAGTTTTAGTCCAACTATATTTATTTTAATAATTTTAGTTCCTTTATAAATCAGAATAAGATTTTATGAATAATTTATCTCTATTTAAAATATTTGACTTCCCTTTATATCCGAGCGCATGAATTTTTAGATCTATGATTTCCCTATCCTCCTCCTCCTCTTCGCAGGAACTTCTTTTTTATTGTCGCCAAAACCACCACCACCCCTCGAGGCCCACCCACCACTTGCTGTCTTCTTATGCCTCAACTCCGTCTTCGTTACCCTTCTCGACTCCCATTACACTGAATTTGCCGAACTAGTCTAGAAGGTTCTCTTACATACCCTCAAAGCTGCCGTGAACCACCACAACGTCACTATCTTCGCCTTTAGGAAAGAAGCGCCCATTCGCTGCCACCTAAACCTCTGTCGCCTTCATCTCTGTCCTCCTCACAAACTCTGGTATTTGGATCTCCGCTGACTTTATCTCCGTCTTCTTCGCGTGCAAACAGTTTACGGAGGTGTTTTGGTGGGCAACCAGAGGGTCAAGTGAGATAGGTCGACGGCAAAGGATGGTCGGTGGTGCAGGAGTAGTCATCGATAAAGGAGAGAAGCTAGAAACTCATGGTTTTAATTAGCGGTAGTGATTGTCGTAACAGTAAGGGTAGAGGTCACACAGTTTCGGGGTGTAACGGTCGTAGTATAACGGTACTGGTAACTGGATCGGTGAATTTTTTTTTCTTTTTTGTACAACTGACTAAAATTTAATCAATACACATGTTTTTATTTAAAGATTATATTTATTAGTGTTTAAAGTAGTTTTGGTGAATTTTGTACACTTTTTAGACATGATTCAACATATGTTTTAATTTTTATAATAGTTTTAAAATACTTTTCAAAAATAATATATTATTAAATATACAAATATAACATAAAATAATCAAATATCTAAAGATTCTAAACTTATTTATATAGATTTTGAACAAATATTTTTAGATCTATTTTTTTGAACATAAATAATAAAATAAGTAATTAAACATTAAATATATAAATTTAACATAAAAAATCAAAATCTAAATATTCTAAACTTATCATGAGTAGTTATTAAAAATAAACAAAAAAACAATCAAACATTAAATATACAAATCTAATTTACAATAACCAAACTCCAAATATTATAAACTTAGTTTGCAACTTTGCATAGGTTTAAAATAAGTAATTTGAAAAATATTTTTTCTAAAAAAGTATAAAATAATTATGTAAATTTTGTAAATCACGCTTCACTCGGGTATGTAAGAGATTTTTAATTGCTATGAAAACTTTTTTGTTGAAAATAGTAAAAGAAATTATGTCATAAAATAATTTTAATTGATTCACAGTTTGAAAAGCCACTATAGTCGCTCTAACGACTGTAGCAGTATCGTAGCGGTACCTAGCGGTTGTAGTCGTACAATAATAGGGCTTTATGTCCTTTACGTTGCCGTAATGGCCTTTACGGTAACTGTAACAGCCTTTACACATTAAATTTTTATCCCACTGCTAAATCAGTCATAAAATGGTATCTTAACTGATAAATATATCAATTAAATACTTTAAAACACATTTTGGTGTAAAGTAGCTACTGATAAATTTATCAATTATATCTTAACCATGCCAATCTTAACATATCTAATTGATACATTTATCAATTATATACTGATAAATATATTAATTAGATACTCTACAACACACTTGATGTAGAGGAATAATGGTGATGGTAGAGGTGAAGTTTTGACGGCCGTTAATGATAATGATGAGGGATGATGACGACAACAGCGATGGATGATGACTGTGACGCCCCGTCTTTTAGACACATCAAGACATACTTAATTATAATTAAGAAAAATCTTCAAGCTATTCATTCATAGTTACATAAAATAATTACTACATCATTAAGAGTTCAGAATTATTCAAAATACATAGCGATTACAATTTCACAAAAGATTTAACAAAATTTACAATAAGCCCGTGAAAATTGAACAAAAATAACAAAAGGGGTGAACTCTAAATTCTTCAACTTGCATAGTTTGGGTCGGCTGGATCCTGCCACCCACATTGCCCTTTAAAACCTCATTTCCCTTTGGGTACGACTTCCTCAAAGAGTTCTTCTTCCTCAAGCAAACTTTCTAAACCTTCTAACCAAATTTATAACGAAAATATTCTACAACGCATATCATATAATACCCAGTACAATTCATAACCAAGGAGACATACAAATTTTACAAATTACGGCAAGGCAAATATATATAAGAACAAGTATACAAGTGCGTGATGCAAATGAATGCTATGCAAACAATTTAATTTTCTAATCCAATTTAAACTTAAGTTGTTTTAGTTTTTCTCAAATTGAGGTGAATCATCCTAAACTCCATGATCCCAACCACGCTAACCAAGTCTACAGATGGACAAATGGCGTTTCTTAAACCGTGGGATGACCACGCAGCGGACTAAATGTCTAGCCGGGTCATCACTGACGGCAAGGGTGTGGACATGTCAATACTTCAGGCTCTCGACTCTCAGGTCAAGGTCAAACGCAGAATCGTAAAATTTAACTCCTATTATTACGCTATCCGAACCACCTTCACCAAAATACAAATATCACAATAATGTGCATTTAGTACTTGGGGCAAAAACTTCCTAAAACAAATTAAGGCATATAGTCAATATCACAAGATTACCAAATATTCAAATTTTTAAAAATTCAAATTCCATCAATCCAAGTATTAGGCCTAAGGTTCAATTTCATTCTTCCAAAAAAATATAAATAAATAAATTTGATGAATCCCGTAAACCCAACCCAATGATGACGTGATATGACATATGCAACTGCTATTTACAATTCACAGGTATAAATTGATCATGGCTTAAACTACAATTCACAGGTAT